>OY754968.1:16238233-16688233 GCA_963576475.1 Molanna angustata
TTGTGTACTTAGAGAGGCATATTTATGGGGGATATCACGATTTGTATGAAGAATTACGTGATCTTGAATTAATAAATGAGACTGAATTTACATCTTTCCGGGAAACATATCAAAATTTGACATTCGTGCAAGCGAGAGAAAACCTTTGTGTGTTTTTGAACAACATCCTATTGTAAAATAGCAATAATAAATAAATGTGTATACTTGTAGTCCCATTTATTTTTGCCAAATCTTAAAATGCTCGCGGTTCGATAATAATTTGTCCCATAATATGGGACGTTCAATGGACAGGAAATTAAAATTTCTGTTTCTGACATGTCAAAAAACAATGTGCGCCGCTATCAATTCGCGCGAAAATATCAAACCAACTGATCGCGTTTGCTTCGCATCGCGCCGCGCCGCATCGAACCAACTCGCGGTCGGTAACGTAGGACACTACCATTGTTACCGACTGTTTGTTATTTTCGCGCCGCGCCGCGCCGCTTTGAATCGCCTACGTAGGACATCGCGTAAGATTGCTATGAACTGTTTTTCTCTTATAATTTTTTATTTATCTTTGTGTGTGTCGCTGGTTTAACCAATTGATAGGAAGATGGAAAAGAGGATAATTTGACTACCTTCCCCTGGTCTGGTTCAGAAATCAATATCCCATAATAATGCTTCTTGATATTCATCTCACATAATATCACAACACTTGATCTTGAATGGCGATGACAGAGATTTGCAATGATTTGTTTGATGAGAGTCCGAACATAAAGGTCACACGGTGTGGTCTTGATGCTAACTGACTTTTGTAGGCAAATGTTGTTAGTATGAAGGGAGGTAAGTAGGACAAAGTGTAACAATTATTGAATCTCAAATATTAAAGTACCACAATACATACCTACCCATGTACATATATACTTGAATAATGGGAATATCGTTCGATATAACATAATTATAGCGAACAATCCTATTTTTACTTTTCTTCAGTACCTAATATTTGTTTTTGTCGTGTGATTATCTTATTGTTATAGTACCTACCTACACACTGTTTAATAGCTCTGGTCGTTTGGAATAAATCGCCGTTTGGCAATTAGACCGCCAGTGTACAAATTATAATATGTACGAGAAGTTACAGCTAAGTAAAATAAAAAAGGGGTACCTATATTACACCTGTCGATGGAAGAAGTGCTCTGCTGAAACTAGTCGTGTAAAGTTTTATTCATCAAGTGGTGTAATGCAATGCATTTGCACAGTTATTATTTCAAATCAACATACATTCTAAATCTTCGGCATCTGATACATCTTCTATCACCTTTAGAAATTCATACTTGAGTATTTGTGAAAGAAAAAAAGAGCCAAAAACCCATATACATAATATAGGCTCGCGAGCGAAGTTTGGACGATCATAGCCCTTTTACCATGTTTTTAATAAAGAACACAAAAAACACAATAATGTAATTGAATAAGGTGGGTCAAGTATCTTTCTGAAATAGTCGCAGAATAAGTTCAGAAGAAAAATAAATACATCCATCTAGTCGATAAACACGTTAATACTTTTTACTTTGCGAAAGAAATAAGTGTACAAGTTTGAATCTTATTTCGTAACAAAAGCTCCTAAGAGTCGTAAAATAGCGCTGGTTCCACTGGGAATGAGGAATTGTGAGAGGTAACATTCGTATAAATGATGACAAGTGCGAATACCTTCCCTCACTGTGAAGGAATATTGAACTTATTACCTACCTGATCTGTCGAAACAGATTACCTATGCATAATTTATTACTCTACGAAAAATTGTTATCTTCTTCTTTTTGTTGTATTTTTACTTAAGGCCTCCTTCATTTGCCTCCATGTTGCCCTGTACTGTGTAGTCTGCACCCAGCACGTGCCTGTAAAAGATTTACACATCATTCCCCATCTCAGCTTTGGTCGCCCCCACACCTATCTTTGTCGTACCTACGAGGTCTCTAAGTCAGCACTGTCCACTTTGAGCTTTTGGTTTCGTCTACTGCCCATGTCCATTTCAGAGTCGGCTCTCTCTCTCTCTCTCTCTCTCTCTCTCTCTCCTCTCTCTCTCTCTCTCTCTCTCTCTCTCTCTCTCTCTCTCTCTCTCTCTCTCTCTCTCCTCTCTCTCATCCTCTCTCTCTCCTCTCTCTCTCTCTCTCTCATCTCTCTCTCTCTCTCTCTCCTCTCTCTCTCTCTCTCCTCTCTCTCTCTCCCTCTCTCTCTCTCTCCTCTCTCACTCGCTTTTTCATTTCAAATACTGCTCAAGGACTTACATAAAATACAGTACGATAGATTAGCTGAGACATGGTAAACCAGGCGATGTCGATGGATCTTTCTCTACAGTCATTCAGGGGAAGACCGAAAAATTCATGGATGATGCAATGTAGAAGGATCCTACAGGGGAACAGCCTTGAGAATATCTACACCAAGAATTGAAATAAATACAACCTGAGAACGATAAAAGCCGATCCTAACAACCGACCTAGGAGATAAGTTGATAAGAAAAAATATGTTTTTGTGTTGTTTATAGGTATGTACTTGGCATTTGCGTATAAAATCGCACGCTACCAACTAGTACTTCAATACCGTGGGGCCTTTCAAGATCATTAGATGTATTTAAGCCACGTATAATCAAAGTAAAATTGATAACACGAAGGGTTGCTACATAAATCAAAGAAGGACAGAAACCAAGCATTTAATTAAGGGCGTATTTAAATGGCAAAGCCATAAAACGTTGTGAACATACGAGTATGCATTTTTAATTAGTTTTTAAAAGTTATTTTAATGTAAAATACATGTATTTGGTTGAGCTTTGCATAATTAGATTATTTTTCAGGGTATCATTAGTCAGAACTTTACATATAAACCTCAAAATACACTTTCTAAAATAATATATTTGTATATGTATTACTGAAGTTACTATCAATTATATTATAAATTCATTTATCCATGCTAAAGACACGTAAAACATATTACATAAGAGGCTATAGTAGGCTATATAGTAAATTTTATTTTATTTTAATTTATTTTTTTGATAAAATGATTTTTCCCAGTACCCTCAAAAGGACACGTCTTTGAAATAAGAAACAGTTCGTTTTTACATATTTATTCTATTGCATGACTTCTTTTAAATTTGAAATTGTTTAAAACTTTTCTTGTAAACATAAGTTAGTAAAACCCTTATTTAATTTTTTATTGTAAGTTAACTAAAAAACTACAAGACCTATGAGATTTTCGGTTTCAATCGAAAGAGGATATTAAAAATCTACCGCACTAAAAAGATTTTTTGTTAAAATTAACCTTACTATAGTGACTACAAAATAATTCGTTTTGTGCTACTAAATATTTTGTGCGCTTAACCAAACAGTATAGTACCTAATAAATATATTTACTTTTATTACTGATAACAAAGGTTTGGCAAAAAACGCAGGTAGCCAGTTCGGTGATCACAAATTCTTTTTCAGTGCGGCTGAGTTTTTTATTATAATATTTTTTTTAATTACTATTCTTGCTATTTAAAATAAAACTCTTTTTTAAAAATTTTTTAAAATTTTACCTTTTTTCACGTGAAAGTGTTTGTAGGTATATCACATATTAGGTGATATACAATTTTTTGTGTTTCATACATCAGAAGGTTATTTAGCGTGCATTTTTGTGTATATCCTGGTATAAAAATGGTCTTAATATTTTTTTTTTGCACTAGGTAGGTACATATTAAATGGGTATTCCAACTGTCGATTCGTTCATGAGAATTCTATTCTCTTAATGAATCGACATTATTAAGCCAAGATGCGTGTACGAAGGAAAATTTTGTATGGTGTAGTGGACTTTTTTGCATGCTAATAACACCAACTAGAGGCCCCGCAGAATATATGTTCCCGTACATGGATTTATTCAGAATTTGGAGTAGAACATTTTTATGTGAGTTTTGTGTGTGTGTGTGTGTGTCTGTGTGTGTGTATGTGTGTCCCCCCCCCCCCTTATAACTTTTGATCCGCTCAATTTACAGAGCCCAAATTTTCAGAATATATAAAGCAGTTATAGGCCTACAAAACTTTTTATACTCAGAATTGTGAATTTTTGTTTTCAGTCAGGGGTTATCAACTTTTGAATTTTTACTTTATTTTTCCATATATATCAGAAACCATAAAAGCTAGACACGCTGAAAATTGGTATAAAACATAGACAAATACAAAATCTCAAATTGTTTTTTTTTTTAATTCCAGGGTTTCTCAAACGTTTTTTATTAAGAAAAATATTTTTTTTATGATAAATTTATGAGTTTAACTGCCTATATTTCCATTTTTTTTTTAAATATCGAAAAAAGCTGAAACACCCCAACTAGATAATTTAATTTTTATATAAAAAAATACGAACATTGTATTAGCACATCTCAAATTTTTTTAACAATTTTTATAAAAAATTGAATTTAGTGACGACATTGCTTCATACAATTTGTATGGCAATAGCTACATACAATAATCTAAGAAGACTTAATAGTTTGATACTTATCTCCAAACATACATACATACCATCATGCTGTTTTCATATTCTGGGTAGGATCAAACGACTGACCTCCATACTATTCCTATCTTGACGAACATACCTAGGTACATATGTTGTATAGAAAACCAAATATCTTAAAATATTAAATAATTTGTATTTATGGGTTTATAGTTTTGGTACTTATTCTTCAACTGTACATACTATCACTATCGACAGTTGGATCTCATGTGTTACATTGCAACTAGTTTTTATTAAATGTAAGTTTAACTCATTATGGTAATTAGTTTTTTTCTTTAATATGTAAGTTAAAACAAATATTTACTACTTAGAGTACCTTTGTTATATTGTTTTCAAATTTAATATAACCATTCAGATGTTTAAAGAAGCGAATATATATGTAGGTACTATATAATACATATAATTAAAAAATAATAAATCATATTTAAAATGATAAAACATTAAAATATGATAAAAGATATTAAAATATCATAATACAGTGAATGCAAAAAACAAAAATAAAATCAAATACCTAGGTCAAACGAAAACGAATAAAAAGATCAAGTATTGTACTTGACATTTCTTTGTTAATCGACTTTGAAATTAATATAATATACAATACATTCTAAAATATAATAATTTTGATGAAAATTATGCACAATTTGTTACCCTGAGGAAGTCAAAATTTTTGGCAATTAGCGTCTTTTATTTACATTAGTCTTACCCTAGCTCCGAATATTTTCTACAGCCACGTTACGTTGTCTTTTGTTTATATTTTCATTACCGAAACAGTATGACTGAAAAACGTTGATTCCCATCAAATTGTTCTCTTAAACATCAACAAAATGTTTAATTTTGTTTAGGTGAATACCCTTGTCAGAGCAACTAATACTGACAGATCATTAAACAGCAAGAGGCAATCAATGTTTCATAGTCGAATTTTTCATTCAAAAATTCACGTCAAATTATTGAACGTATTTGATATAAATTAATTTCGCTCAAAATTCTAAATATATTCTGCATAAGGAATAAATTATTATCATTCATCATCTTCTTCGACATTCTTCTGCGCGCTTTGTTGAAGAATTTTAATTTGTGAGATTTACTTGGAGCTTCCAAATATCAAAAATTTCGGATCGCTGGCGAATATTGAAAATTTTAATTCATTTGATGTAGCCAGTAAGTAGGTACTAACAGCCCTACGGACATTTCTCGCGATAAATCACAAGCATAGAGAAAACTTTTGTACATAGTCGAACTTTACTAGTATTTTCAAAATTATTATTCCTGGAATTAAATGAAATTGGGCATTTGATCCACCTACACTGATCTCACGCCGAAGTAAATATTATAATTATTCGTGAATATTTACGAATTTACTGTAACAATATACACGCCAATTTGTAGCGCCATAATTGGATTTTATAAAACTCCTTTATCATTTATTTCAATAAATCCTGAATGTCACCACCACCCGCTACCACGAATTGTTATATCTGAGTCTTCTCATTCTTCTTACTTAACCTATTTCTGTCCACTCTTGAACAAAAGCCTCTTCTATGCGTTTCCACGTTTCTCTACTCAGTACAGTCTTCTTCATAATAAAAAATAAACCGTTTATATGGTGCCATTATTGTTGCATCACATAAAAACAAAAAAATATATATACAATTTTGTACAACAATGGACAGCAAAAAGGCTATTGCTCAGCTGTGCACTACCAGGTATCTTTGAAGTGCTGCCGGTTTTCAGTAAAGCCCTGGGACAACACAATACATTGAGGACAGACCACATGTCATAACCTATAAAAATTTAAAAATATTTAATAGTAAAATGTATTTCTTCCTTCTCTTTTTTTTACTACTGGCACCCTTGTTGGAACGGTGGGTATGTAGACCAAATAAAACGTCGCGTTGCAATGTCCAAGATTGCCATGATTAAATAGGATAAGATATGGAGAGACACATGATGTAAGTATTTCCAAATCCACAAACAAAGATTTGCTTAAAAAGTGCACTTATTTTCCCTATTTTTCTCTACGCTGGAGAATCATGGACAGTTATAGGCCGCGAAAGGCAAATAATCGACGCCTTCGATTGATGCTATCAATTCCCTGCAGGGCGAAATAGATCTATCCATAAAGGAGCTGAAGATAGACGACAGATTGTAAGCCATATGTCTCAAGTGCATCCTTCAATTGTTTGGCACATCGCCAGGTGCGATGAGAATAGCTTTGTTAAGCTGGCTGTCGTTGGTAGGGTAGAAGGTAGAAGGAAATTCCTCACAAAATGGAAGGACCAGACTGGGTATGCCAGAAATAGTAAAACAATCAATTTTTATAGCGCCGTTCTATGGTAAAAGACCATTCCAGGGACGCTCTTGCTTATTGTTGGTTTTGCGAAACAAAGAAAGAAAGAGAAATGGTGGACTAAAATATATAACGTCATTATGACGAGGAAAGAGACTGGTCACGAACCGTTACAATGGGGAAGCCGACACTGATGATGAGGGTCTCCTCACTCTATTGATATTTTCTTAATAATGTTAAAATCTATTCTCATCTTAAAGAATTGTATTGAAATATTATTCTGTTAATTAATGGAAACATTATAATTGGTGAATGCTTTGCTTCGATTAAATACATTATATCTGAATATAGTTGATTCAAAAGCTTCCAAAAGTTTCTAAATAAAATAAGAACCTAACTAAATTATATTATATCAAGACCAACGTTCCCTCTAATTTTTTTATTGATCAAGACTTAACAACATAATATTTAATTGATCAAGACTAAACAACATAATATTTAATTTATCTAAATGTGTCGTTGACAGAACAATTTTGTGCTGGCCTAATATCGATTCAGTGCACCTCAACTGATTTCAATATCCTTTAGAAAAAGCGTTTGCTTATTTTGGGGGACTTATGAGGATTTATTTTACTAGTTTGAATGATTGATTCGTTTAAAATGCTTTTTTAAAATAATACGATTTACATTGATTGTATGTAAACGGACAGACATCGTATGTAAATAAATCATTGGTATGATCGTAAAGCTGGATCCATTTCAAATGGTTTCGTTAGCCTTGTAAGATACCAAAGAGTGTAGAGATAAAATGAAAATATTTCTTCTAGTTCCATGGCAATAAGTTTGTAGAGCAAAGATTGAATGTGGATACTTACTTATGTTGTGATTAATTGCTCTGAGATTGAAAACGACGTGATTAAGACTCTCGTTCTCATCCACTTCCGCCTCGTACAGTGCCTTATCGAAGTATGGGGCGCTATCATTTCTATCGGCGTTGCCCGTGCGGATAAATTTTGTCACTGAAACAAAAGAATGATCACAATTAGATCCACTTACATTTTCCAATATCGTTCTGTTGTACAATAAAACTGACGGTAATAAAGAGGATTTAGTCTCGTTGAACATGAGCCAAGGGCGTGACAAAAATAATACAATGGTTTTTTTTTTTGTGAATTAAAAATGAAAAAATCGAAAATAAAAAAGTTTTTCTTCACGAATAGAGGCAGAAATAATTTTTAATAAATTCAATTTATTCCCTTCAGACGTCTGCACAAAAATCAATCGTCAAACTGTTCAAATGTCAAACTTTTGTACACTGATGATTAAATATTGTAAAAATAGGTTAAAAACATGGTACAATTGACGAGAACAAACACAAAAAAATATTTTTACTACATTATTTCGGATACACAAATGCTTGTCGAGTTATTTTATTAACGTGTTATGTATTGAATATATTATGTATGAGAATAGATACATATTATATTGTACTGGATTTTCATTTCAACCAACTAGATAACTAGGTGTGTGTAAATATTTTTATATAATAATATATGATTATGTACTACTACTAAATTAAAAATAAAATGAAAACAATGATTTTAAATATTATGAAAATGAAAATAAAAAATAACAAAAAGACAATATGAAGAGATTAAAGTCAGGTGTTATAATATAACAGTATTTTCTTTTTAGTGAATCCGTACGTAGTGGGATTAACGTCATATTATCATTTTTTATAATTTTTTTTTTTATTATTTACTAGCTTTTATGTCCCGCCGTTGGCCAAGAATGTAAATTAGTGAAGGAATGAGCAATCGTTTATATAATAGTGTCACAAAAAATATTTGCTAATTCGTAGTATGAAAAGTAGTTTGAAATTTAATTGAGTTTAAGCGATGTAAAATGTTCAAGTGATGGCCACAGCCCATTTGTTTTTATATATAAGTAGGTACATACAATTTATGCACGCATGAACTATGGTAAATGGTTTTAAATATGACTGATTATAAAGAGACAACGTTGTAAAGAGTTTGGATTTGGCCACAACCCCTATTTTTATATATTGTCATCGAACGCAAATGTGTTTTAAATATTTAGTAATTTTGGATGATGGGAAATGGCTTAAAAATTAAATAAACAAAAGTATTGAAAACATTCTAGTGTTGGTCACATCCCATTCGTTTTTATATTTTTCGTCAAGTGTGCATACCTATAGATTATTATATTTTTGCACAATAAAACTGATCTACATTACAGAAGAAGACTTAAATAGTTTTTAATTTGAATATAAACGTTGTGAAGAGTCCAGTAATGGCCACAACCCCGATTTTTTATTATATTGTCATCAAAATCAAATATGTAGTTATTGAAAATTAAGCAATATATGATGATATAATAAATGGTGTAAATTTCGACTGAAAAAAAGTATTGAGAAGATTCTAGTGATGGTCACATCCCATTCGTTTTATGTATTTTCGTCAAGTGTGCATGTTGTTTATAATATTTCTATACAATAGACTATAAGACTTAAAACTAACCCAAAAGACTAAATGAAAAAAAAGAATAAGTATAAGACTATAACAAATAGTTTGTAATAAAAACTGACCCAATGGTCTACAAAAAATAAGAAAAAGAAGAATTAGACTATAGAAAGTAGTTAATATAAAAACTGACCCAAAGGTCTACATATTAGAAGAATAATTATACGTCAGGAAATAGATTGTATAAAAACTAACGCAAAGGTCAACATAAAAGAAGACGAAGAAGAATTAGACTAAAGGAAAAGTTTGCATGAAAACTCTCCCTTGGTCTACATAAAAGAGGAAAAATTAGACTATAGGAAGTTAGTTTATACAAAATTCAACAAAGGTCTACATAAAATTAGAAAAAGAAGAAATACGTTAAAAGAAATAGTTGGTATCAAAACTGGCCCAGAGGTCTACATAAAATAAGAAGAAAAAGAATTAGATAATAGGAATAAGTTTGTATAAAAACTCACCCAAAGGGCTACATAAAAGAAGAGGAAGAAGATGAATTAGACTATAGGAAATAGTTTGTATAAAAACTCACCCAAGGTCTACATAAATTAAGAAAAAGAAAAATTAGACTATAGGAAATAGTTTATTTATGAACTGTCCCAAATGACTTCACAAAAGAAGAGGAAGAAGAATTACACTCCAAGAAATAGCTTGTATAAAAAATCACCCAAAAGTCTACTTAAATAAAAGAAGAATTTCACTATAGGAAATAGTTTGTAGATTGAATGACATGTGTATTGTAGTTAACCTAAGATAGTTTAATAATTTTCCTATACGAAATTAGTATATTGTTGGTTTTTAAGTAGTATTAGGTATGTAGGTACCTACCTACAATGATGTTCTAAATTAATTCGAATTCGATTTATAACAAATTTTATTTGAATATCAGAATGTGTCCGTTACCATAGTAACCATAGAACATGTAAAAAATATCAAATGGTTTGTAGACATTTTTTGAATAATATGTAGGTACCTACATTGGTTTGTTCGATGCCATAAAAATGAAAATTGTCCGAAATATCAAATATTATATACAAATTATGCAATTTTATTATGCCTATATCTTTACTAATAATTAACAGACTTTTACAATATACGTCTTAAAACTTGCTGTAATGTCTTGTGTTTCATTTTATTATTTCATAATTATATTTCTTTCAAAGGTTTATTATTTTCAAGAACATATTCATTCGGTAGGAAAATGAAATATTGTATGAAAAGATATTTAAATGGCGGCATTTATGTACAAAACGCTTACTTTAAAAATAAGTTAAACATTATAATTATACAAAATATTCACCATGTTTTTCACTTAAACGCTAAGTTATACTTGAAAGTAAATTTTTTTCGTGTAAATACGTACTTCTAACTTTTAAACTAACAGATATTTGCGAGTAAAATGTACACTTTTTTGACAGATGCGAATTGGAAAATTTTGTATGAAAAAAATAATTATTGAAATATTTTTAAAATTCAGCATTTTTATCGCATTATTTTTAGCGTGACACTGCATCAGGTATACAGGTACACGTTCGCACATAAATTAGATTTTTAGATGCTCTTGGTTTTTCAGAAGGCGTGAGACAAACACACACACACATACACACACACACACAGACACTAACATTTTGATTGCTTTATTACTTTAGATTTATTTATTACTAACACGGCCTCTTGGCCATTATAAAAATATGGTGAAAATAAAACAAAACTCGCATTAAACAAAAGAAAAACAACACAATAATTCATAAAAATACAAAATCCTTCACACAATTCGAAATATTCATAATATGTTCCACTCCGATTCGTCCAAATTTATCTGTCTGAATTATAGTATATGAGAAATGTCAAAAAGTTGACTGCATTTATACGGAACTCATTACGTCGAACCGCACGGATGAAATCCTTTCACACAAGCGCCCGTTGGTTAATAGACATTTTCCTACTCTGAAACGAATCAGAATGGGACACAAATGTCCACATTCATCGACCTGACACTACAACTTACAGGTACCTACAGAGCTGGCGTCCCACCCACACAGCACTACAGACACCGTGCGAGAGACACCAACATCCACTACACCGTCGTTACAATATTTGTAAATTGCCAGGTCGATATCTAATAAAAACATTTTTTCTTTTACAAATTTAAAATGATCATAATATAAATTCACAATTACAACAAATAGTAAACACTAAACAATTCAATTAGAAATTTATATAAAAATAAAAAGTAAAAAACAAAATATAATATACACCAATTTATAAACAAAATTAATAGCAATAAATAATTAAATTAAATGACAATTAAATAACAGAAAAAATAGCACTTTACAATTAAATTTGATAAATAATTTATCACACATAACTCTTGTAAAGAAAATAATATATCCATTAGTAATAACAATAATAATATATCCATTTTATGGGACAAAAAAAACAGTACTCACGCAAGTAACATTAAAACAAGAGGATAATTCCATTGGACCATCATCTAAAAAGGATTTTGCTCAGGTATTTTACGAAAGGATAACTCCCCAGCATCTGATTTTCAGTATGTTCTCAATGTTATTTGTAGCAGAATATATTTTTTATACAATTAATGATTTTTTTAGAATATTAATCACAATATCAAAATGGTTTATCGTCATATACGAACGTGTGTAGTTTTGTGAAAACGTTGTTAAAGTTTTTTCTTTGTATTTTTAAATCTTTTGAGATGTGGTTGCAATCGCAGATTGCTCAAAATTCCTTGGATAGATCTGATTCCAAACTGAGAAGTCTAAAGTCGAGCCAGAACAAACAGCCAACGAACATTTACTATCTGTACACAAGTGTCCACTCTTTCACGGGGGCAATAATATTTAACTGTTTTTATTTTGTACTCATAATTTTGAAAATTTTCACACATGATAGGTATCTTTATAATAATTTTAATATATACATGAACAACGTATGCTTCTTGGAAATCCATTATTGTTATGTTTTATGAAAGGGATATTCAGCCAAGGCAAACCCCGCTTCAGGCTATCAACTTTATGAAGATGATAATAACTACATAACATTATGGGTTTCGCATCAAATACATACATCTTATGTACTTGTTTTATTCTTAGAGTTTATAATACCCCTTGTTATATTTAACATGTATTCCGATAGTTTATATATTTCCAAAAGCATATTGTTTTCAACATCATTTTATCAAACACGGTTTTAAAATGTTTTACACAACAAAGGTACGTAGGAATTATACAGGCCATGTTTGAAAAGGAACATACCATTTTTTGAAAAGATATATTTATCAAAATTACAACAGAGGTTTAACCCTTCATAGGTTTTCTCTATTCTTTATGTCATGTACCTATTTATTTCGTATTTTTTAAGCTTAGAAATAAGGTATAACTAATTTATTGTTTTCTAGTTTGTTTATGCCACTAATATATGAGGTCGTTGACGAACAATTTATCAAGTAGATCGGATAACGAATCCTAATTCAACCGTTTGTTTACCCCACTAATAAAGAGATGAGGTCGTTGACAAAAAAACAATCAAATGGATCGGATAATGAATCCTTCTTTGATTTGACCGTTTGTTTACGCCACTAATAAATAGATGAGGTCGATGACAAACAAACAATCCAGTGGATCGGATAATGAATCCTGCTTTGACCGTTTGTTTACTCCACTAATAAAGAGATGAGTTCATTGACAAACAAACAATCAAGTGGATCGGATAATGAATCCTTTTTTAATCGTTTTTTTTACGCTACTAATAAATAGATGAGGTCGTCGAGCTTTCCAAAAACTGCCCTACCTAAATATATTCTTCATGGTACTTCGGCAAAGTTGGTTTTTCTTTTCCAATTTGTATTTTTTGCCCTAGGTAGATGTACTCCAACACATTTTCAATATTTCTATTTCCAAGTTTTATATCTGAGTGTCAGAGGGGGTCATTACATTAGTCTTGTTGAAATTAATAATTATTCTAGATCATCAAGGGATGCGTAGTGGAGTTCTTTTAGCAATAAAATTCAATACTGTTTCGGGCCGCCGTGAATAAAGTGGAGATACCCTGATGGTCGCCAACCTTCGTAGGAAGACGGCACGTGAAGAAAAAGAAAAAGACACAATTCTTTATTTTTTTATTTGTATAATCTTTACAGGTAACAAAATAAAAAATAATATTTAATTTTCGACCCCACTAGGGCTGGCCTGTATTGGGGTCGATAATTTAACATAAAATAGTAAAGATAGTGTATAACAAAAGTTGAACAAAAAAGAAACATAAATTAACGAAATACAAATTTAAAAAATCAGCTCAGAATTATAATAAACCATGCCGCAGTTACCCACAGTTGGGTACCTGTGGTGGTAACTGTAACAATAATCTTACAATACCAACTGTAGGCTCACAATTTACAAGTCAACAAATAGTACCATTATACAAACAAAAAAAAGATAGATAATATTTATATTTGAACTTTTTATTTCAGCGATCAAGACAGCATTTCAGTTCAGTACACTTATAACTGAATGACGGTCTTTACTGACGCAGATGAAAGATACTTCCAATTTGTATATATCCTGACAACAAAATCCATTCCATACCTACATCCATACCTTCAACGTGGCAATAATAATCTCGCCCCTTGTCCGTGCAGAATAAGCCATCTTTAGTCTGCATAACCACTCGTCGCCACACCTATTGTACCGATTTTAAATTTGCACGCACGCACACACACACAAACGATTTTAAACGATTATTATGACTAAAAGGTCGTCTTAATGCAATACGAGAACATAAATGTATTAAAAAAAAATACCAAGGTTAGGTTGTTTCAACAAAAGTAACGGTAAAAGTATAGTAACAAAAGTAACGGTAATACTAAGTAACGGTAAATTACTTGATTATTGATTTCATGAAATTGTTCAAAAATTTGTTGTGACGGCATTATGTAGATTTCAATGAAACAAACAAAACTTTTGAACAATTTTATGAAATCAAAGTATTTTTACTATACTTTTACTTTAATATTTGTTCGAGAAATACAGCCGTGCACAATCATTGAAAATTCTTTTTTTCTGCCTTTTTAAACAATAATATTAACTTTCTGAAAGTTAGGTACCTAAGAGATATGTTTCATTAAAAATATTTAAAAGCACATATAGGCATTTTCTTATTTGTTGAATACTAAGTAATCAAATATATTTTTAATGATCAAAAAGTTTCCTAATTTAGCTTTTTATGTTATTAAAAAGCATCGTTTGCTCAATTCAATGTATACCAAAGAGGCGAATAAAAAATTCAATAAAGTAAAATGAAGCAAGTCAGCTATAAAGGAGACTATGAACCTAATTATGTATATAATAAAAGCAACATGTTTACTCTGAGGATCACCAACACAGTGTCGTAAAATCATTACCTTACAACGTTAATTTTAATACATTTTGTAAATTCTGTACGGTACTTATATTATTTACTTACGCACTTATTTAAGTAGGTAGGTACTTACCTATCTACCCACTACAAAGTATAAATACCACCCCTCACCATTTATTTTTATTTTTCATGGATTTATTTGTATCTTCTATGAAGATATCTCTGAGATAAAATTATATTTGCTTACATAAAACACAAGTGTATATAGTGAACCATCCACTGAGTCTCACGTATCAAAAATTATAATACAGGAACTAAATATTCTTCTTTTTCTTCTTGTAGGTTTTTTCTGTTATTTTTTCAGGAAGTGTGCCCTTCCCGCAAGCCCTCGTGTGAAATAAAGCTAAAGCTATCTCTCCATCTATATATTTGCCACATACATATATGATGTAAAGAACTCGGGGATTGTATGGCGTTGGCGGACTAACGTGTTTTCTTTTGCGGTTTTCTTTTTACTCTCCACACTATGGAATAGGGGAGAGTCATGATTTCGCAAAATTTAAGCGTATTTTTTTTACATCAATTTCTCAATGGGTATCATGTAGAGAATGCACACTATGAGTTTCGTCGTTATGTGTTTGTGTGTATGGCGTATACGCTGTACGCCGTACGCCGTACGCCGTAGCATTTATCTTTTTTGTGTCCTCTCTACAGCCCAAACTATAAGTCTGATCGACTTCATATTAACATCATATGTGTAAAGTGCAAAGACCTAGAGCTGATTAGTTTTCCATAGACAACTTTTGATTTCTTCTCTATGAATTCATCATTTACGTTGTTTTTTTTTTGTGTCCTCTCTGCAGCCCAAACTATAAGTCCGATTGACTTCATATTGATATCACATGTGTTAAGTCCATAAACTTAGAGCTGATTAGTTTTCCATAGACAACGGTACATTTTTTCCCAATGTTTCTTTATGATTTCATCTATTAAAACTGAAAAAATGCTCTCACGACCTGGAAATTAGAGATATTTTAATTTGGTTTCAACTATTTATACAACACCAAGAATCTTCATAAAATTGTATTCAAAGTTGGTCAATGTTAAAAGAAAAATATTCAACGGTTTCAAAAATTATATTTTATTTAATGGATATTTGTATGAAACTTATATGTAACAAGAGAATTTTTTTATATTTGGCAATGTTCAATTCATTGATTTCATATTGATATAAGAATATTAATAGCTTGAACTTAGAACTGATTAGCTTTTCATAGATATCATAAAATTTCTTCATATGATATCACGTGTCAACATTGTCAAAATGCTCTAACGCTCTTTGAAACAAAATTTATCTGCTTTTTTTTAAATATTTCATACAACATAAGCAGTCTTCACTATACTGCATTAATAGTTTGTCTATCTTAACATAAAAATATACTATCGGAAGAAAATTTATATTCCTGATAGTAACATTTAGTATGAATAAAAATGTAATTAGATAAATTTCTATGTATGGAAACGTTCAGTAATTTGATTTCATGTTATAATGTAAAGAGCTTGAACAAAGAACTGATTAGCTTTCCATAAATAACAAAAAAAATCTTCATATGATATCACCTGTCAAAATTTGGAAAATGCTCTCGCGTTCTTTAGAACAAAATTTATCTGCTTTTTTTAAAATATTTCATACAACATAAGCATTCTTCCCTATACTGCATTAATAGTTTGTCTATCTTAACATAAAAATATACTATCGGAAGAAAATTTATATTCATGATAGTAACATTTAGTATGAATAAAAATGTAATTAGATAAATTTCTATGTATGGAAACGTTCAGTAATTTGATTTCATGTTATAATGTAAAGAGCTTGAACATAGAACTGATTAGCTTTCCATAAATAACAAAAAAATTCTTCATATAATATCACGTATCAAAATTTTGAAAATGCTCTCGCGTTCTTTAAAACAAAATTTATCTGCTTTTTTTTAAATATTTCATACAACATAAGCATTCTTCCCTATACTGCATTAATAGTTTGTCTATCTTAACATAAAAATATACTATCGGAAGAAAATTTATATTCCTGATAGTAACATTTAGTATGAATAAAAATGTAATTAGATAAATTTCTATGTATGGAAAAGTTCAGTAATTTGATTTCATGTTATAATGTAAAGAGCTTGAACATAGAACTGATTAGCTTTCCATATATAACAAAAAAATTCTTCATATAATATCACCTGTCAAAATTTGGAAAATGCTCTCGCGTTCTTTAGAACAAAATTTATCTGCTTTTTTTAAAATATTTCATACTAGCTGAGAAGCTTCGCTTCGCTCAGCTTCTAAGCTAGGGCTTGCAGCCGGCTTTTATCGCTGCGCGGTAAATGACCGCCTCCGGCGGTCGATGGTACTGAGGGGTCTGAAGGTACTGAACGGTCTGAAGGTACTGAACGATCTGAAGGTACTGAGGGGTCTGAAGTTACTAAAATGTCTGAAGGGATGAAAGATTCGGGAGGAAATGAAGAGGGGTATGAGGCATTGATGGAACGGGAGGTACAAAAGGACCTGAAGAGACGGGAGACACTGAAGAGACGGGTGGCACTTAGGGACAGGAGGCATTGAAAGACGGGAGGCTCCGAAGGGACGGGAGACACTGAGGGACCATTTTTAATTATACAGGCAATACGAAGATTGCTGAGTTTCATCTAAATCAAACGCCTATAATCCGCAAAGTGGTTAAAAAGGTTGCAAACCCTATTGTAGAAGTCAAACGAAGCTTCTCTTTTAGTTTCTTAATTTGCGTTTCACAAACCATGACACGGAGCAAGCTTTATTTTTCGCTGCTGTGTTTGTCGCCTCCGCACAAAAACGTTATTCTTATAAAATATTAATTTACAAAATAATAAATTGTTTAATTTAAGAAAGATTGATATTTTAAACTCCTTGTAAATAAGCATGTAATAAATATTAATATTTTTTCGTGCAACTCTCCAATAATAATTAGTACTTTAAATCCTGGCAACACCGTGGTTGACATTTGACTTGACATTTGACAAATGACCGATAAATTATGTTTGCAAACTCAACATGTAGTCTAAATCTAAACGATATTACTTAAATGTTTTCTCGATCATCTATTGTGTGTTATGTGTATTTAGATTGTATAATTTTTTATGCTTAAATAAGGATATTCGCCTTTTCAGTTAATTTAGCAAGCATTCGCAGACTCTTTTAACTGCAGACATTAAAGCGGTACTATAGTTTGGTTATATTTTATATTTAATTCACCAGAATTTGATGTATTTCAGATTAGCATTATAGTAGCGAGATGTATTCTAAGTGCAATTTTTTTAATACTATAATTTATTTTGCCAACTGTAACCACTAAAATATAAAATCATGTATGTTCTCTTCGGTGATAATTTATTTTTCTTGTTTATGTTTACCTCCGTTTCACGATGAAACTTTATCTGTTACAGAAACATATTATATTATTATGTTATATTTTTCAGCTTGCAACTGACAGTATAGCCAATCAGCGGAGACTTCTAATTGGCTGTTAAATTATTATATTAGATGTAATATATATGCTGTTAGTCTTCCAAAAATTTATAAACAAATAAATATAATAATTTTAGTCTAAATTTAATACTTAAACTTTGTCGTATGTTTGTTGAATAACAAATGAGAACGTATGAGGCCGACTTAAAAATTATTTACCAGTTAAGACTAAAATCATTCTAACGCGACGTCCTACGTAGGCGATTCAAGGCGAACGCGAAGCGGCGCAAAAATAACAAACAGTCGGTAACTATTGAAGTGTCCTGCGTTACCGACCACGAGTAGGGTACGGTGTGACATGGCACGATGCGAAGCGAACGCGATCAATTGGTTTGATATTTTCGCGCGAATTGGAAGCGGTGCCATAGTTTTTTTTTGTAAAGTATAATGTCAGAAGCACGATTCGCGTGCCCGTAGGACAGAGCCGCAGCGTCGCACCGCATCGCTTTGAATTCGCATGTATCCGTTCGGATCGCTTCGCATTCGCTTTGAATCGCCTACGTAGGATGTCGCGTAACTCAACAACACATGCTACCATTACTTGACTACGCTGACGTTGCCTACGCTGAGATTCAACTGAAGATCAACTTAACAAACTCGAACGGTTACAAAATGTCTGCATTCGATACGTGTTTGGACTCAGGAAGTTCGACCACATGTCCGAGAGCAGGCAACGACTGAACTGGTTAAAGATCCGTCACCGAAGAGATTCCCGTGTTCTTTCCCTTTATATATTTTATATTGTTAATACTATAAAAGTCTTTAATTATTATTATTATTAGGTGATGTATGTATGTCGAGTATCGAGACGACAATGCGTATATGTCAGAAACGGAAAATGTGTTCAATTCAATATGGTTATATAGTTTTTATAGTTTGATTCAAGTTTTTTCAATTAAGTTTTTGACAAAGATATACATTGTTAGAGATATGGAGAAAACTTACCACGTTAATAAGTTTTGTTGAATTTGATAGTAATATATTTTTATCGGATACCTACCTGGATATTAACAAAACATGATGAAAACAGAGTGGATGCCTTTGAAAGAAAAATCTTATGCAGAATATACCTATGTACCTATTAACGACTGTCAAACATGGCGTAAAAGATATATATCACCGAGCTTTATGATCTTTACCAGGACATCAGCATAGTCATGAGCCATGGGGCAGCAGAACTCGAAGGTGGCAGCCAACGATAGAACAGTATGGAGTAGATTCTTGGAGACAGATAGGACCCATCAAGAGTTGTGACGCTAAGAATAATGATGATGATATTTTTATGTGAATAAAGTAATTGATTGTTGGCAATTATTTAATTTTATTTTCTTAAATTTGTCTTCATAAATTTGAAAGTAAAATAATTTGTTAATTAAATGAAACATACAGAAATGTTTTGAAAATATAGATTTCTTCTTCCTTGCCTCTTCCCAGTTCATCTGGAGCGGCCCTTCTGGTATGACCTTTCCTTTCTTGCGTCATTTCTCTGGTTAGTTGCTCCTCCCTCAACTCCTTAATATTTGTCCACCAGGTGGCCTATGTACGGCCTCTATTTCTGGACTGAGTGCGATATCCTGTGTGAGTTTAACTATATGATCCTCATTTCGTCTGGTAATGTGTCCGTACCATCGGTGTCTGGCCTTTAGTTTCTCCGGAATAGAGGCGACTCCAAAACTACCTCGGACGTATTCATTTCTAATTCGATCCTCCTTTGTAACACATCTAACTCTTTCCCCTTTGAAGGGGTCTCTCATAATTCTTTAGTGGTTCCTAAAAATTTCATTTGAAGCAAGCATTACATACATACCATCACGCCATGTCCCTCGCGGGGTAGGCAGAGAGAACCAAACGCTACTTATTTCTATCTTGACACACATTCATCGCCTCGTCGACATTCATACATTGTCCTATACATATTCATTTGTTGTTCATGCTTCTGACATCTCCGCCTTTCAAAATAGCGTTCCCATGGATATGCCATCCCTTACTTGGGCGACCCCGACCTCTCATTCGATTCCTGTCCGCAATGTATATTTTCTTTGTCAGGCGTTCCTCATTCATTCTGCCCATGTGGCTAAACCATCTCAATGTGTTCACTTTAATTCTATTAATGACATCTTTCTTTATCTTACATTCTTTCCTTATGTCCTCATTTCTGACCCTCTCATACATCGTCCTATTATATCTTCTAACATGACTTTTAAAATACTCAATTCTATAATGACATGCATTTATAGAATTACCTGTCAATAATGTATAAAGAGGCTCTGGAGGATATCTATTGCAGGTATGTGTACTATTCCATTGTTACAACACATTCCTGGGTTTTCTCCCTTCCATTTCAAATCACCACAATATGTACAAATTATAGACATTCTACCAAAAGTTGATACTGGCTCAGAAATAAATTGCAACTATAGGTTAATATCTATATTGCAACTATAGGGAAAAGCAGAATTTTCCTTTTGTCTCCATGATTCATGTTTCAATGCCACTTCTGTTATTTTACATACAAAAAAAATAGTGTTTGGCGATATTGTTAAGCGTTTTCAATTTGACTCAGGGGCCTTATGACTTGAAGACTTAGAGGCTGTTTTATACTTTTAATGCTGCTAAGATGGCGCATTCAAGTGCAGTAATTTCTATTTCTTCAACGTCTTGCATATTCATCTGATCTATTGTCATTAAATTATCACGACTCCCTACCTCTATCCAATTACTTGATGACTGAAAATCTGTACTTCCTCTTTCTTGCTGCAGAAATTGTAATACCCTATACGCCGTCATTCGTAATCTACTGGCTTCACATCTCCTTTCTTGCTGTTCTTTAGATTCGTTTGCCCTAAGTGCAACCATTCGCAACATGTTATTTACATGTGCCATTCCTTCTGCACCCTTTCACCTACTCCTAGAAGAATGACATAACCTGTACACCGAAATACAATAATCACCAACTCATTTATGAAAATATCTTTAAACAAATACCTACGTTCTTTCCATATGTGAATGTTGATTTAAAATTTACCTAAATTCATCGAGAATTGAAATTTCAACTTACATTTTTTTGTAACTATATAGGCTAAAATTTGATTCCGAAAGAAAATAAAATATAAAGTTATTAAATATTGGAAAATAAACTAAATCAATACATATTAATTACGATAAAAATAAAAAGTAGCTAACTTTCGAATATTTGACAGCTGAAAGAATGGTGGAACAACGCGAGGAAAGCAAATCTGACCCACAATGCAAAAGAGACCATTTGTTCAACGTGAATTGCTCACTCTCCCTGTGTCGGATTTTATTACTTCGTGCCATTTGAGGTCTAATTACGATAGGGACGCATATATCAGAATGTTGGTATTTTTGTCATCTTCGGGGTAAATTCACATAAATCAATTTTGGCGACTCGGCGAGTAAAGCATAAAAGCATTCTTTAATTCTTATTATATAACATTTAAACATACTTTCTTTTGAAAATAATAAAAAAAACATATCAGCTTGTGAGGCTTTGTGTTTTTATACTGTTTCAAATGTAATATTATAAAAATGTAATATTGTAAGTTTTTTACTCTACTGTAAAATTCCCGATTTCCACATAGAAAGATTTCAAACGAATGTAAGAACAGGCAGCCTTGGGCAGACTGACATGAATATAGTCGTGCACAAACATTCGCAAATCCAGAACGACAATCTTACCAGGTCTACTTTATTTATATGCAGACAAAATAAGCATTCTTCACTATACTGCATTAATAGTTTGTCTATCATAACATAAAAATATACTATCGGAAGGAAATTTATATTCCTGATAGTAACATTTAGTATGAATAAAAATGTAATTAGATAAATTTCTATGTATGGAAAAGTTCAGTAATTTGATTTCATGTTATAATGTAAAGAGCTTGAACATAGAACTGATTAGCTTTCCATAAATAACAAAAAAATTCTTCATATAATATCACCTGTCAAAATTTGGAAAATGCTCTCGCGTTCTTTAGAACAAAATTTATCTGCTTTTTTTATAATATTTCATACAACATAAGCATTCTTCCCTATACTGCATTAATAGTTTGTCTATCTTAACATAAAAATATACTATCGGAAGAAAATTTATATTCCTGGTAGTAACATTTAGTATGAATAAAAATGTAATTAGATAAATTTCTATGTATGGAAAAGTTCAGTAATTTGATTTCATGTTATAATGTAAAGAGCTTGAACATAGAACTGATTAGCTTTCCATAAATAACAAAAAAATTCTTCATATAATATCACCTGTCAAAATTTGGAAAATGCTCTCGCGTTCTTTAGAACAAAATTTATCTGCTTTTTTTAAAATATTTCATACAACATAAGCATTCTTCCCTTTACTGCATTAATAGTTTGGCTATCTTAACATAAAAATATACTATCGGAAGAAAATTTATATTCCTGGTAGTAACATTTAGTATGAATAAAAATGTAATTAGATAAATTTCTATGTATGGAAAAGTTCAGTAATTTGATTTCATGTTATAATGTAAAGAGCTTGAACATAGAACTGATTAGCTTTCCATAAATAACAAAAAAAATCTTCATATGATATCACCTGTCAAAATTTGGAAAATGCTCTCGCGTTCTTTAGAACAAAATTTATCTACTTTTTTTAAAATATTTCATACAACATAAGCATTCTTCCCTATACTGCATAAATAGTTTGTCTATCTTAACATAAAAATATACTATCGGAAGAAAATTTATATTCCTGATAGTAACATTTAGTATGAATAAAAATGTAATTAGATAAATTTCTATGTATGGAAAAGTTCAGTAATTTGATTTCATGTTATAATGTAAAGAGCTTGAACATAGAACTGATTAGCTTTCCATAAATAACAAAAAAAATCTTCATATGATATCACCTGTCAAAATTTGGAAAATGCTCTCGCGTTCTTTAGAACAAAATTTATCTGCTTTTTTTTAAAATATTTCATACAACATAAGCATTCTTCCCTATACTGCATTAATAATTTGTCTATCTTAACATAAAAATATACTATCGGAAGAAAATTTATATTCCTGATAGTAGCATTTAGTATGAATAAAAATGTAATTAGATAAATTTCTATGTATGGAAACGTTCAGTAATTTGATTTCATGTTATAATGTAAAGAGCTTGAACATAGAACTGATTAGCTTTCCATAAATAACAAAAAAATTCTTCATATGATATCACCTGTCAAAATTTGGAAAATGCTCTTGCGTTCTTTAAAACAAAATTTATCTGCTTTTTTTAAAATATTTCATACAACATAAGCATTCTACACCATACTGCATTAAAAGTTTGTCTATCTTATCATAAAAATATACTATCGGAAGAAAAATTATATACTAGAAAAAACAGTTTATTATTATTACTCTCCACACTATGGAATAGGGGAGAGTCATGATTTCGCAAAATTTAAGCGTATTTTTTTTACATCAATTTCTCAATGGGTATCATGTAGAGAATGCACACTATGAGTTTCGTCGTGATGTGTTTGTGTGTATGGCGTATACGCTGTACGCCGTACGCCGTAGCATTTATCTTTTTTGTGTCCTCTCTACAGCCCAAACTATAAGTCTGATCGACTTCATATTAACATCATATGTGTAAAGTGCACAGACCTAGAGCTGATTAGTTTTCCATAGACAACTTTTGATTTCTTCTCTATGAATTCATCATTTACGTTGTTTTTTTTTTGTGTCCTCTCTGCAGCCCAAACTATAAGTCCGATTGACTTCATATTGATATCACATGTGTTAAGTCCATAAACTTAGAGCTGATTAGTTTTCCATAGACAACGGTACATTTTTTCCCAATGTTTCTTTATGATTTCATCTATTAAAACTGAAAAAATGCTCTCACGACCTGGAAATTAGAGATATTTAATTTGGTTTCAACTATATATACAACACCAAGAATCTTCATAAAATTGTATTCAAAGTTGGTCAATGTTAAAAGAAAAATATTCAACGGTTTCAAAAATTATATTTTATTTAATGGATATTTGTATGAAACTTATATGTAACAAGAGAATTTTTTTATATTTGGCAATGTTCAATTCATTGATTTCATATTGATATAAGAATATTAATAGCTTGAACTTAGAACTGATTAGCTATGATATCACGTGTCAACATTGTCAAAATGCTCTAACGCTCTTTGAAACAAAATTTATCTGCTTTTTTTAAAATATTTCATACAACATAAGCAGTCTTCACTATACTGCATTAATAGTTTGTCTATCTTAACATAAAAATATACTATCGGAAGAAAATTTATATTCCTGATAGTAACATTTAGTATGAATAAAAATGTAATTAGATAAATTTCTATGTATGGAAACGTTCAGTAATTTGATTTCATGTTATAATGTAAAGAGCTTGAACATAGAACTGATTAGCTTTCCATAAATAACAAAAAAAATCTTCATATGATATCACCTGTCAAAATTTGGAAAATGCTCTCGCGTTCTTTAGAACAAAATTTATCTGCTTTTTTTAAAATATTTCATACAACATAAGCATTCTTCCCTATACTGCATTAATAGTTTGTCTATCTTAACATAAAAATATACTATCGGAAGAAAATTTATATTCCTGATAGTAACATTTAGTATGAATAAAAATGTAATTAGATAAATTTCTATGTATGGAAACGTTCAGTAATTTGATTTCATGTTATAATGTAAAGAGCTTGAACAAAGAACTGATTAGCTTTCCATAAATAACAAAAAAATTCTTCATATAATATCACGTGTCAAAATTTTGAAAATGCTCTCGCGTTCTTTAAAACAAAATTTATCTCCTTTTTTTAAAATATTTCATACAACATAAGCATTCTTCACTATACTGCATTAATAGTTTTTTTTATCTTAACATAAAAATATAGTATCGGAAGGAAATTTATATTCCTGATAGTAACATTTAGTATGAATAAAAATGTAATTAGATAAATTTCTATGTATGGAAAAGTTCAGTAATTTGATTTTGTGTTATAATGTAAAGAGCTTGAACATAGAACTGATTAGCTTTCCATAAATAACAAAAAAAATCTTCATATGATATCACCTGTTAAAATTTGGAAAATGCTCTCGCGTTCTTTAGAACAAAATTTATCTGCTTTTTTTAAAATATTTCATACAACATAAGCATTCTTCACTGTACTGCATTAATAGTTTGTTTATCTTAACATAAAAATATACTATCGGAAGAAAATTTATATTCCTGATAGTAACATTTAGTATGAATAAAAATGTAATTAGATAAATTTCTATGTATGGAAAAGTTCAGTAATTTGATTTCATGTTATAATGTAAAGAGCTTGAACATAGAACTGATTAGCTTTCCATAAATAACAAAAAAATTCTTCATATAATATCACCTGTCAAAATTTGGAAAATGCTCTCGCGTTCTTTAGAACAAAATTTATCTGCTTTTTTTAAAATATTTCATACAACATAAGCATTCTTCACTATACGGCATTAATAGTTTGTCTATCTTAACATAAAAATATACTATCGGAAGAAAATTTATATTCCTGGTAGTAACATTTAGTATGAATAAAAATGTAATTAGATAAATTTCTATGTATGGAAAAGTTCAGTAATTTGATTTCATGTTATAATGTAAAGAGCTTGAACATAGAACTGATTAGCTTTCCATAAATAACAAAAAAATTCTTCATATGATATCACGTGTCAAAATTTTGAAAATGCTCTCGCGTTCTTTAAAACAAAATTTATCTGCTTTTTTTAAAATATTTCATACAACATAAGCATTCTTCACTATGCTGCATTAATAGTTTGTCTATCATAACATAAAAATATACTATCGTTAGAAAATTTATATTCCTGGTAGTAAAATTTAGAATGAATAAAATATTTCATTGTCAATATTTGTGGTGTGGAGAGTTTAGTGTTGGCCACAACCCACTCGTTTTCATACCATTATTGTACTAAACTGTCTTTAAATTTAGTTTTTGATTTTTTTGTTTAATATGTTCTCTTTTAATTATGAATAGGCATTTGTAATGCACTTTTTTATGTATTTATTTTTAATATAATTTTTCATTTTGTTATTGTATGCAATTTATATTTGAATGCTGATTTTTGTGTATGTTTTGATAGTTGACATTCACTGTTAAAAGTATCATTATTTCAAAATGCTTTAGCCCCGGCACAGGTTTTTTACCTAGTGGGGCATTGCAGTTAAGAATATTATTTGTCAATTATGTATGTATGTATGAAGAAATAAAATAAATAAAATAAAATCTCTCGCCACGTAGTCGTCTTCTGACGTAGAATCGTCTTCTGGTCTTGCACCATCTTATGATATCCCCCAACTAAATATTATTTTGGTTATATAAAGTTCCATTATGAAGTTTTTTTTTTTGAATATATTATGTGGTCCTCTTCGGGGTTTACCCAGTGACCGATAAATGTTGATTCCCCCACCACCACCCGTTCTGCTTATGGGGACTAATAACGGCCCCTTGCAAAACTCTGAAAGAACACATATAGAACATACGAAGAGTCCGGAGAACTCTTAAACCTTGTTAGAACTCTAACTCCAGACACTGCACTTAATGTGCCAAAGAGAGCTAATCATGTTGAAACAACTGGCTCACTGCTCAGTGATAGTGAAGATAATAGTGCACCGAATTTAAGACAGAAAGTCTTGAAAGCCCTAAAGTTGCTCTTCGTGACTACAAGGACCGCATGTCCAATGGGTCCAAAGAAATTCCCTCGGACATCGTCGTAGAGTTCTCGTCGGAAAGTTGACACGGAGAAGTTAGTGCATTCCCATAGGATATGCTCAGAAGTCTGTTCAGAGTTATCACAAAGCTGACATGAGGACGAATCGGATAAGTGAAAACGAAAGAGATAACTTTTAAAACTGCCGTGTCCAGTAAGGAATTGCGTGGTCCAATAATCGGGAACAATCCACGAGGAAAAAATTCGAGTCCTCACATCAGGAAGAAATGAAAAAATCAGTCTGCCCACGGAAGAAGAAGACCAGCGACGTTGCCAAGCATCTAAAAGAGAACTCCGGGCCAAGTTCTCAATGTCTCCACGAACTGTGGGTAAATTTACAGGTGGGAGAGAAACACCACCCAAAATTGAACCTCGGCCTCTATACAGGTTGTGAATTGAAGCTCGTCGCTGTGTTTCCAGATCAAGGGGAGCCATACCTGTGAGAATAGAAAGTGTGTCGGTAGCGCAGGTTCTATAAGCCTTTACTAAAGCTATTAGAGCGAAGCGCTGTCCAGAAAGCAGCAGACGTCTAATGTATTGGGTTTCACAACGATGAGCCCAACAAGGAGCGGCATAACACATAATACTCAGAAAGGTAGCGTTGTAGAACAGTCTTGCTACTGGAAATTTAAGGCCCCAACTAGCTCGAGCAAGACGTGAAATCTTTTGGAAGGCTATTTTTGCACTGTCGGATACAGCACGAACATGGTATTGGAAAGTTAGGCCTCTATCTAGTGTAACACCCAAAACTTTGACCCTATCCTTAAATATTACACGCGTATTGATAAATTTGATGGAGGGAGGACTTTTCATTATGCCTTTTAACACTAACCCATATGTCTTCTTAGGTGCGAAATTGAGTTATGACTTATACCCCAATCTGCAACAAAAGAAAGTAACTGAGTAGATGCGCGCTCAATAAGTGTTCGGGTGTTACCTTGAATAAGGATTGTAGCATCATCGGCATATGCCAAAATACTGCAGCCTGTAGGCGTTGAAAGTGATAGAAGGTCGTCGAACAAGATGTTCCATAACAGTGAACCCAGAACAGAACCCTGAGGGCACCAGATGCTAATTGGTCGCCAGTGCAAATCCTGTCAAAAATTATACTGGTGAACTAAAAAATAATATTGTTTTATATAACCAAAACAATATTTTGTTATTTTCTACGCAGATTCATCTGGAAATTTGTCCTGAAGTTTAATAAAGTACATAAAATTACGTCGATAAATAATAATGTTAAAAAGTCATTTCTGGGTTTCACGTTGTAGATTCCCAACGTAAAAGTCATAAATATGTTTACTTTGTGAATAACTACTCTGATAATTTTATATTTTGCTGTCTTGTTTTAAATCTATGCCAAAATTGCACAAATAGCTGTTTAAAAAGCGTTTTACACTAATATTTATATGTGCTTATAAATATTTGCCGACCGCCGTGTCACAGTTGTTAAACTGTTTGGTTTCTGTTCGAGCGACCTGAGTTCGATCCCCAGCAGAGGAGAAATTTTTTTAAATTAATTTTCACGCTAATACTGCTTCTCTGGGCTGGAAACACTAGTTACTTGGAAGAAATTTCCATATGGCAATAAACTCGCCACTTGCGCAGGGTGCAAGGAAGTGTTTTTTTTTTTAAATGAATATGTCCTTGTTGAACAAGTACATATACATCTTCCTACGTTCCCTAAAATAAGTAATAAATGCTTGTGCTATAGGTGAACGAAATCGGTCGAGGCAGGATTCGAACTCGCGACCACTGGATTACTAGCCCAGCGCGCTAACCGCTCTGCCATGGACCCATATGTTTATTATTATCATAATTATTAAATATATGGTGATATGCAGATTTAGCAATATGGAATGAAATTCAAATAATTTTTATTTAGTTTATCTTTATATATATATATATATATATATATATATATATATATATATATATATATATATATATATATATATATATATATATATATATATATATATATATATATATATATATATATATATATATATATATATATATATATATATATATATATATATATATATATATATATATATATATATATATATATATATATATATATATATATATATATATATATATATATATATATATATATATATATATATATATATATATATATATATATATATATATATATATATATATATATATATGTTACTAGAAAGGTTTTCACGGGTATTTGAAAATATGAAATTATTATTATCTTTGGGGTTATCCCGCGTCAAAATCAGATCCTTGGAAGGATCTTTCGTCAACCGACGTTTCGCCTGGATCACACCAGGCATCTTCAGGGCCTTGTTGATAGATTCTCGCTTCGTGTGTCAGTGCAAGCACGTCCGTTCGAGCCGAGAACCTAGCACCAAGTGAAGATTGGAAAGTTAAAGTTTAAACTGTTGGGGTAGATGGGTTTTCCCCGCTTTTGTTCGCCTTAATGGCTTTTGACTGGCTTCTGGTGATTCGCCTCACGCTTAATGATGTATCTATTGTATTAATTTTATTTGTTTGGCGTTTAACATTTAATGGGTTTACTGTAATGGGATTTTTATTGCTGTCAATTTCTGAGGTATTTAATGAATGTTTTATAATGTTATTTTTATTTTTATTGTCGATTCTATTTTTATGTAAGATATTTTTCCAGGCCAGCGGGAGACGCACACCATCGTCTCGATTATTCACGACATTCTTCCTTTTGTAAATTTCGATTGCCTCTCTATAAATTCTTACTGTTTCTGTGTTAATACTTGCAACTACGCGTGCATTATCGAAATCGATTTGGTGTCCTTCGTTCAGAGTATGTTGGACTAGTGAAGACGTTAATTTTCTATTGTTTGAATCCACTCTATGCTCCGCGACCCTGGCTGATATTTTTCTGTTACTTTTTCCCACGTATGTCTTGTCGCATGATTTACATGGTATTTCGTATATGCCATGAGACTCTAGAGGGATTTTGTCTTTTACATTTCGCAGAAGGGTTGATATTTTATTTTCTGTTCTAAAGACTGTTCTAATATTATGTTGATTTAGAAGGCGACTGATTTTATCTGTGGTTCCTTTTATGTATGGTAAAAAAGCTGTAGCTAACGGTTTTTCAGAAATAGTTTTATCAATTTTTATGACGTTTTTATTAGTTTGACGTTTGACTGCTTTATTTATAACAAAATTGGAGAAGCCATTACATTGCAGGGTTTTTTTGAGGTTATTTAATTCATTCTGTTGGTGGTCGGAGTCGGTTATTTTTATAGCTCTGGAAACTAATGTATTAGCTACCGATGCAATTTGTGCCGGGTGATGGTTAGAGGATGCATGTAGATATCTATCTGTATGTGTGGCTTTCCGGTAAACCGTATGACCAAGGCTACCGTCATCCTTCTTAATAACTAGGACGTCTAAAAATGGTATTTGATTATTATTTTCTAATTCCATTGTAAATTTTATATCGCTGTGGAGCCCGTTTAAATAAATTAGAAATTTGTTTAGTTCTTCCAATCCGTGGGGCCATATTATGAACGTATCATCCACGTATCTAATCCAGAGTTTCGGTTTCAAATGTGATTTTTCTAAGGCGTCTTTTTCAAATTTTGTCATAAAAAGATTTGCAACCGGCGGTGAAAGAGGCGAACCCATTGGTGCTCCTTTAATCTGTTTGTATATTTTATCGTCATAAATGAAAAATGTATTATTTAAGCAATGTTCTATCAATTCAGTTATGTCTTTTGATGGTTCACAAATTTCTTTTACTGCGGAAAGTGCCTCATCGGTAGGTATGTTGGTAAAAAGTGACACAATATCAAAACTAACAAGAATATCTGTTTTTTCTAACTTTTGGTCTTCTATTATTTTAATGAAGTGTTCCGAGTTTTTTACGTAAGAGTTTGCTAGTTCTACATCCGGTTGTAAATATTTCGATAGGTATTTTGAAAGCGATTGGAGGGGCGATCCTACTGAACTCACTATGGGCCTAAGTGGAACATTGTCTTTATGGATTTTTGGTAAACCATACAATTTGGGGAAGCGGGATGATTTTTCGCGCGGTATCAATGATTTCTTTAAGTCTTCGTTTAGTTTTGATGCTATTATTTTAGATTTTGTTGTTTTTTCTAGGTATGTAATTGGATTTTTGTTATGAAGTTTGTATGCCGGATCATTTAATATATTAGTCATTTTAGAGTGATATTCTTCGCTTTTCATAATCACTGTGGCATTGCCTTTATCCGCTGGAAGTATAATTATATCTGTATTTGAACGTAATTCTTTGAGAGCTCGGGCTTCGTTTCTTGTAATATTACTTTTAGGTGGAAGTGACTTTCTAAGAATGTGGCATGTTTCTTGGCGAATAGTTTCAGCCATATTTTCGTTTAATTTATGTAACGCGGATTCTATTCCTGTAATGATCTCTTCATTAGGTATTTTGGGTGGTACTACGCCGAAATTAAATCCTTTAGACAAAACCGAAGTCATGTCGTCATCTAGTTGAAAATCAGTAAAATTATGAATCAGTTTACTCGAATCTAGTGTCGGTTGGGGTTTCTGTATTTTATTTTGAAAACGATTGAATTTATTAATTTGCCGGTCGGTATTTATTTGCGTATTATTTTGAATTCGGAGCTCAATGACATTATCTAACATGTCCCATAACAATGGGTGTAAAGTATTAGCGAGTTTTAAATGAATTTGAAATATTTCTTTACCTATATAATCTAGTTTAAAACGAATATTTTTAATTTCATCTCTGATTAAAGCAAAACTAGTATTATTAAGGATTTGACTCACCGAATGTCTGCTTACTTGTCGGCTTACTCGAAAACTAACAGGCACTACTTTTTTATCACGACACCTACTGAGAAACGCGAGATCACACAGAAGCTTTGCATGTTTACACTTTAACTTTTCAAACTTCTTTGTATCACGAAAAAATTCCTCCCCGTAGAGGTTAATAATGTTACTAGAAAGGTTTTCACGGGTATTTGAAAATATGAAATTATTATTATCTTTGGGGTTATCCCGCGTCAAAATCAGATCCTTGGAAGGATCTTTCGTCAACCGACGTTTCGCCTGGATCACACCAGGCATCTTCAGGGCCTTGTTGATAGATTCTCGCTTCGTGTGTCAGTGCAAGCACGTCCGTTCGAGCCGAGAACCTAGCACCAAGTGAAGATTGGAAAGTTAAAGTTTAAACTGTTGGGGTAGATGGGTTTTCCCCGCTTTTGTTCGCCTTAATGGCTTTTGACTGGCTTCTGGTGATTCGCCTCACGCTTAATGATGTATCTATTGTATTAATTTTATTTGTTTGGCGTTTAACATTTAATGGGTTTACTGTAATGGGATTTTTATTGCTGTCAATTTCTGAGGTATTTAATGAATGTTTTATAATGTTATTTTTATTTTTATTGTCGATTCTATTTTTATGTAAGATATTTTTCCAGGCCAGCGGGAGACGCACACCATCGTCTCGATTATTCACGACATTCTTCCTTTTGTAAATTTCGATTGCCTCTCTATAAATTCTTACTGTTTCTGTGTTAATACTTGCAACTACGCGTGCATTATCGAAATCGATTTGGTGTCCTTCGTTCAGAGTATGTTGGACTAGTGAAGACGTTAATTTTCTATTGTTTGAATCCACTCTATGCTCCGCGACCCTGGCTGATATTTTTCTGTTACTTTTTAGGGATAACCCCAAAGATAATAATAATTTCATATTTTCAAATACCCGTGAAAACCTTTCTAGTAACATTATTAACCTCTACGGGGAGGAATTTTTTCGTGATACAAAGAAGTTTGAAAAGTTAAAGTGTAAACATGCAAAGCTTCTGTGTGATCTCGCGTTTCTCAGTAGGTGTCGTGATAAAAAAGTAGTGCCTGTTAGTTTTCGAGTAAGCCGACAAGTAAGCAGACATTCGGTGAGTCAAATCCTTAATAATACTAGTTTTGCTTTAATCAGAGATGAAATTAAAAATATTCGTTTTAAACTAGATTATATAGGTAAAGAAATATTTCAAATTCATTTAAAACTCGCTAATACTTTACACCCATTGTTATGGGACATGTTAGATAATGTCATTGAGCTCCGAATTCAAAATAATACGCACAATCGTTTTCAAAATAAAATACAGAAACCCCAACCGACACTAGATTCGAGTAAACTGATTCATAATTTAACTGATTTTCAACTAGATGACGACATGACTTCAGTTTTGTCTAAAGGATTTAATTTCGGCGTAGTACCACCCAAAATACCTAATGAAGAGATCATTACAGGAATAGAATCCGCGTTACATAAATTAAACGAAAATATGGCTGAAACTATTCGCCAAGAAACATGCCACATTCTTAGAAAGTCACTTCCACCTAAAAGTAATATTACAAGAAACGAAGCCCGAGCTCTCAAAGAATTACGTTCAAATACAGATATAATTATACTTCCAGCGGATAAAGGCAATGCCACAGTGATTATGAAAAGCGAAGAATATCACTCTAAAATGACTAATATATTAAATGATCCGGCATACAAACTTCATAACAAAAATCCAATTACATACCTAGAAAAAACAACAAAATCTAAAATAATAGCATCAAAACTAAACGAAGACTTAAAGAAATCATTGATACCGCGCGAAAAATCATCCCGCTTCCCCAAATTGTATGGTTTACCAAAAATCCATAAAGACAATGTTCCACTTATGCCCATAGTGAGTTCAGTAGGATCGCCCCTCCAATCGCTTTCAAAATACCTATCGAAATATTTACAACCGGATGTAGAACTAGCAAACTCTTACGTAAAAAACTCGGAACACTTCGTTAAAATAATAGAAGACCAAAAGTTAGAAAAAACAGATATTCTTGTTAGTTTTGATATTGTGTCACTTTTTACCAACATACCTACCGATGAGGCACTTTCCGCAGTAAAAGAAATTTGTGAACCATCAAAAGACATAACTGAATTGATAGAACATTGCTTAAATAATACATTTTTCATTTATGACGATAAAATATACAAACAGATTAAAGGAGCACCAATGGGTTCGCCTCTTTCACCGCCGGTTGCAAATCTTTTTATGACAAAATTTGAAATAGACGCCTTAGAAAAATCACATTTGAAACCGAAACTCTGGATTAGATACGTGGATGATACGTTCATAATATGGCCCCACGGATTGGAAGAACTAAACAAATTTCTAATTTATTTAAACGGGCTCCACAGCGATATAAAATTTACAATGGAATTAGAAAATAATAATCAAATACCATTTTTAGACGTCCTAGTTATTAAGAAGGATGACGGTAGCCTTGGTCATACGGTTTACCGGAAAGCCACACATACAGATAGATATCTACATGCATCCTCTAACCATCACCCGGCACAAATTGCATCGGTAGCTAATACATTAGTTTCCAGAGCTATAAAAATAACCGACTCCGACCACCAACAGAATGAATTAAATAACCTCAAAAAAACCCTGCAATGTAATGGCTTCTCCAATTTTGTTATAAATAAAGCAGTCAAACGTCAAACTAATAAAAACGTCATAAAAATTGATAAAACTATTTCTGAAAAACCGTTAGCTACAGCTTTTTTACCATACATAAAAGGAACCACAGATAAAATCAGTCGCCTTCTAAATCAACATAATATTAGAACAGTCTTTAGAACAGAAAATAAAATATCAACCCTTCTGCGAAATGTAAAAGACAAAATCCCTCTAGAGTCTCATGGCATATACGAAATACCATGTAAATCATGCGACAAGACATACGTGGGAAAAAGTAACAGAAAAATATCAGCCAGGGTCGCGGAGCATAGAGTGGATTCAAACAATAGAAAATTAACGTCTTCACTAGTCCAACATACTCTGAACGAAGGACACCAAATCGATTTCGATAATGCACGCGTAGTTGCAAGTATTAACACAGAAACAGTAAGAATTTATAGAGAGGCAATCGAAATTTACAAAAGGAAGAATGTCGTGAATAATCGAGACGATGGTGTGCGTCTCCCGCTGGCCTGGAAAAATATCTTACATAAAAATAGAATCGACAATAAAAATAAAAATAACATTATAAAACATTCATTAAATACCTCAGAAATTGACAGCAATAAAAATCCCATTACAGTAAACCCATTAAATGTTAAACGCCAAACAAATAAAATTAATACAATAGATACATCATTAAGCGTGAGGCGAATCACCAGAAGCCAGTCAAAAGCCATTAAGGCGAACAAAAGCGGGGAAAACCCATCTACCCCAACAGTTTAAACTTTAACTTTCCAATCTTCACTTGGTGCTAGGTTCTCGGCTCGAACGGACGTGCTTGCACTGACACACGAAGCGAGAATCTATCAACAAGGCCCTGAAGATGCCTGGTGTGATCCAGGCGAAACGTCGGTTGACGAAAGATCCTTCCAAGGATCTGATTTTGACGCGGGATAACCCCAAAGATAATAATAATTTCATATATATATATATATATATATATATATATATATATATATATATATATATATATATATATATATATATATATATATATATATATATATATATATATATATATATATATATATATATATATATATATATATATATATATATATATATATATATATATATATATATATATATATATATATATATATATATATATATATATATATATATATATATATATATATATATATATATATATATATATATATATATATATATATATATATATATATATATATATATATATATATATATATATATATATATATATATATATATATATATATATATATATATATATATATATATATATATATATATATATATATATATATATATATATATATATATATATATATATATATATATATATATATATATATATATATATATATATATATATATATATATATATATATATATATATATATATATATATATATATATATATATATATATATATATATATATATATATATATATATATATATATAGTGTGAATACTTACGTGAATAAAATTTTTTAACCAAGCAAGTGGATTAGACTTAGGTATATTATTTTTATATCTGAATAATGTCAAGCTCTTTAATAGGCATGATGACTAATTTTGAAAAACTATCTCACGATGTTTTTACGCATTCACTGTTTTCAAATATATATACATTTCTACATAAAATAAAGGTTTAGTAGCAAAAATCGCCATTTTAAAATCAAATTTGACATTTACGCCAAAAAACGCTTGTAGTATCATGGCGGCTGCCGACCCTGACGGTGACGTCACGATATTGTAAACTGCATATCACTACTATATGTAATATATGTATTCTAGGACGATTTGTGTATTTATAATCAATTCAAAAGTGCATAAGTGTTGTGCGGTCCCTAAATGTACAAACACGACGAAAAAAACACCTACTGAGGTATATGTTTTCGTCCCACGCGAAAAAAAAGAGAAATAAGTGATTAAATTTCGCACGGCGAGACATAAGTGTATTTTATTAAGTACGCGTTTACAATGAAGTACAGTATTTGTTCCCCCACTCTCAATAATATAATATTTACCATTATTTAGGCAATAAGCATATAAAGAACTTCATTAATGTCCAAACGTCAAAATAGGCCATCATACGTTTCCCGCGTATGTTTTTAGCTTATGAACACATAATGTAGAGAGAAGAAGGAGCATATTTTATCGATTTTCGAGATGTAAGTTGTATTTAAATTACAGATAAATAAAGTACTTATATGTACTTATTATTAAGTTTTTACGTTTCGAAATTCTGATGAACAAAAGTCTTTGTTCGACGCAAAGAAATATCCGACCATCAAAAGTTCCATTCTAGTTAAGAGTAGTTAAGACAGGCAGAAAAATAACTACTATGGCTGCTATTGCTAAAAATAACGATAGCAGATAAATATAGCTTGTTATTAACACAATACAAATAACGAGCGCTATGTAATAATTCGTATGCTGCTTAAATTGTAACGATGTTTTAAAACGCATGCTTCGCGTAATCGCCGTCGTTTCGCGAATCGCTTCATTGCATGAAAAAAATATAGCTTGCTAGTTTTGTTTGGCAGTGACCAGCATCATAACATGTCGAACGTTCGTCAGCTCACCATCGCGTGACAAAATTGTAGAATACTAAAACTAAATTAGTTTACCATACGTTGCGAGCGTTCATTATTTATTTATTTATTCAATAAGAACTAAGTTACATACAAAATACAATAAACTTTGGCCCGATATTACAGTCGGCCCTCAACTCATTGAGTTTGTTAAACTCAAGATTAATGTTAAGGGGAGATTGAATCCATTTCCGTATTACAGTGCAATATAACATGTCAGTTACTAAATCTTCAATTATAGACATATTTCACTTTTTCTGTGGTTATTATCTGTCAAATTTTAATAACCTCAAATAATACGAAATACAAAACGGGACGCTACGACTTTAAATACCATTGTTTTATTATCCAACATGGTAAATTTAATTTTTTTCACCAAAATAATGCTTTTAAATGCCCATGTTCAATACGGCTGTCAGTTTGTTTTGTTGTGTGGCGCCACCGTCGATACAACTAACGCCTTTAGTGATACAACACTGAAACTACACACGTTGCCTAACGCCTCTAGTGATAGAAACTGAAACTACACGAGTTGCCTAGCAAATGACAGTTGACTCACAGTTAAGTACTTAATCTGCCAGAAACGTTGAGTTAAATATTTGTCGTTTTAGTGACATATTTGAGGGAAGATTAGGCCTAAACGGACACTGTAATACGCTATATTTTTGTGAAACTTGAGTTTAGCTCTTAAACTGACACTGTAATACCGGCCCATAGTATCCCCCGATAGGTAGGCGAGTATCTAGGTAAATTGAAACTATTTGCTTTGATGAATCCTTGTTCCATTGCTATTTTATTGTTTTGTTTTAGTTTTAAGTACCTAATTAAAATATTAATATATCAAAAACACCAAAATAAACATTGTCCAGACCGACAATTAATGCGTATATTGTATTGAAGACTATCAGAAGAATTGACGCGACCATACTATGACGTCGTGCGCTCTGATTGTTTTTTCTCATAAAATGGCGGACTAACACATTTTGTATTTTTATATTTATAATATTATTATTCACTCCTTTAAAATGAAAATAAGTACATTTTTTAAATCTTTATAACCTATTTTATTTTTTAAAATCATAATTTCAATGATTTTTTCTTACAGTCATCACACCTATTACATAACATTCTATTTTTTTTTTAATATATTAATCATAATATGTATATGAATCATAACAATTATCCCATATGTATATTAGATTCATCATAATACATTGTGTATTTCCATTTCAACCTCATGTAACACTGTACAACTCCCACAAACAATATAATAACATCATTTTATTTTATAATCAAGCAATGAAAGCCACCAAGTTATTTATTTCTGAAACGTTAAATATTCTCTACCACGTTACAATACTCGGTGCGTGTTATAACAGATGCGTCAACGATTCAATAGAGCGGATAGCGATATTATTTGGTTTATTCTCCCAAATAAACCAAATAAATCAATAAATAAAAATAGCATGTTAAAAATAAGCAGCATATTCCATATAGCTTGTTATGAAAAAAATAGCCATTTCGAACAACACTACAGTTGACAGTAACAAGCACAATTGACAGTAACAATATGGTGACGTCATGCGCTCTGATTGGTGTTTCACATAAAATGGCGGACAAACATATTTTGTATTTTTATTTTAATAATATTAATATTATTCGCTCTTTTAAAATGAAAATAAATATATTTTTTCAAATCTTTATAACATATTTTATTTTATAAAATCATAATTTCAATGATTTTTTCTTACTGTCATCACGCCTATTATCTTTATAAGCCGGCTCATAGATAAATCTAGCAGAGACTCTCCTGACCTAAAATGAAAAAATTGCATGGTCAGAATATTTGTATTTTCTTGTATGCGTTCCATGGAGTTTTGTTTTGTGGCTCTACACGCTCTACATACACAGTAAGCATATAATATATTATGTAGGTACCTACTCAAAAAAAGAAAAAGAAGATGTATGCAATCTATTATATAAATGACATGGAAAGTTATGCTAATAAAATGGAGAAAATTTCAAATGGGCCTTAAGGAGACGCTGATTATTATATGTAGATAAGAATATTTTATAAATGAAATGGGTAGAGGGTTGAATAAGGTAAAGCGAACCATCATGAATACGGATAAAAGATTACCTCAAAACCTATTAAAGTTACTGGTTCTTTAAATAATCCTGCATTATAATTCTAAAAACCAATACCTATTCTCTAAACCACTTGGGGTAACCAAATCGGATGATGTTGGGTGGGTGGATCACATTTATATTTCAATCTAGGGAAGCGGTTCATGTAAACTGGGCATTGCGTATCGCTTCATCTGACTAACAAAAATAGACAATAATGGACATTTGAGAATCTACTGAAGTGACACAATATTTCTAAACATAAATTCTCTAATTAAATTTAAAGATATAACATTGTATTAACCACGTTTTTTGGTTGAAACGATGCGACCGGTTTCGGAACTAACCGTTCCCTTATCAGGCTAACTTTCAACAGTTGAAAGTTGAAAGTTAGCCTGATGAGGGAACGGTTAGTTCCGAAACCGGTCGCATCGTTTCAACCAAAAAACGTGGTTAATACAAAGTTATATCTTTAAATTTAATTTGTTAAATATGAACCACAAAGTTAACATTCAAACATTTGAAAATATAAATTCTCTACTTTATTACTGGCAGATCCATAACCCTCGACACCCTCTTCACAACCACCAGATGGCTGCACCGAGACTGCGGTCGAGAAAGAACTTTCTTATGTTTATTTTTTATTTTCTTGTTTATATTGATTATATATTATGTTCTAAGGTTCAATAATATCTGTTTTGTTTGTTTTGATACTACATTATTATATCATTGTTTTTTTTTAATGTTGTTTAATGTCTTCTGTTGTGGTAGTGTGTTTTCCTTTTGTTTTTATTTTGTGTTTTATTGTTATTGATAGGTACGTGCCTTTTTTGGATGTTCATAATATAGTCATCCGATGTTGATATGTTTTTTTTTTATTATTATTTGTTTTTATTTTTATTACTAGATGTAAGAAATTGTATTTTTTTTACATCTTAATATAATATATACAATACAATACAATATCTACTACGAAATCGAAAACCTCCTCAAAACGGTATAGAGAGGATTTATGGAGGCAACAACTCCGCAGCAGACTCTGGATGAGGAAGTGAACACCGCGTTTGGTTTGGACTTTCCAACATGGAGGATCCTTAACAGACTGGGAGTGGGGGTGACTAGATGTAAAAGGAACCAACAGAGGTGGGGATTTCTGGTGCGTTTTTTGTATAGCGTTTTCTTCTGGTCCACACCAAGCACATAACCTGGTGCGTATAATTGTCTCTAGGGTGACTTCTATGGTTTTTACCTTCCGTCATTCCTTCGGCGATATTCGGAGTTTCGATGTTATGGCATATGGTAATTGGATCATTGTTGGACAACCCTTTTTAGGAGCTATGGTGTACTTCAAAACTTATTTTGATTATAAAATATCCTTACTAAACCAAAATATTAGTAAGACACTATATTGTCGAAAAAATATTCAAAATTTCCATTTGTAATGAAAATTCGCATGTCAGAGACATGAGAGATTTTGTAAAAATAGTTATTTTACCGATAATAATAATCACAACGAACATTTCATAATATCTATCGAAGTGAAATAAATTACCACCCGAAATATGTTGAGTTTAGTAAATTTCTAAAGAATATTTTTTTCCTATAGGTAGCTAAGTATTAAACAATTATTAGAATGGTCTTGTTTTATTTATTTGTAAAAAAATATTGTTTATATCACATATTGTTTGAAGTAAATGCAATTTAAATATATGAATAGTTTCCTGTCATTAAACTGAAATTGGTTCCTCTTAGATAGTAATGATAAAACAGTGGAACATTTCATATATTATCAGGAAGATTTATAATTTGTTTCGTACAACTTGTTCTCGATATGGTTTTATATTGTTGTCCGTAATAACTGCCTACCTGTAAAATTATCAATAAACAAAATTCATGCTGCGACTGCGGAGGGGAACAGGATGACGCCCATCTACTAATATGCCCACAAATGAAGACGACGCGACGTGCAGCACAGACGACTTAAAAACAGTGAACGACAAGGCGATATCCGTCGCCGCCTATTGGAGTGGCAAGGTCTAAGGTCCGGGCCCGTAAAGTAAGTAAGTAGGTACTGGCTGCTCCAGATATGGTAAAGTACTCGATGTCAGTCGCTGCTTATTGGAGTGATAGAGCTTTTAGCCGGACACGTAAAATAAAAAGAGAAAGTTAGGACGAATGACAAATAACATGATAAAAAGATGGTGGTTTTGAAACCAGTCTTATCGAAAAACTTATTCGTAATCATATCGAAGGGATTTGTAAAAAAACATTTTTCTTTAAATGTATCAAATTTTTTTTTCTCTTTCTCTATTGAATATTTTTTTTAATTGCAAATACGCAAACATTGGATTTTTTCCCCTGTCGGGAGTCAAATGATATTTTTATTGACAAACTTTTTTAAACTTTTCTATTGAGATGTTAAAAAGTTTTTCAGTAAAAATATCTTTCTCTATTGAGTAAAAACTCGTTTTTTGATTCAATTATTTTTTCTAATAAAAATTATATGTAAAAATATAGTTTGTGTAGCATTGCACCCCCCTGCTCACAGACAAGAATAAAATCTTTATTATAAATATTTATTTTTAAATCAGAAAATGTAAAGTTAAGACATTTATTGAAAATAAATGTTTATTCATAAAAAATCCATTTTCTATTCCATATCTTTCACGTAATTACTAAATCAAATGATTTTCCATGTTGATTATATAAATATTATTTTTTTATTGATCCAAAAAATACCATTGTCCAATACGACTTGCTTTCTATCAATAGATATCTTGTCACTGAAATATCTTCCGCTATTCAAACTCAATCAACCTCGTAAAATGTCGAATCATTTCGGATCTTCGAAACTCATTTCGTTACCTCGTTTTCGTTTCTTTGCTATTGGAGGATAAGTTACATAAAAGTTGGTGAGCCTCAAGAAAGTAAGTAATATCTCAGAGTATACGGGCTGCTGAACAATCACTACTGTTTCCCGATACTCCGTGATCTGGAAGCATTCTTCGTTATATTATTACATACGTTTTTCGATACTTCACAGAGTTCACACATAGAATGACCCAACATCCATAGACTTGGCTCACAAGCTAAACACACTCCGGGTAAACTGATCCATCGCTCTCTAATAGCATTATATATTATAATATATATACACTATTGAGAGGTAAATAAGTAAGTAACAAATAAGTAGGTCTTACAAAACCATTTTTGGAAAACTTTCGAATAACAAAAGCAAATATCTCACAGTCTGCTCCACACTCACTCAAGTGGAATCATGAGTTTTGTTAGTTGACAATCCGAAACTTTGTCTAACTGTTTCCAACTAGCTGGAAATTCTTCTGCCTAACAAATTTCTACTGAAAATACCTACATGTATTATATTAATTTCTTTCTGTATTGTCTCGTTTAAAACCACTTAGTAGTCTCTTTCTTTAGGAAAATATCCTAAAGAATTATAATTAGATTTTCCCAATCACAATGGTATTTCAATCACATTTGCTTGTACCTGTAGACAATCGTCACCACACCATAAATTCAATCAGAATTTAGACGTACTTACTCTCCTTTAGCATATCAAATCACAACATTGCATTCTATTGATCGGTTCCTGGGCTATCACGTGATGAATGTACACAGTATTAGTTAAACCGGGTGAAGATTTCTACCTATTGTAGATATCATGAAACTCTCAAGGGATAAGCTTATTCTTATTATTTAAATATAGGCAATAAACCATTCAAGGACGACAATATATTTTGACGGCATGAAAAATTCATTTAGTTAAAATCATTAAACAAAACAAAAAACAGTTAAAAAAACATCGCCTGCAAAACAACCAAGTTATTAATTCAATGAAATAAACCATGTTATTCATTACGAATTTTAAAATTTGTCTGTAAATAATCGGGGAGGCAATTGCAAGAAGGTTTCGCATCCTTAGTAGAAACTGCACTTCGTCAATATTACCACTAAGAGATCGGTATAAATCGTATCGATCTCTAATAGGGCACCCAAAGAAAACGTGATCCAGATCTTCTAGATCTCGGCTACACTCGCATTGCGGAGAATTAATCTAAACAAATGAGCATCGAGTCTGTTATGACCGAACCGTATTCAAGATATACTTGTTATCTGGGGTCTATTTAACTTCGTGAGATGAAGATGTCTAAAGCAATTAAATATGTTGATAATCAAATGTAGTACATACTTCAGCAATATGCACATATACTAAAATGGAAAATATTCAAATGTGGAGGATTCTATGTACTTTGTGGATATTTATTTTGAATATTAATAATTGAATATTAATATTTGAAACGAAACGCACCATTTTGCGTTTACTAGCAAACGAAATTCTCTCATATGGATCGGAATGCTGGGAAATCACTAAAACTGATGAAAGACCCCTGGAAACTTTTGATGGGATAGTATTGAGAAGGATCTACGACCCGATTTGTGACAACGGAGAGTGGCGTGTTAGATACAACCAGGAACGTATGATCTGTACAAGAATCCCACCATCTTGAACGAAATAAAAATCGGAAGACTCAAATGGGCCATAGATATTCAAAAAACGAGCGAAGAGGACATCCCAAAATGAATTATAAATGGTGCACCGGGGGGACGAAGAAGAATTGAAAGGCCGAAGCTTCGATGGATGGACGGAGTAGTGAAGGATGCAAACAACATCGGCATCCATCACCCCTGGTTTGTAGAACCACAGATATTATAGATAGTAAACAAAATAGTGTCGAATAAAACAATGAAGTGCGTTTATTTTAAAATTAAAATATTAGACTATTTTTATTGCTCTGTATGTTTATTGCTTTATAACTTTTGTCACAACAAAATCAATAAACCATTTTGTCAGGTTATCGACTATAAATAAGTAGATACGTGTTCTTATTTATACATCCAATTATATTTAATTGTTGGAAATTCTAATTAACCAATATTTATTGCAAATATAGATAAATACTTATATAAAATTAGTTACATATCTATCTATTTACTACTTACCTACAATTTGAAAAATATATTTGCGATCATTATTATTTCAATACGAATATTATCTTTCCGTCGTAATGAATGTGACTACGATTTTTTATGGTAGAAAATTATTCAGTCAGATAAAACATTTATTTCCTGTAATAGTTTCAACCCAATTTTATGGCATTCATTCTTCACGTGTCTTTCTTAAACGACTGTCATAAAAATAGGGTTGGAGTAATTCTTATAATAAAATACCCTGATATCTAATTTCATAGAACATAATTTATTAAAATAAGTATTTAAACCTACATATTGAAATTGTACGAGTAATCGTTAGTGTAAATATCAATAATGTTGGTTATCCCAGAAACACAATCAAATTGGTTATGAATTATAACTTTTTATAAATAATTAATGAACTCATTAGTAAAATGTAGTGAGAGACTGCAAATTATGGCGATATATATTTTTAAATTAAAAAAGTTCTTTTGGAACGGTTCCAAATTAAACATCCTTAAAACTAAAAGTTTTATAATATTACGTTGAATATGAAAATTATAAAACGATTTTTTCCGACAGTAAAAAATGTGACTATAGTTCATTTGCCAAGATCACTAAAATATTCTGAAGATGTCCAAATATTTTCAGTCACAAAAAAGCCATAAATCATTGTGAAGTTTGAAAGCAGTATGTATATTATTATTGCAACTTTGATAAGAATCAAATTATATTTTTCAAAAGAGATGGTTGTAAGCCTTTTGATAGCTTGTTCGTTTCATTTACAATCATTCTTCAAACCTTTCCAAAGGTACTAGGAATTGTGCTTTTAGTTTTCTTGACATAAGCAGTTCATCTACTGGTAAATCGTATTATTTTTTTTCTCTTAAAAATATATTTCATCATTCAAAAGGCATTACCAAGTGATTAATATTTATTTTGATACAAACATCGTAGGTTGATTCATAAACGAAATAAAGAATATAAATACGATTTAAATTTATAATTTTATTTATAATGTCACATCAAATTCAGTGCTGATCATACTACATTCTAAAATATAGAAAAATATAATTTCAAATGTATATACCTAACTCTTTTATCCATATAAAATAATAATAATTAAAACTTCCTTGCACTCTACACAAGTGGCGAGTTTATTGCCATATGGCAATATATTCCAACTAACCAGTGTTGGAAACACCCAGAGAAGTAATGTTAATAAATTTCTCCTCTGCTGGGGATCGAAACAAGAACGCCCGCATAGAAGCCAAACGGCTAACCAACTGTGCCACGGCGATCGGCATATTTTATTCTTTGAAAAAATAACTCTGAGCTATCTTAGAATTGACAATATTTTTTTATATAAATAATTTTCGGCATCTTTTACTTACACATTCTCTTATACATTTATATTATTCACAGCATTTTAAGCACCGGCACTACATATTTTTGGTTAGTGGAGCTCTCAGTTCAATTATGATTTGTATAAAGTAACAAATGAAATGTATGAACTTGACATCAATAAAATTAAATCCGATGTAATTTAGTATAATCATTTATTTATATATATTTTTTAGTTGATTGCATTTACTTATAATTTTTAAATATATTATTTTCTATTGACGCTTGTCTGCACTTTTAGAATCTGCATAATGTTGAATAAAGCTGACAATCGAAATGCGTTACAGCAATTTTAAGAAATCCTATATTTAAATAGCAACCATATTTTAAACGTAAACAGATGCGTATAATTAGTATGGTAGCCCTAATGAATTTCTGACATATTTTCTTTTCCACGATACGCAATACGGGTGATGTTAAAGAACCGGTTGCTATAAAAAAGCGTTCATTTTAAAATCTAAATGGAATTTTCGTGTCCCTTAATTAAGTATGTGGGTACTTGATTAAAATATAATCTTAATCTCTGAACCCATTGTTGAAATATTTTAGTCATATGAAATGAAATTAAACTAAATTATTTATTTCCATAACAAAAAAATAACTATATTTTAAAAATAATTATCATAAACATAGTAGGTAGACTCCAAAATGAAAAGAATGTTTCAACAATAATAATTTGAGTTCTTTTGGTTTCTTCTATTTAATGTATTTTTTGGCTGTCATCTTTTTTTCGTGAACTTTTTACTGTGTAGGTGATGTATAAATAATATTTTTTTTATTGTTAAGGTTGATTTATGTATATTTTTTATTGTTTATATTTTCTATACCTAATGTCGCTTGCTGAGGATTGGAGTGTACTATGTCCAATTTTTACTTTTTTTACACTGACAATGCAGATACATTTATGTATATTTTATGCACTATATCCGTTAAAAAACATTCAGTTTGTTGCTTTTTATCCTATTTTTCGCATTAGTTATTTTTTTTGTTTAAGGGACAAATGATCAGTATTTGATAATATTTTGCCAAATAATTATACTGTTGATGTTTTATTGATATTGTGTTACTGAACTTTAATAAATGTTTTTAAAAAATATATTTTTTAAACTTTGAACCCTCATATCTCTTAACAAGGTTTTATGGACATAGTACACTCCGATTCTCAGCAAGCGATATGTATGTGTTATATTTTTTGCATTGTAAAATGTACCAACTTTAAAAACTTAACTGATAATTGCTTCGGAACAGACTCTGTCTAGTGAAGCAGTTATCTTTAATATATTTTGTTTTTACTCCTCACTAACACAAGGTGATATAGTGGGGAGTTTTTTAAGGGCAATTTTTAAGGGTATTTTTTTTTTTGCAGATTATCAACTAGTATCATGCTGAGATTGTATTCTGAAAGTTTCATCACAATGTATCTGTGTGTGTGTGCTATGTGCAGTGTGCTATGTAAGGCGTGTTCATTTTACTTTATCGATTATAGACTAAAGTACTCATTCGATTCTATTCAAATTTTGCAAATTTGTATATATAATGCTCACTTAGATCCCATTAGATTTTGAACGATATATGAATAGTGCTTCTCAATTTTTTTAACTGTCAAATATTTCAAAGTGACCCCAAGCTCAGGAAACTTAAAATTTGAAATTTTTATTTTCAAATAGGTAAAAAGGCTCCTCACTTTCATAAAATGGCATTAAAGAAATATCAACTTTTCGTAATAAAATAAAAAAATAATTAAACAAACTCATTTCATAAAATCGCTGAAAATTTTCCATACAAAATTTGAGTACGGAACATCCTTGACTAGGTATATACCAAAGACCTTATAATAATATATACTGACTAAAGGTAATATATTAACATTATTATTGTGAAATTTGCTCTGTTTATGTTAAATTATTATTTAATTTTACTCTTTTACATCATTTTTCATAATATCTTATATGAATATTAGGAAAATGTTTATTTTATCAGTTTTTTTTAGAAACCGGACGTCATGAGAGTTTATTTTCTAGAAATATACTAGTTACAAATAAATATTTTGTGTTTTTTTACATACATACTATCATGCCTTGTTCATATTGAGGTAGGCAGAGAGAACCGAGCGCCATACTTTCCTACCCTGATATACTTTTCTCGCTTCACTTAATCCAAACATTGCCTCATGCACACTCTCTTACTATCTACACTTCAGATTCCATTCATGTGATTTAAATGAGTCTTTCTCGACCGACCTCTATCTCTTATTCCGCATCTTTTAGCCATGTATAATTTTTTTGTCAACTGTTCTTCATCTGTTCTTTCTATGTGGCCGATCCACTTAAGGACATATATTATATTTTTATCTTGCATGTGGCGTCCTTTTCCAACATACATTCTGTTCTTGTGCTTACTTTTTTTATTCAATCACACATCGTCTTATTACACATTTGTCTGAGAGACCTCATTTCAACGGCAGTTATTCTACTTGGGAAACTTGATGTTTTACTATGTTGTTTTGAAAAATATATAAAAAGGACATTATTTACATTGAATTACATTCATGTATTCTCAATGTAACATAAAGAAATTAAGTTTATAAAAAAATAACAAAACAAATAATATTCATCAATTACTAATTTCCACTAGCGTCTACAATCCGCATTTACCATTCCGCATTATGTTTCCGGTTGGCTCTCTGATTGGTTGAGGTCTCGTAGTATGGAGTCAAATGAGCTGTGAAATTTTATATTAAATGCGATAAATTAAATAAAAAATGTAAATTTAACTTATAATAATTTATAATTCAATTTATAAAGCAACTTGCTCACGCGAATCGCTATTATTATTATACACAAACTTAAACCTAACCTAATAATGCAGAAAAGAAGAGCTGGGGCTAGACGCTACTCTAATTTCCCATGTAAAGTTTGAATTTAGAACAACTTGTATAGACTTAATATTGATTTTTGAAATCATAATATTGTGTTTATTCATCATGAGTAACAAACAACTATATTTTTCCAGACCAGCCATAACATGTTATGCATAGAAAACTTTCATATTACTATATAATATAATTTATATTTCACAAAGTATGCTTTTGAAAAATTTCTTTTAGAATTTTTGGTTCATTGTCTTAAAATTATGCACAAAAGCTAAAGAAATATTTCATGGTATTAGTTAAAGCAGCACTTCAGAGATCAAGTGATTTTTTTTTTCTATATTATGTTTAGTATTATATATTAAAAGTGTTCTTTGATTGACCAGACTCTTATTGAGCAGTCTCTCTCGCACCCACACATTTACAGATCTATGTCACTGTGCACTACGAGCTCAGGAGATTAGTCTGTGTATAATAAATCGTTAAATTTTAGTGACTTTAAATATATATATTTGTAAAATAGAAATAGAATAATGTTTATAAAGAAATGCTTTTACTCATAAGCAAAATTTGAATGAAAAACAGCTTTTGTTATACTGAATGAGGGCAATATAGAAATATTATTTTCAATATTTGTCTTGTTTGTAGTAAATTATTTGTCTAATTTAATTATTATATTTATAAAATTTCTCATACCTAATGTATGTGATTCTTATACATACCATAATGCCATGATCCTCACATGGTAGACAGAGAAAACTGAATGCCATATATCTTGACACACAATCATCGCCTCGTCAACATTCATACATCTTCTTATACATGTTTATCTGTTCTTCAAACTTCTAACCTTTTCGTCTTTAAAAATACCATTCACATGGTCATGCCATCCCTTTCTTGGGCGGCATTGATTTCTCATTTCATTCCTATGCGCATTGTATATTTTCTTCGTCAGGCATTCCTCATTCATTCTCCCCATGTGGCCAATTAATGAATGAAATGAATTCATCATTTTCATTCTATTAATGACATCTATCTTCATCTTAAATTCTATTACAGATTCATCTTAGTGATCTCATTTAAACTGCATTTATTCTGCTTTCATGTGACTTCTGCCATGTCCAGGTTTCACTTGCATACATCAAGGTTGGCACTATTAAGATAGCGTTATCAATGGCAACTTTAGCATCCTTTGATATGTTGCGGTCATTCATAACTGGTCTAAGTGCTCCATTCCCTCTGTTTCTTGCCATAACTCTTCTTTCGATCTCCTTATCAATCCGTCCATTCCGGTATTCCGTTGCTTCCCAAATAGACATATTCATCTACTTGCTTGAACCATTTGTTCTCTAATTTTATTTGGTACGCTGTTCTGCTTTCACTCTTTTGAAACACCATTTGAAGTTCGATTTGCTGGCATCCATTCTCAGTACGTTCTCTTTACATCCTTCATATACTATACTTACTGAATTGTCAACGTTTTGACATTTCTCATGTACCTACTAAAATTCAGACAGATAAATTTAAACGAATCGGAATGGGACATATTATGAATATTTCGATTTGTGTGATAGATTTTGTATTTTAATGAATTATTGTGTTGTTTTTCTTTTTAATTGTTGTGTTGTTTAATACGAGTTTTATGTTTTATTTTTACCATATTTTTATAATGGCTAAGAGGCCGAGTATGTGAATATAAATAAATAAATTTCAGACCCTTGCTATCCTCCATAAAAGTTCTGATGCAACATTCAACGTATAGATTGAAGAGCCATGGATATTAGCATGCACCCCATTATTTATAGAGAACTATGTTGTTACTGTGTCGGTGACACAAACACGTGATATTCAGTAGTGGCCAAAAGAATGGAAACTTTTTATTTTGACTACATTTTTCAACTTACTAGGTGATTCATTTTACTTTTTCATTGAAATTTTATTGCATTCTTATTGTTTTTAATGACAAATATTTTCTTTTGTTTATTTCGCAAGAAACAATAAATATTTTTTTAATTATTTTAACTTTTTTTTACAAAATTAGTTAATCCTTTCTAATTTGTCTCATAATGAGTTGTAAGGAACATATACCTTACTATTTGATGATATGAATCATCATTATTACTCACATTTTTTTCTGGAAATTTGTTTTTTTGATGTCTGTGATCATTAGAAAGTAATTATTGAGGATATTTGAAATCCTATCTAAGCAAGAGCTATTAGTCTGTCGTTCGTCCTGTACTGTGTCATTTGTAAGTGGTTGGACTGTTTTTCAAATTCTGAGATTATTTTATTCTGAAACTTCTTCTGAAACATGCTTGGAGGCTACTGGTCACCTACAAAATGTAGTAGAGCAGTTACCCTTCGAGAAGAGGGATATACATATAAACAAATTGCTGAAAAGTTGGGACACAGAGCGTCCAAGTCTGGAGTTCAAAGGTCTGCGAGAGGTTCAAAGTCTCCAAAAGTTTACACAATGCTGTAAAATCTGGCAGAAACCGGAAGACGTTATTGATAGACGACAGAAGGATAACGAAATTAGCTCTTCAAGACCGTAGATCCACTCTTCGAGTGATATCCAACACATCCTTGCTGAGAGTGGTATAATTGTAAGCGCTAGGACGATTCGACGACGCCTAGTCAACAATGGATTAAGGGCCAGAAGCCCAAGAAAAAAAGCTTACTTGAATAGTAAACAAAGGGAAAAAAGACTCAATTGGGCAAAAGAACACAAGAATTGGGCCAAAGAAGACTGGAAGAATGTAATCTGGAGCGATGAAACAAAAATTTCTATATTTGTATCGGATGGAATAAAGTATGTTAGGAGGAGAACTGGAGAAGACTTGTTACCAGTGTGTACCACCGTCACCATGAAGCACCCTCTCAGCATAATGATATGGGGGTGCATGTCAAGAAGTGGCGTGGGTCGTCTACATATCATTGATGGGACGTTACATGAAAAAAATACAAGGAGACTATCTTGGATCCAAAGTTAAAGCCTTTTATAGCGGATCTGTTTGGAGAAAATTGAGAGACATGCATATTCCAGCAAGACAACGCACCCTGTCATACTGCTAAAAGTGTCTCAAGCTGGTTCGAAGAAAATAATATTATGGTACTTAAGTGGCCTGGTAACAGCCCAGATCTTAATTAGATAGAAAACTTGTGGGCCAGGTTGAAAATCTTTGTATCTTTATACTTTGCTGCTATTGCTTTGTGGCACATTTTAACTAATATAATTAAATAAAATCTCTTATCGAATAAGAGGGCCCTGATTGAAGCTGTAATAAAATCATGATTCAAGGTCATCAATAATGCAGATTTGGAGAAGTTGGTGGACTCAATGCCTCGAAGAATGAAGGCTGTGATAAAAAATAAAGGCTACCCAACTAAATACTAAAGTGATTTATCTTAAACACATGAATTTTAAATTTTATTGTCGTTAACAATTTTCCATAGCTGAGCACAATATTTTTTATATTTTATTCAATGTACATTAATTTTAATAAAATGTGTATTATATCTGAATATTTTATGTATAAATGATAATTCATGCATAACCCACACTATAATAAAGACAAGGCAATAATATTTTTTTAGAAATATTCATTTAGAAATTTAAGAAGGAAGATTTTCTATATAATTTAGTCGAGTAAAAAATAGTTTCCATTTTTTTGGCCACTACTGTATTATATAGGTACAATTTTTTATTTGTTAACCGTTCATCTTAAGTTCATTCTATATGGTCAAACAAAAAAAATATAAACCAAATTTTGAATTAATTGAACTAACATATTTAACAAACCAAATATTTATTTAGAAATAATTGAAATAGCCCACCTAAGTGTTGAAGAATGATAAATTACTGATTTTCAAATAATAAGTACCTGCCAATAAATCTAAAGTTTAAGTTATGGTTTAAGTATTGAATTTAGAATAAAATATGAAATTATATCCAACTTTTATAGAATGCTTTTAAATAGTCTGTGAACAAAAAACTGATTTAATAGATAAACATTATTTTTGAAAAATAGTACAATATAATAATTTATAGTACAAGTCATTGAACCAGCCATTGTAGTACAAGTCATTGAACGACTGTTAGTCAAGTAAAGGTTTTTTAAACAACTGCGATCGAGCGCCATTGTTGATTGTTTTGGCAGGGTTGAAATTCATAGTATAATTAGTTGCATGTAACTAGGGAATGCAATCCCGCAGGACGATGTCAATCCAGGTATTTGCGGGACTGAACAATCTTAGTACCGCTGGATCCAGGTATTTGCGGGATCCAGCAGGGTGGACTTAGATATCTTATCAATCGTATAATAAAGACCTAATTGATACCTCGATCTACCAACCTTGTTTTTAGAGTTTTAAATTTATACCTAATCAAACACGTTCTTTGGGACATTTTAAATGGTTTATTAACATACTTACCTTTAGTTAGACATCGGTAAAGTTTGTCATAAATTGGCAAAGAATAAATTGAGACATAAATTTATATTACAAATTAAATTTAAATAATAACGTTCACACGATAAACAATATTTTTGTACAATAAGCATCATAAGTTTAAACATTATTTTGGAAATAGCTTCGTAAAAAAGTTAAAGTATTGTGTCGTCTGATAAACGGCTTCTGATATTGGACACAAGGTAGCCAGTGGCTGAAAAAGCTCGTTCAGATTCCACGCTGGTTGGCACAATAGTCATTTGCGCATTGTAAGTGAATTGAAGGTATGTGCCTTTCCACCAGACTCGAAATAATTCATTTCCTTCTTTATCAAAACCTCAATGTTGCTCATATTGCCAGATCTAGGTTGTTGGGCTGTTGATCTCGAACTCTTCATACTAATCAAAGTAAGTTTGAGTAAGTCTTGAAGTGACATTGGTGCTGCTGCTGCTGCGTATGTCTCCTGATTTGCGAGAGGAGTGTCGTCATCCTAAGGATCATCAGCGTCAGCAGGAGCAGTGGCTTCTGCGTTGTTACCCGTGTCCGTGTACTCTAGCCTTTCGACTATAGTTTTGATTGTCTTGCATATTAAACTTTTTGAAGGTAGACTAAATGTGTCATCAACATTAATAAATTGACTTCTGTCTTCTTCGTACTTATATGGATCATGTAAGTATATAATAAAACCGCTGTCAAGTTAGTTCGCCGCTCTGAAATCCGTTTCCTCAACAAATCAACAAAGAGTAACACGTATGAATTACGCTTCTCTGTAATCCCGCCAGTCCAGCGGGATCCCGCAAAATTTTCGACCGAGATTAGTCCCGCAAAATGTCTGCGGGATCTCGGTATTTCGGGATCCCGTTTGGGATTGCATTCCCTACATGTAACACATTACATCCAACTGTTGATAGTATGTGTATAGTAAAAGAATACGTAAAAATCCATGTATTTTATAAATAAAAATAAATAAACGTACCAAACTATGAACCCTAGCATCTAAATTATTGAATATTTTTAAGATATTTTGTTTTTTATATAAAAAATGTATGTCAGGCAAGACTTGTGTGAAGGTCAGTAGGTACTTTTTCCTCTCTCGAATATGTAAACAGCTTGATGGTATGTATGTATGGAGATTAAGTATCAAACTACTGAGATTCCCCGTAAGAAAAGTTCAAGATGCACTGCGATAGTGTATATGTTTTTATAGAAAATTAAATTATCTAGTTGGTTTTTCTGCGTTTTTCAATATTTAAGAAAAATGGGAAATAAAGTCAGTAAAAAACACACAAATTATTATAAAAAATATACATAAATATATGTTTTTAATTTGATGCCAAAAAGAATAGTGTTTGTAATCATTTTTATTGACTCACAAACAGCGAAGTGTATAATTTTATTTTAATATTTTATTTATTACGCTGCAGTTTATCAATGTTGGAGATAGTTTTTTCAAGTCAAGTTTGTTCAAAATGCAGAAAAATATCAATAAACATTAGGTTTCCGTTGATTTAATTCACATATAAAACTTTTTTAACGCACGTGATATTTATCTTAACTAACATGTAACTTCATCATGTATTAGGATGTTTTAATAAATCATATTATATTCAATTACTAGATTCAGCGTTTTATGTTCTCTTAATTTCTCCCAAATGTAAAACAAAATGTTTAATTTTGTTTTATAAAAGTCTGTACTTAACATCTATAAAACATATTGTCATATAAAAGGAATATAACAGGTTCATCGACAACTACATATTATGTTTTATAAAAGTTTTTGTTTTTCATTTATAAAACCAACTGTTGAATAATAGGTATATAAACGTCACACTAATAATTTTATGTCGTATTGAAGTCATCCATAATACCACTATACAATCGTCTATTAAAGTTTTTTCTAAAACGTTTATAGGCCAATAAGTTGTTTAGATGTTATAATAATACCCTTTTTATGACGATATTGTCTTTTTAAAAATCTTTATACAACTGAAATGTTTTTACGACTTACAGATTTGTTAAGTTAACGTTTCGATTAAGACCATTATGTGATCCTTGTATAATTACGTTGCAAAAACGTTTATTGGACGTTGCAATTAGACTATTTAGTTAGACGACTTAACCGTCAGATGTACAACGTCTATACGACTAACAGAGTTAGTTAATAACCACTATAAAACTCCTATACGACTAAAAGTCATAGGTATAACTCTTATTTATACGACTTGTTTGCTAGTTGGATTGTCTCTGGGGGAAACATAAAATTAAAATAGTCGCATCATTTCTATCTTCGGCCTTCGTGGCTCAGTTGGTTCGGTATCTGACTACTGAACCAAGGGTCCCAGATTCGATTCCCGGTGGAGATACAGTTTTTAATTGTGTTTTAAGTCTGGCTCTGTGAGACGATTAATACCATAAGCAGATCGTAAGTCTCCAGAATGTGGCAGCTTGTTATTGGTGCATGTTAAATAATTATTTGACATTGTATCTGTTAGTTGCCCGTGAAGCTACATAAAATAAAAAGTTATAATATAATATTATGCTGATTAATTATTTAAATGTTTTATCAAATGACAGAACGAACGCGTATAATATCTGTCAAATGACAAATGTCAACCACGGTGGACGGTGCTGCCAGGACTTAAATTTTTAGATATTATTGGAGAGTTGCACGAAAAAAATATGAATCCTTATGAAGAAGGGGTTGAACTTAACATTGTTTTTACTCCTCACTACCCCAAGGGGATTTATGAATTCGCAATTTTTAAAGTAATTTTTTATTGCAGATTATCAACTGGTATCATGCTGGGATTGCATTCTGAAAGTTTCATCACAATGTATCTGTGTGTGTGTGCTGTGTAGGTACTATAATATGCTACATACGGCGTGTTTATTCTAGATTATCGATTATAGACTAAAGTGCTCGTTCGATTATTTTCAAATTTTGCAAATTTGTATATCAAAAACTCGCATAGACCTCATTAGATTTTGAAGGATATCTGAATAGTGCTTCTCATTTTTTTTAACTGTCAAATATTTCAAAGTGACTCCCATGCTCAGGAAACTCGAAATTCGTTATTTTTATTTTCAAATTGCTAAAAGGGCACATCACTTAAATAAAATGTCGTTAATAAATATCAATTTTTCATAATAATATATTTAAATAATAAAAGAATTAAACTCACTCATTTCATAAAATTGCCGAAAACTTTCTATAGAAACTTTGAATACTCTATAGTGACTTGTTAGTGAGGAGTTTAGCGTTGGCCACAACCCACTCGTTTAATATTGTGCTTACTAAATAAATAAAATAAATAGTATGTATATACAATTTTTCCTATTTGGAAATTTACTGCCTCACTAGACAAGTATGTTCTGAGGCAGTACTTTTTCAATTTGCCCAGTGGTTACATATATTAGAATTCAAAATAATCAACAGAGATAAATTAAAATAAACAGAAAAGGAAAATAAAAAAAATCAAAACAATATACCGTGATCTCACAGTTATTTTAGCCTAAATAATTGTAATAAAAATGATGGATGGCACCAACATTTGGTAGAGATTATCAGGTTATAAAGGTCCAGAGTAGTGAATTTTGTTAGGATGTTTAACAGGACATGAGCAGATTGTATTATACCTACCATTTCTCTTCAGCCAGTCAATTACAGTTTTTTTTTAGTTTGTTTCGTCGCGTGAGATATTGTTCTATGTCAGGTTATATTTTATTGTCAAGTCTAGAAGCAAGAAAGGGCAAAAGTCGTCCTTATTAGTGGAGGTCTTATCTGTTGTCTATTTCGTGTAGTGTTGGAGAATACGTTGTCAGGTAAGAATTCCGTCATGTGTTTATGAAGGTAAGTCATTGAAGTTTTCATGAATAACTGTCTTACATCTAAAAAAAACAATGTCTGTGTAAATTTGGTCCGTGGAGTATCTTATATGTTTCTATGATAAAAGCTTATTTAATGAATATACATGAGAATGATTTATCTGTGACTTTTATTGTTGACCGCAAATATCAATTTATTCATTGATATCAATTTTTTTCGACGAAAACATGAATATTTTCCCTTAACTTTGTTGATTATCTCCATAGAAAAATGGGATATGTCAAGAGATACAGATCTACTCCGGGCATACAAACGTCAATAAGGAAGGTTTATGTGACGTAATTGAAATATTCGTCCTAGTTGACAGCGCAAAAGTTGGATTCGGAAAACCGAGGTTTTCATAAAAGAAAATCACGCGTAATGGAAATGAAACGATATTTCTATGTCAAGATAAAAAATATTATGAAAGAGAAACAGAAAATAGAGATATCGAACATCTAACAGCTTATTTATTTGAAAAATTAGATACGTTACAGAGGATTCTTATTATTTGCAATACGTTTTTTTTTTTCATCATTCGCATTTCATAAAATGTTATCAGGTATATAGTTTTTTTTTTGCGAATACGGAATCATCAATTTTATTGACAGAATGTCTATAAAATTGTTTATAATGTTTTATATACAGCATGCTATACTTATGCAGCGAATTCGAATATAAACTTACCTATAATTTGTTATTAAGTAATGGTTAAAACTAATCCTACATAGGATTGTGATAAAAAAATTTTCGACATGGCTCAAAAGTAAACTGTTCATTTTGGGTGTTTCACCGGATTTTAACATTTATGTTTATAACATTAATTTACAAAAAAAATACAAGCTTATCTACCAATCAAATCAAAATCAAACACTTTATTAAATAAAAAAAAACATACATAAGACCTGATTTTTTTTTCAATGCATTGATAACTTTTTTGCTACTACTAAGTACAACCAATGAATTCGTCATATTTTTACCATATTTATTATTTTATAGTTTCGGGAATGTATGAGGATGTACATGTGTACTTGTTTCAAGGACATGTTCATTCTTTTTATAAAAAATAAACATAAATTAATTCTTAGTTATCAAATTTTAAACTAGCGTCTACAATCCACTTTCACCTGTTTCCTGTTGAGTATGTCAAAGTTTCCGGTTGGCTCCCTGATTCGTTGAGATCTCTTAGTATTTACATAACATTATATTAATGACAAAGTACATAACTTTTAGTATAGACTCTAGGCGGTAACCTAATATTGACAGTAACCTCACTATACACGATTGTGCACGTCTCCAAAGATGCTCATGCACTTCTCTCAATAAGACAGCCGAAATTAAATACTTTGGTATTTACATTGACAACTTCTTTACATGGACAGAAAATATTTAAAAACAATCGTAATATAATGGACCAAAAAACATTGAAAACTATATATTATGCAAAAGTACAATCCATTATCTCTCATGGAATGATCTGGTGGGGAGGTGCATCTAAAACAAATATGGATCCTCTATTTAAGCTCTCATTAAAGTGAGTATTAAAAAACCTTTCCATTTCCCGACCATTCAACTATTTAAAGACTTTAACGTACTAACTACAGCACAACTCTATATTAAACAAATTTTTGTTTACTTTAAAAATGATAAGAAAAACCATATCACTGCTCAACATTCTCACGATACAAGACACAGACATCAACTAATCACTCCGAAGACAAACACTACATACGGACAAAGACATTATCAATACTTGGCTCCAACGATCCTAAATTTAGTTGCAAAATATATAAAGAACATACATTTAATAGAAAATACAAGACTTAAATATACAATAAAAATATGGTTATATAACAAAGGGATTAACTATTGTCAGCAAATTATCAATTCATAACAACATACACGACAAAACTACTAACATAGGACTCAATAAGTGGACCATGGACTACACAATCATTCTAAATGCTTACAATGACTTAGTAATTAATATTATGTAACTTGTCTACCACCTCGGAACAGGCCTGGCCTAGTGAGGTGGTCCAAACCAACCCAATTTATTTGCTATGTTTCTTGCATTAAATAATGTATTTTATGGTATATGTAATAAAAAAAATAGTCAAATGAGCTGTGAAATTTTATATCAAATGCGATAATTAAAAAAAATGTTAATTTAATTTTTAATAATTTTTAATTCTAATAATAATTATAAACAAACTTAAACCTAACCTAAGAACGCATAAAAAAAGCTGGGAATAGACGCTTCTCAATTTTAATACCAAAAATGTCAGTAAAATTGTTTCTAGAACATATTCTTTCAAAACAAGCTTATTTTTCTCCTATTCCATTAAGTAGGTACAAGGCGTGATGGAATATCTCATATTATTTTCTGAACGAAACAACGAAGAACCTACCAACATAAATTATTTGACTAACATTTTATCAAATCTGCCAACAACATTACGTAATTATAAATTTTGACAGAATAAATCAATCATGCTGTAGGGCAAGTTCAAAAATATGAAATAATTTCGTCGAGACAGAAACTAAATATTTTCAAAGAAACTTCAAAGAAGTAGGAAATTCTGTACCTACACTTCAATATTAATAATAATTTCATAAAGTCAATATCTCATAGCCAATATTTAAATTATACCAAACTCTCTGATTCAATTATCTTGAGAATATTAAATAATCGATTACGTTACCAACAAATGTGAAAAAAAATTGATGGATTTATTTTAAAGTTAAGTAGTTTATGTATTTTAGTATTATACCTCGACCAACGAAAGATTGAAAAATACTCTAATTTGTATCAACCAATAAAATTAGTTGGCTTTCGACGTTGTGTAGCGAATTACGTGTCACTTTTTCTCTGACCTTTGCATCCATAGATTTTTAACAACGCTTTTGCCACTCACAATCTCTTGTTTGTCGTGTCCTAAGTAGTTTAAAACGTCGCGATGGCCATTAGTTTGGCCGCGACGATAGAAGTATTTTCATATCCACAAAGATTCGCAAAATAAGGACACATATTTTCCCAAATTTTTATCTACGGTCAAAGGCCGCGAAAGGCAAAGAATCGACGCCTTTGAAATGTGGTGCTGGAGACGTATGCTTCCATAGACAGCGAAAAGTACAAATACATCCATCATAAAGAAGCTGAAGATATAGGACAGATTGTCCACCATAATATGTCTCAAGCGCGACCTTCTGTATTTAGACACATCGCCAGAAGCGATGGAAATAACCTTGAAAAGCTGGCTGTCGTTGGTGGGGTTGAAGGTAGAAGGGGAAAAGGGAGACAAGGCGCCATATAAATTACCCAAATTTATTAAGGTGGACGGACCAGATTGAGGCTGCCACTGGTATATTGGTGGTTGGAGCAATGAGGACGGCGCACGGTGTGTCGAAAGAAATGAAGAACTACAATACACAACATCATGATGACGAGAAGAGAGGCTGGTCACGACCCTTAGCAATGAGGAAGACAAAACTGATGATGATGATTATGATAGTAGTCAATTTTTTTAGTTGGGTATTTTAATTATTTCTAAAATCACTCGCTAACGAGTGGATAGCCCCAAATTAATAAAGAATATATTTAAATGATTTTATTTTATGTCGATAGTTTTTTACGACGAATTGAAAAAAATATTTATTTTTGTAGAAAAAAAGTTTTTTTATATTGATGTACATTATACATTAGTTTGGATAGAAGGACTGAATAGATACTAACAAATTAATATAGTATGATAATACTTAAATCAAACGAAGTGTGATAACTCTTTCATTAGTATTTATTTTTTTTATTTTCTCAGTGTAAAAAACGTAACGTCATCAAAAATAAAATTACGTAGTCAGATGTAGATATATTATTCACGGACGTAAATTAGGGTAAAATATATATTTTATTATTTTTATTATTTTTTTATTTTCTCAGTGTAAAAAACGTAACGTCATCAAAAATAAAATTACGTAGTCAGATGTAGATATATTATTCACGGACGTAAATTAGGGTAAAATATATATTTTATTATTTTTATTATTTTTTTATTTTCTCAGTGTAAAAAACGTAACGTCATCAAAAATAAAATTACGTAGTCAGATGTAGATATATTATTCACGGACGTAAATTAGGGTAAAATATATATTTTATTATTTTTATTATTTTTTTATTTTCTCAGTGTAAAAAACGTAACGTCATCAAAAATAAAATTACGTAGTCAGATGTAGATATATTATTCACGGACGTAAATTAGGGTAAAATATATATTTTATTATTTTTATTATTTTTTTATTTTCTCAGTGTAAAAAACGTAACGTCATCAAAAATAAAATTACGTAGTCAGATGTAGATATATTATTCACGGACGTAAATTAGGGTAAAATATATATTTTATTATTTTTATTATTTTTTTTATTTTCTCAGTGTAAAAAACGTAACGTCATCAAAAATAAAATTACGTAGTCAGATGTAGATATATTATTCACGGACGTAAATTAGGGTAAAATATATATTTTATTATTTTTATTATTTTTTTATTTTCTCAGTGTAAAAAACGTAACGTCATCAAAAATAAAATTACGTAGTCAGATGTAGATATATTATTCACGGACGTAAATTAGGGTAAAATATATATTTTATTATTTTTATTATTTTTTTATTTTCTCAGTGTAAAAAACGTAACGTCATCAAAAATAAAATTACGTAGTCAGATGTAGATATATTATTCACGGACGTAAATTAGGGTAAAATATATATTTTATTTCAATTCATAACAATTCACAAATGAATCAAATTACAAGAAAATTTAAATACTCCAAAATTTTTTGTCAAGGTAAGTTAGCGTGGCATTGACTTCTCTAAGCCTGTCTTGAATATCTATGTAATTATTTTATGTATCTAGTAAAATAAGATTATTATTTTTTTAAATAACGAAACAAATACTCGAGTCTTAAATTGAGTTCGTTCCTTTTGTTGATTAGCAAAAAATACACTTAAATGTCTCCAAATAAACAAGAAATATTTAAGCAAATAATTTGAATTACCTACATTGTTTGGATCATTAATAACTTGATTGAATAATGGTTACTTCCGAAGAAATATTGGTAATATTATGAAACATATTTCTTTAGAGACGCCATTAATTCTTCTATTGCGTCATCGCGATACGTCTCCATTAAATTTAAATTGAATTATAAAAAGTGAACAAAGGTTGCGGCATTCAGATTAATTGGATTTTCAATTGTCTTTCTATTTAATGGAAAACTTTCAGAGTAATGTTTGTAATAAAAGTTTTAAAATACCTTTATATTTTCTACAATAAGTTGCCATAGTTATATTAACTAAATCGCTTTGTATAGCAAAGATCGGTGGGTACCGATATTATATTATATCCTTTCAAAATTCAATGTTCTTCTTTTTCTTCTGTGTGTAGATATGTCATTAGATAATTTTCGGGTCTTTCAACAAAGTGACTTCTCAATGGTACCGTGCATAGTTATATTCACTGTTCAACCTGGATAACGAAAATAGACCTAGAAGTAAAAAAATAGTTATACTGTGTACCAACATTATCATCATCATTGGCGCTACAGCCCTGTGTGGGCCCTGGCCTCCTCCAGAATCCTTCTCCAGCCGTCCCTGTCCTCCACCGATTTCCTCCAGTTTGCTATTGCTATCGCCCTTATGTCGTCTTCTGTATCGCCTAGCCATCTTAGCTTGGGCCTGCCTCTACTTCTTCTGCCCTCTGAATTGGTATTAAGAACCTTTTTGGGGATACGATCATCATTCATCCGGCTGACATGTCCCAACCACTGCATTCTACGTACTTTTATGACTTGTACAATGTTGGGTATACATAATTCCTGTAGTTCGTGATTATACCGCATCCTCCAAAGTCCATTATCATTTACAGGGCCAAAAATCTTTCTCAGGATTTTCCTTTCATATATCAAGAGGGGCTGTTTTCATCTCTTTTTGTTAAGACCCAGCATGGCCAGCATTCAGCTCCATAAACTACGACAGGTCTGAGAAGAGTTTTATAAATAATGATTTTTGTTTTCCTTGTTACCATTATGGAACTAATGTGCTTTATTAGACCATAATAGCACCTTTTGCCAGCGGCCAGTCTTGCCTTAATTTCGATGCTACAATTATTTTCATGAGTCACGATAGCGCCTAGATACACTGTGTATACTTATAAAATATTAATTTAATATGAAGATAAATATATAGAGGAATACAATGTCATACCAAAAACATCTAAACCCTTAAATCCAAACTTATGTCATACCAAAAACATCTATACCCTTAAATCCAAACATTAATTGAATAATTTGTTTTCTATACAAAACATTTACGTCAGGATAGTATAGTCAGTAATATTTTCCTATTCCGAATATCTAAAATGCTTGATGCTATGTGCCTATGTATGTAACAAAATATTGAGAGTTTCCGTAGATATTGTGTATTCTGTCATAAAAATTATATAAAACGATATACTCAAAAATTCATTTTTACAAAAAATTGTTGGGAAAACTATGATTTGTCAATTACTGTTTATAATAATTTCCGGCTGAAAATTTCCTAAGCTTGTGAAGATATTCACCCATATTAATGAATTGAAAGTAATGAGTATTTTACTAAAAGTATATTTCATTTCAAATTGTTCCTGTCATTTCTATTGGAACATTTAATAAATCAAATATTCAGAAATTAACACTGATAAGAGAAGTAAGTTTGAAACCTCTCAAAACAAAACAATACGCAGAATTGGGAACTTAGGGTCCTTGTCGTTAACAAAACAAAATATTTATAAACGGATATTACTTTCTACATACCTGTGCATAAAATATACATAGTAGGTAGATACACATCTTTTCCATAATGAAGTACTCGTTTATTCAATATGATAATACATTTCCTATTTGCATACAAATGGCGAGTATCAAAAAAGGACAGAGCTCTATGAAAAAAAATATGGATTTGAAAAGGATTTCCTATGATTTTTATCTAAATTTTCACCCGAATTATCTACCTCTGGTTAGTCTACCCCCTCCCTCTTTTGTTCTCGTGTCCCTGTATAAAAGACGACAGATATTTTCTTATTTTACCACCCGCTTACAAACTAACTACTTACGTATACTATTCTACTTTTATCTAGTCTATGCTATCGACCCCATTTTGAATATATAATATTACCACTACTTGTCTACATACTTCAATTCTCTTCATATTTATTTTGTTAATCAAAAATAGATAAATTCAGTTATAATAAAAAGGCGAGGCACTTGGGTATTGTTGTTGAAGTTTTTGTAGATTACAGATGTAACAATGGCTCATCAAAACGGACAAGTTCCTTAGCAATGAAAATAACGGATAGGAAGAAGAAATTTAGAACAATTAAATAACTCGAAAGATATTTTTTTTTTTCTGTGATTCACCCAAGAAATGGAGTTTATTAATTTTATTTCAAATAATAAATGTTGCTTTTGTGAACACCTCCTATGAAAAAAATGTCCTTTTTTAAAAAGGATATTTTTTGTATCCCAAGGACATGCGGGGAAGGCAGAGAGAACCGAATGCCACATTTTTCACATTTATTGCCTCGTCAACATTCATACAACGTCTTATACATGTTCGTCTGTTGTTCACGCTTTTTACATTTGCACCTTTCTGAATATAGTTTACATGGTCGTGCCATCATTTTCTTGGTCTAACCAGACCTCTTATTCCAGTACTGTCCGCCATGTATATTTTCTTCACCCGGCGATCCTTATTCATTTTTTCCAAGTGGCCAAACCATTTCAATGTGTTAACTTTCATTCTATTAATTACGTTTTCCATTCTTTCCCTATGTCCTCGTTTCGTTGTCTGTCATACATCGTTCTATTACAAATTCGTCTTAGCGATCTAGCGTTTATTGAGCTTTCGTGCGCTTTCTGCCATGTCCAATAATATAATTAACTAAGTGGTTGTACTGTATATTTTCGATTGTAAAATGTTTATTTTTCGTTTATTTATAACGAGGTCTACTTTATTTATATGCAGATTTACATGACACTGCTTCTACTGTTATTTTTGTATTTATAATACTTTTTTATTTAATGTTTTGGTTTATTTTGAGTCCATTTGTATATATTTTTTATTGATTAAAAGTACCTATCTATTATTTTTTAATTCTTGAATTTATTGTTTAACTACTTAGGTACATAAATTTGTTCTTTTTGCAAGTGTATAACTAATTGATTTTTTTATTCTTATTCTGTATATTTTTATCATCAATATGTGTTTTTATGTATGTATGTACAGTACAAGGCAATTTATGCCGTTTATAAATAAATAAATATAAATAGTATAGCTTTACACCATATGTCGTAACCAAAAAACCAAATTCCATTAGATATACTATGAAAAATTGTCTTTACCTACAAGACATAATATAAATCTCGTGACCTGTCATCGCATCGGAATGTTTATGCGCATGGCTCTGGCTTTCATTAAGTTTCCATGTCTTTGAAATAAATCAATTTGACAACTTACAATTTGTTGCTGGCGTAAATAATCAAATTCAGCAGGTGTCGCTCGTGTCGCCAACATTCTCACCCGGAAAGTATAGCTTGCGAATGTAAATGAACATCCTAAAAGATAACCACCAGCTTCCTTTGTAAATATTGTAGGTCTAGTCATGACGTGGGATTTTGTATCATACGTATTAACACAGCGTACCGACTCTATGCTGCTTTTATGAGTGCCTAAATAATTGAAAACCTCTCCAATTTCATATTATGTACCTACATATATGAAATTAGATTTTCATTATTATGTAAATATGAAAGAAGTTTCTCAAGTACATAAATATCCATTTTAACTAGAATTATGGAAAAAATATATATAATTTCATGTTCTTTTTAATTTTTTCGCAAACGTGTTGCGAAAAAAATAAATAGTATGTAGATAGGTACATAAAATTATATAAAAATAAATTTTCAAAAACATATAAAATAAACATACCTACCTATAAATTAAATAGTAGGTACTTAAAAATTATATTAAAATAATTTTCAAAACATTTTAAAAAACATGCCCCCAAATGATTGTGTAGTCACTTGTTTACATTTTTATATATTTTTGTACAGTTAAATTTTATTTAATTCAATTCGATAATGTAATATATTATCACATCTGGCAGCATTCACTGATTCAGTGTGGCTACGTATGTAGGTAGTTATACACACCATTTATTTTTATATTATTCAGTCAGTAATATTCTTATGTTCATGATATGTAATTAATTTATTTTATTTGAGTTTTTTTTATTTTTCCTTTCGATATTATACTTTCGTGTTTAATTTACCTTTCTTATATGTTTTTATTTTTATATATCCTCTGCTACCGTTGATATGTCTAGATATTATGAATTTTTATAAATTGTATTTGTTTGGTTAAGTTTATGCTGTGTTTAGTTTGGTAAAGGGCTTTGAGCCGTGAATTTCTAAATAAATAAATATATATTTTTTCACAATTCTAATTGATTATGGAGTTCTATCATGAAGTGACAATTTCAAACATTGAAAACACATATCCATTTTATCTGCTTTTCAAAACAACCTCAAAAATTTGTTGAATCTAACCACACAACATAAATAATGAGATATTGTAATTAGAAAATTTCCTTATATTCAATTTCCCTTATTTTGCATTCGACGAACGAATTATAATTTAATCGGAACGTCTCTAGAAATATAATGTACACCCACCTGAGCTCTGACTTATTTTGATTTGAATAATCGTTATTCGAGCATACTCAAAATTTGCTGAATTTTCATCTGAAGGTAATTCGAGCGGAGGAAAGAGTGTGCTTACGAATCGATTTTCATCTTAGGGGAGGCTGAAATTTGAACATTATAATTACTAGGCAATTTGAAATAAACGATAAAGGCACTCTGTTGGTAATAACGCATGGCCGCGAGAGCGTGAGAATGATTCGGCAATTATCCGCATACAATCTGCTGGAATGAGAATTAATGAAATACAAAACGACAAGGCAAATTTGGGTTAACGTCGCATTAAATACTCGGATTTGTTACAGCCAACCAAAATTTTGTGCTCAACTAGAGTTTCATGACCCGACTACTTGAATAAATTGAACCTCATTCGCGTTTATGAAAACGGTAAAACGAATTAATTAAAGAAAAGCCTTCCTTCAGATACTCAACCCCGCAAAACACTAGACAATATTTGGCATGTTCCGTATAATCTACAAGTATGTATAAGAGAGGTTTCCAAAAAATGTTAAGTAGTGTAACATAAACCTCATCAAAAACAAGAAAATAGCAGACTTTTGTCTAAATATATAACATTTTGATTTATAAAACATACCTGTTCACACATTTTTTGCACTCAAAATTAAATATTATTTTAGTACGGACTTCATATCCTCGTCAGCCCAGTTCTTTCTAACTAGTTACTTTGATATCTAACTTTTAAACCAGAGGTCTGGGATTTTATTTCCGTTGGTAACACAGTTTTTAATCATGTTTTTAGTCTAGATCTGTGACGATCGATATCACAATTATATTTTTTCTAATTCTTTAAATACATATACATCCTTAAGTATATATTCCCTAAATTAAGCATAACTGTTTGTGGTATAGGTGAATGAAATCGATCGTGACAGGATTCGAACTCGTGACCACTGGACTACTAACCGAGCGCGCTAACCGCTCTGCCACCACCCATCCAATGTGACAACTTATTTGGGTTCATTTTATTGTTTTTTTTTTGTCGTCAAAAATACGTAGTTTTTACTGCATTTGTAGTTACAAAATTATACATAATAAAAGCAGTACAAAAAAGATTTCTAGAAAGATAAATAAATATAAAATGAAATATGTTTGTATTATCTTTTACATTATCTAAAAAAAATCGTTATCTCGCAAACAAAATACACTTAAATATTATACAGAAAATATCATGTAAGAGAGTCTCATGTTCAGGAATATATCTACATAATCCACAATTTTCGGGAAAAAAAACTATTTTTTTCCGTAACTATTGTCTGAATAGAACGAAAATTCTCTTAAGCAAATATGTCTTTTAAATCGGCTATTTGAAAATACAGCAAATTTCACTTTTTTTAAATGGAGATAACATATTACATATATTTGTAAATCGAATATTTTTTTAATTGCATATTCGCAAACAATTTCAAATGATATTTTTAACGACAAACTTTTTTAACATCTCAATAGAGACGAATTTGGGATATTATAGAAGAACCAGGAACTCGAGGCACCTACAGGACTTGTCACGTAAACCGACCTGTAATTGGCTGGTTTACGTGATCACTCTATGCGCTACAAGTAGGTTAACAAGCCAAAAAAGAAATAATATTTCTGGCGCAGTTCAGGGATAACATGTGGCGAGACACCGTCATCTCATTTATAAGGAATGTTGCTTTCATTGTTTACAAATAAACTAATTTCTCAATAGATGGCGTTACAAAAAAGGCTTTTCCGTTCCTTCGTAGATGGCAATAGTAAAGTTCCTTATTTTCAGGTGAATTGTTACACACTATTCAAATATATAGAACTTTCAAAAAATACATTGATAAGGGAACTCAATAGGCATATTGGTGAACGGCATAATTGGTGAACGTTGCGCAAGCGCATAAAGTGATCACGTAAACCAGCCGATAACAGGTCGTAAGCCCTGTAGGTGCCTCAAGTTTCCTGGTTCTTCTACAATATCCCAACTTTTTTTTTTTTTTTTTCGTTATCACACGACAGCTGCTGCCAATTATGGTGTGATGTGCGGTTCGATGACGGCTACCTCTGTTTAAGGTACGATTTAAAGCGCCTTATATTCCAATGGAAAATATCTACCTCGTCCGAGAGTGAGTTTATTTTTTCCATAATGCGCACCAGAGTGCTGCGGGCCACTACATCCGTTCTGGAATGGGGGACGTTCAGAAGATTATGACCTCTACCCCTTATGTAGTTGGGTGGCACAAAAAGCCCTAGCCTTTCTAGCAGTTCTGGACAATCAATAAGATTCCTCTCTTAAACTTCCTCTCTATTGAGATGTTAAAAAAGTTTTTCAATAAAAATACACGATCTTTGTGTTTGTTGCTTTAGAAAATATTACAAAAAAGCATGTCTGTGAGTTGTTTTAAGTCCATTACATTGAATTGCATACATATATTATTAATGATTTCCTGTAATACCTAAGTCCTCCTCAATTCTCATTACGTTGTTGATGATTTAGAAACAGTTCAGTATTTCTGATATTATGTAAAAGGAGATTATTTTTAGTTTAAGACAAATTACGCTTTTGTTCAAAGCACCACGGCAAACAGGAAGCAATCTATTTCAATTTGTAGGACCACTTCTAAACTCCGGTTGCTTTGTTGACTTGATTCACCTCCAATGAGAAGCTAGTAGTCACACTGTGGTCCGAATGATTTGATACCTCTCTGAAGGTTCTTTTTTTAAAATAAATTTCTTGAAAGTTCATTAGTACCTACCAGATGTTACAAAACATTGAACACCTATCTGAGGTGATTCGTATTGCACATTTTAATTAGTGTAATTTATTTTATTGACATCATTTTTCTTTAATTTATTACAGCATTAAGAATTATTCTTGTCTGTCTACTAAACTTCTTTTGGGATGATTAGTAAAATATCACTATGTTTACTGTAAATATATCAGATTTTACTTAACATGAAGAATTAGTCGAGTATCAATACATTCCCTGGAGAACCGTTTCATTACGAACTCTATCTAGTATATGTATGTGTTTTAAGCATAATCCGATATACCCACACCACTATATCTTCAATTTTATTACATATAGCAGACATGACGTAGTGAAATCCTGCTATAGCTTTTGATAATATCATAATAAGCATGAGTTAAAATAAAGGTTAGGGAACATTCTTGATAGTGATAACTATTCGGAATTTGCAAATCATTTAATTGATAGAAACGAAGGTAATAAAATGTCGCACACATGCCGTAAGGATTTTAAAACTACTAAACTAGAAATTAGAGAAAATGTAAATAAGCAAATAATTAATAACCGAATTAATTTCACAAATAATTCACTATTAAACATATTTCCGTAATAATATAATATTTTTCTAAATTTATGTTTAATATTTTTTTGTAAAAATAATGGTTCCTTACATATTATTACCATAAATTTCCTTACCCCTTCCATTATTTCCCTCTTCTGCTATAACCTATTGTTCGCTGTGTTCACAGCTATATATTTATTTTTTTGCTTATTGTTAACGAAGTGTCCTGAGAAAGAGAACATCGTTTTCGAAACATGTTGACGGTGGCTATTATTTATTAATAATGGAGCCACAAAATCATTTCGCATTAGATTACGTAAAAACGTTGTTTTATAGTTTCTTAAATGTGTCTCTTGAAAAGCCCTTTTCTATTGAACTCTTATTTGATTAGCTAAAGTTGAGCTCTCAATAATAGCTAGTAGATTTATCCACCAATCGATTTTGCAACCATACTATTTAAACCGATCTCTGTAGTACTATGTAAGTACCTAAATTATTATTAAGTGTTTTCTCTAGATACGTCAAAGCGTACCTTTTGATGGGTTACCGTGATATAATGTGTCAGGAATATAAGATTAGCGTCTATATTGCGATAATATTAAGCTTTAAGAAACATAATTAATTTATTACATTAAATATAATATGATTGATATAAACACACAAATATCTACACACACTTGTGTAGGTATTTTTATTTGTATTATTCAACAAAAACTGAAAAGTCCTATATTTAATTAATTTTGAATTGACTTATTTAAATGTAACTAAAATCGGTATTTAAAAATTAATTCTACATAGATACATCAGAAAATTTATTTTCAAAACCTTGTCACACAAATTATAAAATTTACAGTATATAGACAAATATACTGTAATAATAATAAAAATAGAAACTTTTTTTTACAATATATGGACAATAATTATAATAAATATATCAAGTCGATGGGTCGATGGCAGAGCGGTTAGCGCGCTGGACTAGTAATCCAGTGGTCGCGAGTTCGAATCCTGCCTCGACCGATTTCGTTCACCTATAGCACAAGCATTTATTTGCTTATTTTAGGGAACGTAGGAAGATGTATATGTACTTGTTTAACAAGGACATATTCATTTTATTAAAAAAAAAAAATATTTGAAACAAAGTTCTAAATTAAAAAAAGTATATTGTAGAAATAAAAAAAAGAATATAACACTATGAAGGAATCTAGCAGAAATTTAAAGTCAAACAAAACGACCACCAATAGTTTGTTCATTACCTAAATAAAAGTTAATTTTAAAATGTTTGCTATATTCATAATATTCACAGGTTGGTTGATATTGAAATTGTTTTAAACTGAACCAGAAATTTATACAAAACGAATATTTGAAATGCGTAAACGAATGTTGGATATAACGAATATTAATACAACAAAGAAAATAATTTGATTTACATTTTTAATCAAACATTTGTTTTGTTATACATATTTATCTTTCTATTGATTTAACGAAAACTCCAATAAAGAATAACAAATAAATATCGCTATTATTTTTCTCCACCGGAAATGAAACAAAAGAAACACAAAAGATTGACGTTGTTTCGATTATTTATTCAAACAAAATAATTATTCACATTAAGATGATACTTGATGAAGTTTTTTTAAGAGGAGCGGAAAAGTGCGATAAATAAAACAATAGCTGTATACAATGTAATAACAATGTTATACCTTTATTTCACATTTCTATAAGATATCTTGATGTTGTATTTAATTCATTAAAACATTTGACTAAACTTTTCCATCATAGACACAACTGAGGTAGACCAGAGTAGATTGTGTCAGGGGAAAATGATTATATTTGCCTTTCGATATTTTTTTTATTTTTACATAGACAATGTATTTTTAAAGAATGAAATGGTCTTGTTACAAGTACATATACATCCTCATACATTCCCTAATGTAAGCATAAATTATTGTGCTATAGGTGGTAACAAAATCGGTCGTGGCAAGACTCAATCTCGCGACCACTGGATTACAAACCCAGTGCGCTAACCGCTCTGCCACCATCCATATAATAATAATAAACACTTCCTAGAACCCTGCGCAAATGGCGATTTTATTTCCATATGGCAATTTCTTCAGTAGATACTATTTTGAATTATTTTACTGGGTATTTCGGTAATTTATACATAATTGATTCACCTCACTTAGTGTTAAATTAAGCTTCAGTTTTTTTCTTAGAAATGTATTGTATCTCCTATCTCAAAAAATAAACATACAATTTCAAGTAATTTTTAAAAACATTCTTCGACAACTTATTTATATTAAGAGCATTCTCTAAATAGTTAAAAACAAACCAAACTCATCCCTTCGTTTATTATAATGTACATATAAAATGCCAACATTAATTTACAAAAATTGTTCCGAAACATTCGAATAAAATATAATTTTGTTATTAAATGACCTTTCAATATTCAAAATGATTTTTTAGTAAAAATCAAATGAAACCATTTACACAAACATAGGTCTTAATATTATGTTTTTATTTTTATTCTATACAAATTCGCACGTTTTTTTTCAGATATCATAAAAGTTTTATAAAAACTTAAATCATAAAATTTTTATAAAAAAGTGATTCGATAGTAAATGTATTATTTAATTTTTTGTGTTGAAACGGAAAAATGATTTTTTTTTTATTATGTTTTTTTTATTTTTTTGTTACCATAATCATATGTTTAAATATATAGATGCTCTCTTTCACACTCTATTTGGCCAACATCATTATTATTATTGTTATAACAACACAATTTATTGTTAATTATAAGGACGGTAATAACGTCCATTTAATGCTTTTAAGAACGAATGGTCGTGTTATTCCGGCCACTTTTTTTTCTGTGAACACAAATAAATGTACCCGTGTGATTTATGGATGTGTAGGTGTTTACAGTAAGTACCTACCTAAATTTTCACGCGTAGACGCATACCTACAGGCACAACAACACAGGTTGTCCCAAAAAATATATACCTACATAATTTTCGTGACTGAAAAACAGGAGATATTTATGTATGTATGTATTAAGATGCATTGGGTGCGAATTCTGTTGGACCTATTCCGCACCGCACAGGACAGGGAAAATTTCTCCCAAGTCAACGTCGGAGGACCCTACAGGACGCGTGAAAAAGAAAAAGAAGAAAAAGTTACAAATTCTAAGGCTTAACAATTTATTTAAAAAATAACTTTATTAAAAATATTTAAACAAACATTATAATGAAATCCATGAGATAAATAGTAATACAGTAGCGTCTGGTGACAGATATATCAAGGAATAATTAATTATACGGGATGTTATAAATTCTTATTCTTCTTGTTCTTTCATAAGGCCCAGGGCCTGCTTTGATTAGATGAATTGACAGACTAGAATTGACAGGGCCTGCTTTAGTAAAAAATTAGAATTGACACACTACATACGAGAATTTTGAAGAGACAAAAGATGTTGGATGATTTTAATTTTGTATGAAAAAGTGGTAATTGATGAGTAATTTTGAGTTGGAATTGTTTTTACAAGAAAATAATTACGTGATTAATTGTTTCATCCACCTCACCGTACTGGCAAAGAGGACTGCTACTTAAAACCCTAATTCTATACAGATGGAAAGCAATTGTTGAAAATTGGCCAATATTCTTAATTTATGCTTAATTGGGAATGTATGAGGATGTATATGTAATTGTTCCAAGGACACATTCATTCTTTAAAAAAAAAACATGATATTATTTTTTAAATTTTTTTGTAATGAAACCAAATTGTTTCAAAATTTAGCGGTGATAGTCCAGCGGTAAGGTCGTCGCCTCACATGCGTGAGGTTGACGGTTCGAATCCGGGCGGGGCACGCACCTCTGGATTTTAAAAAAAAATCTATGTGCGGATTTATATCACTAGCTATGTGTAACCATGATCCAATTTGTCTGGTTCCCCTTTCTAAGAGTTACGAAGGTCAGATGGCAGTCGCTTCAATGTAATAACCAGACTCGCCAATTCCAGGATCATGGTCAAAGCGTACCCCGATAGAAACGGGACAAAAGCGCTAAGGGTAAAGAAACCAAGTTGTTTCAAAACATAGTGTTGAAAATTATGTAGTTCTCTCCTCAAACTTTTCGCGAACGCTTATCACGACATTTTTTTGCAGCAAATACAAGTAGGTAGGTACAGCATGTGAATAAACTTTTGGGACCCCCTGTTTGTATTTGTATTGTCTTTTGTTTCATTTACACAGGAACATCGGATAAACGGAACAATCATCAGTCATTATTACTTTCAGGTACCTATCATTAGATTTATTGTTATTACCGAGGTACAACAAATTTTGCGCTGAATTTCTTCTCACTGCTGTTATTACAAAAACTATCTTTTTCAATCATGTTCTGTTTTATTTCAGTCCTTGAATGTTATTTATTTACACAGAACAAAATAATCGTGCGTGTAATATTATATTACACCCCTCTAAGTACACGATATTTTTCTCTTCAGAAAATAACTATTTATTTTTATACTACATACTATTATTACCCACACAATATTTTTTTCCACCCAACTATGTATTTTTACTCTCCACTATTATGGAATTGTGGAGAGTAATGATTTCACAATTTTTAAGAGTATTTTTTTTACATCGATTTCTGAATGAGTATCATGTACAGAGTGCATACTTTGAGTTTCGTTGTGATGTTTTTGTGTGTATGCCGTACACAAATATGAAAATTTGTGTCCTCTGTACAAATCAAACTAAAAGGCCGATGAACTTCAGATCAAACTAAAAGGCCGTTTTCCATAGACAGCGGTTCATTTTTTCTCAATGTTTCTCTGTGATTTCATCTGTTAAAACTAAAAAAAATGCTCTCACGACCTGGAAAATTGAGATACCAATAATATTCAAAAAACTGCATTCAAAGTTGGTGAACGTTAAAAGAAAAACATACAACCGTTTGAAAAATTATGTTCATAATAATAGATTTTTGTATGAAAAATTTATATACCTAACTAGAGATTTTTTTTTGTTTGGCAATGTTAAGTTATTTGTTTTCATATTGATATTAAAGTGTAATATTAGCAGGAAAGCTTCGTAGTGGAAAGTTTAGCGTTGGCCAAAACCCACTCGTTTTTCATATGATATCACTAATGGAATAAATTAATTTTCTGATCTTGATTAAGACTTGCACTGATGTTATTCGTCAAAACACAACAATCGGTACTTTCGTATTAAGTATTGCAAACAAATATCAAACTCATTTCCTTAAATATCATTAATACTAAAAATTTGTTAGCTTAATATGGTAACTAAATGCATCATTTATTTATGTTCATATAACAAGGAATTAATATTTCATAAAACAAGGACTTAATAATTAATAAAAAAAAAAACTTAACCGAAACTATACCGACACAATATTAGTATACTTACCTATATAATATAATGGTATGCTTTTTTTAATATCATTTTCAATGCGCTTAAAATATATTTTTTTAATATTTCATTCAATTTTCTATAGTACCTACTTCGTAGAGCCAACACCAACAGGGAAATATTCACCAATGTTAAGCTCCATAAAGTGTTGTACGTAGGCCATATTCTGAGAGGCGAAAAATATACCATCCTTCAGCTTGTCATGGAGGGGAAGATTGAGGGTCGTAGAGAGATCGGAAGAAAGCAAATTTTCTGGCTGCGAAACATCCGGGAATGGTACTGTGGAGGAGCTGTTGTCACACTGCATATGACAGGGAGGCTTTCTCTATGGTGTTCGTCGGAAAAAGCAACTTTTTCGGCTGCGAATCATCCGGGAATGGAACTATGGAGGAGCTGTTGTCACACTACATATGACAGGGAGGCTTTCTCTATGGTGTTCGTCAACATCGGGGGGACTTGACATGACACAAGAAGAAGAATATACATTTTCGAAAGTACCTAGCCAGGATATCTGTTTTAATTCTAAGCAGGCTTTGTTTTTTTTTTCATTGTTTTAACAAAAATACGAGTCGATTAAATAAATTTAGCACCCACGAACATGGATAATATCGTCCATTGTAATAATTCTCCAGTGAACGAAAATATCCAGTAGGTAGTAAAGAAGCGCACCTGTGGAACAAATCCTGAAATATTATTTTTCGTGAAAATATAGTATTTTCGCCGCAGGCTCCCCCATATAACCTACCTTGACAAGTATTACCCCCCGAGTACACGGTGTAATGGTATTGAGCACTTCCAACTATCATAAAATATCCCATCACAAGGTGATTTTATTGAAAACGAAGAAGCTAGAGGAAAAATCAACAGCTCATATTAGGACATTAGACAACCCTATAGTCTAGAAATAAATTGTATAGTTGATGCCAAAGGAAGGCACCTGTTTTCTATAATCACAATCGGATCATGAGCACGTAGATTTTAGAAGAATGGAATAAATACTATTTATCATTAGCGAAGATAATTAAATCTTTTACAAATAACATCAATCGTACATCTAACAAAACGAGTGGATCTTCACTACCAAGTCATTCCACAAGGATTCAAACTTTGTATGGAATTTTTCAGCATTTTCATGAAATGAGTTTGGTTAATTTTATTTTTTATTTATTTGACATCCTTTTTTTTAAAAATCTTACAAAAAAAATTATAAAATACTAATGATGTTTACTTTATTAAAGTTGTAGCATTACCTCATCAAAAAGATTAAAAGGTTGTGCTTGATGAGGGAATCATTTGATATTAGATAATAGAATAATTACATAGTTGTACAACGGTGAAAAAAAACTATGCACATTAAAAAAACAAATAAACATAAAAAAAAACGATTGAAAACGGGCAATTCGAAACAATATTGGTTATATTAATACATACATACACCAGTTTAGATTGTGAAATGTTTTTTCAGTCTTTGTTTGAACCTTTAACAATCCTTATCTGTTTTATTTCAACTGGAAGCAATCTTTATTTCCATAAAAATAACATGTAATTGTTTTGAATTTGTCTAGTATTAAATTTATGAATTTTAAAAACGTAGTGACATTCGATTTTAAAATTCTATAGTAGGTATTAAATTTATGAATTTTAAAATCGTAGTGAATCCTTCAAAATCTTATAGGATCATAGCGAGCATTAGATTTAAAAATTTACAAAATTTGAATAGAATCGTAAAAGTACTTTAGCCTATAATCGATAAAGTAGAATAAACACACCGTACATAGCATATAGTACACAGCACGCACACACACACGTAGGTACATTTAATTTTATTATTTATTTTTTATTTGAGTAGGTACTTAGTAGGTAAAAATTTTAAAGGTTGATATTTTATTTCAAAATAAATAGAGTTCCTTCATTAAGTTCTTATATTTTTTTACTCGATAAAATATTCCTTTTGATTTTTTGTACCATCTTTTGAACTGTGAATAAAGGACATAAAATATGAAATTCATATAAGACGCTAAATCCTTAAGCCCTCATAATTCTGGGGAACATTTTAAGCTTCCAAGGTAGTCAGACATTATACATATACCCATTTATCTAATGTTTGAATATTCTTAAGTAATAGTTTTAGGTAATAGTTATGAGTACCAGTAAGATGGGGACTATGAATAATAAGCCTGAAACACATAATTCACATTTGTTTCAACTTCCGTTGGGTATTTTTTATTTCTTTATTTTACTTCGCGGGCAACTAACAGGTACTATGTCAAATATTGATTTAACACGCACCCAATAACAAGTTGCCACATTCTGGAGACTTACGATATTAATCGTCTCACAGATCCAAACTGAAAACACAATTAAAAACTGTGTCTCCACCGGGAATCGAACCCGGGACCTTTGGATCAGCAGTCAGATACCTAACCAACTGTGCCATGAAGGCCGACAGAAAGAATATTATGATTTTAAACTTAAGTGGAAAAGATTTTTAAGTAAACTCTAAATGAAATATGAAATTATTTTTTCTTTTAATAACGATACGAACTATTTAATTCACAATATTAAAAACAAATAACAAAAAATGGATAATTTATATAGCGCCATTTTTGTGTTTTCACTTCAAGAGCTCTGTGCAATGATACCCGGAGAAAAAAAAATCAACATAGGTAATAATCACTTAATCACTATTATGAGTTTATTAATCACTATTATGAGCACTTAATCACTATTATGAGTAGCTGTGAGGCACCGGCTTAGAATAGTGCTTCCACTCTTTTCTATTACTGTTTTCGAGTGTCCCGTAAGAGCCGGGTAATCGAAAATACAACAGGCAACAATAACATCTGACATAGTTCAGCAATGAGGTTCACCACCCATTCTGAATGTAGTGCCTTTTTAGGTGAGACGAGACTGGTGTGTGGGTATACACATATGTGTTGTGCTCCCTTTTATAAGGAAATGCACACCCGCACACCTTTCGCTGGTTACCCCACATTGTGGGATATGCCGTGATGGTATGAATGAATGAATGAATGAGTTTAAAAAAAATACAATACCAATAGAGTGTTCTTATAATATTACATGTTTTTCACGTTAATCATTTTATATTATTTAGGTACATTTCAACGATAATAAATGTGTGAGTCTTCAATTGCTGTTTGCAAACTGATATTTTACACGCATTTTATTTTACGAAATAAATTTCTTACGTTTCATTTTTGCTGGATCAAACACTCATACGGTGTTGTTTTACTTTATTAATCAACTAATTGATAATTTATTTTAGACAAGGTCTACTTTATTTATATGCAGATAAAGAAAAAAATGTAATATGATTCTTATGATGTATTTGGAAAATCGAACACCTATTGCAACTATTATTAGGCTTTCGATCTATCATTGCTTGATTTTCTATGGTCACGCCCTTGCACACATAACAGAAGTAGTGGTGTTCAATGTTAAAGATTTTTTGTGGAAAATTTGGTGTTGTCATGTCAAGATTTCCACGGCAAAAAGACTTCCACAGCTTAAAACATTTTACGATGCAGTCATTTCTTTTTTGCGGTTTCATGCAAACACTTTACCTTATTTTTTTCAATAAAAGTGTCCTAAATAAGAACATTTCGATTTTTTTTTTAACATGTCCACGTAGGGGACGCCAGCTATTAGGATTTGGGTCCATTTTACTCTTCCGAAGAAGCGCACAACGTAGCGTCGGGAGGGGTTTACAATCTAGAAAAGAGTTTATTAATTCGGATTTTAAAAAGACCCAGGTTGTACGAAGGTGGAAACACAGAATTCGGAAGATCGTTCCACAGTCGGGCTGCTGTATTAATAAAGGAGTTCGAGAAGCGACTTGTTCGTATATGTTGAAGGTCCACTGTGAATGGGTGCTGTGATTGAGTGAAGCGAGTGACTCTGTTGCGAGTGGGTGGAGGAGGGACCAAAGATGCAAGTTCTTCTGAGCAATTCCCGTGGTAGTATCTATAGAATAAACTTAAAATAATATAGAATAGCTCTGAATCTCAGAATATCATCTTTGTCTTTCGAGAAATCATCAAAACATATCGTCTATAGATTGTTCTTATTTTTTTATTAAAAAAATAGTTTTTACAACCAGTGCAAAATATGAAAGATGCTACAAAGAAGTCTGGAAATTTAGGACATAACTGACCCCTTAGAAATATATAACCAGCTTCTAGAAAAAACCCTTTCATTTTTGCGTTAGTAGGTATATTATCCGCTAATGTGCTTTCAAAACACCACTTTTATGGTGTCATAAAAGTGTGTGTTTTTCTTTCATGGTGTCTTATATAACCACACCAATGATTTTCAAATATGCATCTTAACATGATCTAATAAAATCAAATCCTTTCAGGTAATAATAGTCGAGAGTGCTTCATTCTTCCATACAAAGTTAACTTGTTTTTTTTTGATAAAAATACGACTAGGTGTTCTCAACCACACAAAAGCTACAAACTTTAATACAATATTATTTCTAGTCATTTTATTATCTCTTTAGTGATTCCGATCGAGTCGTTTGTTCGTGTCTTTTCTATCAATTCTCTAATATTTTCTGCCAAAACTTTTCCACCATACTTTACCTCTTTTATCTTGTAGATATTTTTGTATTTGGGATTTATGAAACAAAAGTGATACAGATCTTTGTTTCCACCACAAAAAACATTTTGTGTTATACCAAGCATACCATACCATCACGTCATTTTCCTATTTGGGGTAGGCATAGGGAACCGAACGCCAGACTCCTCTCTCTCTCAAGATACATTTCTCACTTCTTAATTATCGACGAAGTTTTTATTTGGTAGAATTCCATTATAAGTTTTATCTATAATTAAAAGTAAAGACTTTTTGATTCTACATTAATTTTTTATTCTGCGCGATAGGCCTATTTCGCCTTGTTAGGGCATTAACTAGTTTATAATATATATAAGCTAGTTAATATAATATAAGCTAGTTAATGCCCTAACAAGGCGAAATAGGCCTATCGCGCAGAATAAAAAATTAATGTAGAATCAAAAAGTGTTTACTTTTAATTATAGATAAAACTTATTTCTCACTTCATTAATATCGTTGAATCGTTGCATACACACTTTTATGTTATTCTTACATCTAACGTCTCCATATTTTAAAATTCCATTTATGTGATCGTACCAAATTTTCCTTGACCGACATCTACTTTTCTTTCCTCTTTTATCAGTCTTATATATATTTTTTTTGTCAGACGGTCACTCATTCTTGCTATGTGACCAAACCACCTTAGGGCATTTATTTTCATCTTACGATATCTCTTTAAATAATACATTCTCGTCTGATTTCTTCATTTCTTTTTCTATCATACATCGTTTTACTATACATTCGTCTTGGTGACCTCAATTTAACTGCGTTAATTCTAATCTTATTCGTCTTCTGTCATTTTTTTAAAGATTGAACGTGTCCTTGTCAAAAGTACATATACATCCGCGTACATTCCCCAAATTAGGCATATGCTTGTGCTATAGGTGAACGAAATCGGTACCATTAAAAAAAAATACTATACCATTTTGTACCAGGAGATTTGCTCGCCTCGAAATAATTTTATTTATTTTTTTATCATAAATCCCTTTTTTTAATTATAATAATATATTATGTGTGTACAATATAACTTCATAAGGTAGTAAATAAAATGTATAGTACTATAATTAACTTTAAATTAAAGTTTATGTTTTTTTTTCTTCACTTACTCATTATAGTGTTTATGTATTGCAAATGATTTCTGGATAAGACACTCCACTAGGCCAATGCCTGTGTCGGAGTGCCATTACATATATTTTTATTTAGTATAGTGTCAATCTATTGGTAGGTACCTACATACCTACTGTAAGGTAGTATAATAGTACAATGTATTTATTTGTTCATTTCACTATATTTATTTATTTATTTATTTATTTTTTGTCAACAATTATAAAGGTACATAAAAAAACATTACAGTCAATCATCTCACTAGGGTTGAACCTGTATCGAGATGAGTGACTTTACAACAACGAGTGAAATTTTAACAATATTATAATTTTAGCATATTGAATAAAAAAACAATAACAAAACACAAGTCAAAAAAAAGATACAATATTTTTAACAAATACTATGTGACAATGTTGTCTGCAGTTGGGCACAAGGAAGATATCTGTGACAATAATATCTATGCAACCAACACACAGACAACTAACACAAAAGAACATGACATGTATAGGGTGACCATACACTTCAGAGCCCACCAAAAAAATAAATATTAAAATAAAAATGAATTGATGGGAGAGGTTTTAATTAAAATGTGCTGCTTGACATTGCTCTTGAACAAAGCAAGTGTTTTCAATGCTTTTATATTATTTGGAAGGAAGTTAAACAGTAATGGTGCATGATAAAAATAATTTCTCTGTCCAAATGTTGATTTAACAATTATCGGCTGATAATTTAGAGAAGCTCCCAGTCTAGTGAAACGCACCTGCTGAGTTCTCTGTGCCAAATCAATGCAGCTGTAAAATTTACACAGTGCTTTCAATATGTAAAGCTCCCTAGCATTCATAACTTTACACTCATTATATAATAGTTCAGATGGATGTACAAATTTTTTTCTATACATGACCTTCAGGATCAATTTTTGTGCTATATTTAGTGGTTCTAAATTTGTTCTGTAACAACCCCCCCAGCATACTATGCCATATGACAGCAAAGACTGAACAATAGAGAAATATACAGTTTTCAGTTAATCTTTATCCAAAATATATCGAAGATCTTTGAATATATATGTTAATCTTCTAATTTTATTAGATATAAGAATTATGTGTTCATTCCATTTCAAAAATTTGTCAACTTTTACACCAAGATACCTGATACTGTCCACTCTTTCTAAGGATTCACAAGTGCAAGTATGAGAACAAGTATGTATTATTACAGGTTTTTGAATTGAAGGTTGGCTTTTGGAAGAAATACTAAAAGTAATATATTTAGTAGAATTCACTCAAAATAGTATGATTTAATATTAAAATCTGATGCTTACTCTGAAAATAAGACGATTCTGTAATCGTATTTAGTATGTTTCACATAAAATTTTATGACTGTAGTATAAATTAATGTTCCATACCTTAAAAAGTTTCACATAATTTTATCACACTAAATTAGGGGACTTCATCGTATTTTCAGTGACACTTCTTCATAATAAACTGTGAAATCTTTATAAATACGGTGACTCGTCACTGTTTTTTTATGATTATAATCTTATTTATGAATATCACGTAAATTTATAGGGCAGTGGACTATTATTTAATGTGATCAATTTTTAAGATGATGAGCATCATAATTCTTCGTTATTTACTCAAATAATTCGATTCCATCTTACACATTTCAGTGATAGCGTAATATTAAATGATTATTTCATTATTTTAGGTGACCGCACCTATCTTATACTTACGTCATGATATTTTTAGATTACACCAAATTGACATTTTTTTCAGTGTACAGGCGAAAACAAATTGTGCAAGCTGTGATACGCGATATCACTATTTTTTCTTTCTTTCAATAAATACTTTAAAATAGATTACAAAAAAAAAATAATAGTATTATACGGATAGGTATGGTACCTTATTATATATAAGTGATAGTAATATGACAAGACGTGAATTGCCAACAATTCAATACGTACCGGTAATCAAACCCATCATTAAATTATATTTTGGCGAAATTGAGGATTCAAAATTGTTTTTTCCATTTTAAATTATTACGAAAATTTCACAAATTAGTTTTCTTAAAAAGTAATTTAGCCCGAGACGTAATTAAAGCTAAATTTCTCCGAACAGAATAGTTTCACAATTTTCCCTAATGAGAGACTAATTTATTAAATGTAAGTAGGTATATACACATCTACATGACATCAAATGTAGGCGTGGACTTTGATTCGTCGTAGCCCTAAGTGAAGTTAAGGTTTTAGGGTTAATTGCTAACCTTCATAATATTTCAGTTATCATACAATTAATTGTTCTTAATGGCAAAACAGAATTGCGGTGTTTAACAAGTTTTGAAAGGAGTTTTGGATCTAGTCAGTTTAATACACCTGTTATATTTGAAAACTTTGAACTTAACATAACTTTTCCTTTCCTAATTAATTTATATATAAAAGATTATAAAAAATATGGTTTTATTCCACAACGATCACAAGATTCAATAATCCTTGATGCTTTCGATAGACACAACTGGTATTTTCGAGGAAAAAAATGTTTTTATTTTCATCAAATTGATTTTTTTTAACAACATGATTATATTTCTGGGAATTCTTGGCATTGAGAGTATAAAAAAAAGAGTAAGTATTGATATAAAAACCAGAATTCTGTTTAAAAAAAACATAATAAGTATTTTTTAAACGGAATTCTAGATTTAATATTTTTTCTCTAGTTTACCTATTTGGGCTAGGTAGAGAGAAACGAACGCCAGACTGCAGCTACATATTTTGCTTCATTATGAATGGCGTCATACGTGCTCGTGGCGATGAATGAAAGATAGAAATAAGTGGCGTTCGGTTCTATGTGCCTACCCCGCGAGGGACATGGCGTGATGGTATGTATGTATGAATCATACGTGCTCTCCTATTAATCTGACTTCGCATATTACCATCTTTCAAAATCTCTTTTATGTGATCAAACCAACTCTTTTTCAGCCAGATCCTACTTTTTGTTCCGCTCTTTTGAGTCATTCTCTTACTTTTTCTGTAAGACGTTAATCGTTTAGTTTCTCTATACACTATATATATATATCATGTTTTATAATACAATTTAAAACCTTTTAAAATTCACGCTGACAAATGAAATCAAATATCCTTTTTTCACACTAAGGATAGTTAAAATACTTTAATTTCACAAAATTTCGTCGTTCAAAGGCATAAGATTTCAAAGAAACAACCAAAAATATTGTACAATTTTATGAAATCAAAGTATTTTAAATATTCTTTTACTTTAATCTCTGTTCGAGAAACACAGCCTTAGTATTTGAAAATTAATCAAATAAAAACATAAATGGTACCTACACTTAAAAATGAATTCACAAAAAAAACTTTATCGTATAGATATGATTAAAATTACTTACCCGGCACTTAATTAGTCGGTACTCGAGTGATTAGATTAAGCAAGAATATATGTAATATCCAGATAACATATTTCTTCTTCGTATAATAATAATAAGGACAATTTATAAAGCGCCGTTTAGTGACAACCGTGGTCACCTCAAGGGCGCTATAATGTAATTAAGTATAATGTAATTATAGCGCTATAATGTAATTATAGGCGCTATAATGTAATTATAATGTAATTAAGTATCGTTATAATGTAATTAAGTATCGGGCGCTATAATGTTATTAAGTAAATAATGTACCTATAATGTAATTATGTATCGTTGCCAAATAAATAAATATGACCTCTCCAATAGAATAAGGAGACTGGGACACGTATACAAAATTTTGAGAAATGTACTTGATAGTACAACTTTGAAAAGCGTGTATTATTCTCTCACCCAGTCTGTCTTGTCCTATGGAATTATTGGATGGGGAGGGTGTGTCAAGACAGTTATGAGTCCACTCAATAAAGCCCAAAAATGTATCATTCGTATAATTAACAAAAGACATAGTACCTTCCCTTCAGATGATTTGTTTAAGATATTTACTGTCCTTGATCCAAGGCAACTGTTTTTGAAAACTATTTTAATCCATTTCCATAAAAATATAACTCTGTATAGTAGAAGCTAACAAACGCGCTTCACTAGGCAAGCCAATGATCTAAACTTCGCTGTGCCAATGCATCTCGAGACAGTGACTGTATTAGTTGATGCCAACATAAATCGTATATACAAAGTGATTTGCATCACAAATATCAATGGAAATAAAAAAAAACATAATATAAAAAATGCACTTATATACATAGGTACCTAGAGCAAAATAAAGTATGGGGTCGAAAGCCATGGGTGAAAAATCTCCTCTGCATAGTGTCTGCCTACTAATAAGAGCCATTCCTTTTTAAATGACTGTTTTACGTTTGCTTCATTTTTTGTCGAGCTTATTAATTTAATTTTCTAGGAGCAATCACTCCAAAACGTCTCTGTCCAAACGAGGTTTTCATTATAGGCACAGTGAAGTTCAGTTCATTTGCTTGCCTAGTAAAATGCGTTTGTCGGCTTCTACTATGCACAATTATATTCTTTTGCAAATGAATTAATGCAGATTTCAAAAACAGCTGTCTTGGATCTAGGACAGTAAAAATTCTATAAAAATCGACTGAAGTGAAATTTCTATTTATTTTGTTGATAATACGCATCTTACATTTTTGAGCTTTATTGAGCAGACTCATGACCGTCTTGGCACATTCACCCCATCCAATAATTCCATAGGACAAGACAGACTGGGTGATAGTATAATATATGCTTTTTAAGGTTATTTTCCCGAGTAATCGTTTGTGTGATACTATAGCAAAAGCTGTACTGTAGCAAGATCAAGAAACATGGCAAGACACCTATATCCATCATCATTTATGTATGTACAATTTCGTTTTCATGCATTTTTTTTTGTTTTTTTTTTCTTGAAATCTTTTTTCTGTTTTTATAAGAATTTCAAATAGGTACTTGAAAAATGTTTCAATGACCCAATGAATAAACTCAAGAATCCTCTAACCGAATTAAGTTAATTCATGTTCAAGTTTTATTTTTGAACAAACACCTAAACACGACCGAGAATACAAATATTTTGTTTGAAAAGACTGAATCTCAAACAACACCAATCGGATAAGTCATTTTCGAGTGGATCACACCCCTCGAACGAAGTTTTCCCGCTCAGAAAATCAACAAAAGCGAATCTCACGTTCCCCGACTGGAATAACCCACTCGTAGTTCATAAAAAGCACTCTTGAAAGTACACGATAAATGCCCTTAAATTCTTATCAAAGATTATAAATCGCTTGAGTTTGTCAATTTTTCCCTCTCTGGTGTTTTTATTTATTCGCTATGGAACAAATTGAAAATTATTTTGATGCTCTAACGCATTTCCTATAACAAATTGATATCCGGCTATCAAAAATGATATTAGACATAAAATAAAATGACGTAGATCACATAAAAGAATACAATATAATAAAAACTGTACAATGATAGGAAACAAAAGATTTTTTGAATCAAATAGTGAAATTATCCAAACAGGAAGCGATATGAAATACCTTGGAATAAATATTGTTTGTAAGTTAAATTTCACAAAAAAACACGGAACTGGTTACAAAAAATGTCCAAAAAGGTGTCATTGCTTGGCAGAATAAGAAAATACATAAATAAAGAAACATGTCTTCTTATTTATAAAACGATAATATAATCTCATATTTTCTACTGTTTTACGATATAATATTTAAGTAACTGACTGAAATAAAAATTACAACTAATGTAAATCTGAGCTTTTGAATTTTTTTAAATTGTTATTGAAGAACATAGAAACATAAAATATTAAATGATCTAAATCTATTGTCTGTCAGACAAAAAAATATACGTTCATGTTTTATTTTTTAAACATGAAATGCTTTATGGCATGATACAAAAAAAGTCTCAAAACTAAAATTAGATTTAATAAAGAATATCACGAATAAGACACAAGAAACAGATAAGATTAGACAAACAAAATAAAGTCTCAACGCAAAATGCTCAAATGTATAATGGGCTTTAATGGAGGGACATAGAAGAGAAAAAATCTTTTTTTAGAAAAAAATGTGTAACCTTTATTATGAAAAATTGAAATAATTGTTTCTATGTTACTATAGATTTGGCAATGAGTTGTATAAGGTAGATCTATTTAAATAAATAAATAAATAAGACGAAGTATCTAATAAGTTTATTCATTAATGCATTCATACCATCACGGTATATCCCATAATATGGGGTAACCAGCGTCAGGTGAGCGAATGTGCATTGCCTTATAAAAGGAATCACGACACATGCATCTAATCCCACACACCAGCATATCTTTATATCTGCATTGCGGTATCAAACTCGGAGAATCCATATTTTTTTATGTCCTTGTAACAAGTACTTATACATCCTCATACATTTCCTATACTTGTACGTAAATACTTGTGAACGAAATCGGTCGTGGCAGGATTCGAACTCGCGACCATTGGATTACAAACCCATCGGGCTTACCCAATGGGGTGGAGAGTGGAGTCTGCGAAATTCCTCTTAAGATATGCGGTTAAGAAGCAGTTCGAAAGCGAAGCGTGACATTTATAAAACTATAGCAAGTGGAGCCACAACGTGTAACAAGATGGTAACGATTTCAGAACGCTCAAAAGATGGCTCGAATTCTTGCGCGAGTTAACAACACTTTCATACACAGTTCAAACTGCGACTCGTAACAAGCGGAAAACAACTGTAGCAAGTCAAGCCACAACGCGTAACAAGATGCTAAAGATTACAGAACGCTCGAAGTAGGTCGTGCTGCCACGCACTAATGTGATATTGATTCCAGAATTGCGTCTTATTCCAACATAACGAATATAATAATATAATGTCCTTAATGGTTTAAATTATTGTTGAACTTTTGCGTACGAAAATAAATCAAAAGCCACTATTAACTCAGGAAACTTTAAAGACAAATTCATCAGGAAACTACTTTGGGTCTATTTTTTTCAGCTACGCTTAATTTATACGTGCCTTTACTTTTTTTTGTAGAGCGATATGAATCAAGCAATATTTTTTCTCGTTTCGATTTGTGTATTTTAACAGTTTTTTAGTGTCATAAAATATTTCCAATGAAAATAAAGATATTGTAAACAATGAAATTGCTCAAAAATAGAGGTAGAGTTTTCAGCGTAGAAACCGGAGTTTTTTTTTTGTCCCATTATTATATCACAATTTCAGACCTGAATCTTTTACAATCTCTAATAAATAAATTAAATAAATATTATTTATGCCTTTTAAATATTATTTATCAATGAAATCTGACATTGTTAATGTTGGCCGTCAAAAGGCTAAATATTACGACCGTAAGGAAGACAGTAAGGACGGTATCTAATTATTTATGATCCAATATCTAGGCTCATGTCTGCTTCAAGAGTCAATTTCTCAAACATAATAAAGTAGGAACATTACCTATATTTTACCCTCCCATCAAAATTGTTAAGACAGACGAGCGACGTCTTACATAATAGATCATCAATCTCAAATATTGTATTATAACTAATACATCTACATTATTTCAACTCAAATTGTGACATTTCTTCTGGGGTTATCAAAAATACGTCAAGCGTAATATAATATTAAGAATATATTCATACCACCAAGAACTGCCCTTTTTGAAAAAACTGACGAAATTGTAACTTCCTTCTTTTATTTTATTAGAAAGTCTCACATAATTACATTAAAAAATATAAATTTTGAGTAGTTGAGTTATTTTATGATGGTGAGTGTAGGTATGCGGGAGAAAGGGAAGGGTAATGGATATAGAAAAGCGTTGATAAGGAAGTGGTGGAGGTTTAAGGAAGATAAGTTTGATTTTTAACCAGTAATATTACCAATAACTAAGCGTAATTGACGTTTAATCGATGTCTGCGTTGTGTTAAATATACATATCCGGTTGGGGGTCAAGACTATTGTAATAGTTGAATCATCTGTTTATATAATAATTATTATGTGCGTAATATGGTGTGTTTTTGGCATGTTGATCTCATTGGGCAGTTAAAAGAGATTTTTTGGAGTAGGTAAGAGCTATCTACAAGGTTATTCAGTATTCCGTAAAGCAGATAGACATCAGATATCTTTCTTCTTTTCTCAAGGGATATAAACCCGTGTAATTTTAATGATTAGTCGTAATAATAGCCGTAAATTTGTTTTCTAAAATTGAGCGTTTTGATAATTTTTTCTGAATCTTTTGAATTCTGTCGATGTGAACATTATAACAATGTTAATGCTCTTTTAATAATGTTCCTCTGTTTTGATATCTTTTTTGTTTTGTGCGCATACATTCATGATAAAATTTTAATTTTCGGTACATTTTAATGCTGTGTTTTCATAGTGTCATTGTTTTCGTCTTCTTATTCTAGTTAAAATCAGTGTACACTTGCGGTGGCTTTGTATTGTAAAAATATCAGAAAAACATAATATACTGAAATCCTGATTATTTGATCAATTTTGTGCAGTATTGATTTGATCTGATATTCCTAGCCTAGCCTAGCCTAGGTTGCGGCTCTAAGGGCCCAGGCAGTAAAGGCGGGGGTGGGTGGCCGACGCTGTTGTGCCCTCGTCATTCAGTACTTAGAGAAGAGCAGGACGGTCGCCTCTAGTCTCGCTCGGCAGTTACTCGTCAACTGTGGCGAATGTTGTTGTGTGGTTCGGGCACACCGCCGGCGCAGACGTCGGGTCAGACATCCTGTGTTGACAACTAGACGTCAAATCTGACAGGTGATGATTGCGTCGGATGCCCCCGGTGTTAGCCCGCGGAACCTTCGGACGCCAACACGAGGACCGAGGGGTCGGGGTACAAGCCCCTCCGACTTGAAACGGAGTGTTCTTAGCGGCCGATTTCGAGACCAATCGGAGGCCCTGACGTGTGTGGTTGGATTCTCGGGGGCAGTGGTTGAACCCGATGGATGGTGGATATTTGTGTTTGTCCGATGTTGCGGCTGCGTCCGGTGGTGAACAGGGCCAATGGGCTCTATAGCGTCGCCGGCGTGGAAGTGGATCGCGATCTCCCTCGATCTGATATTCGTGTTATAACTTCGCCGTTTAGCCACCAAAAGAATTCACACTATGCACACTGTCTTTTCCGAATAGATACCTTTTCTGATTTGTGTAAAATTATAAATAAACTAGTTGCATGTAACACATGAGATCCAATTGTAGATAGTGATAGTATGTACAGTTGAAGAATAAGTACCAAACTATAAACCCATAAATACAAATTATTTAATATTTTATGATATTTGCTTTTCTATACAACACATGTACCTAGGTATGTATGTCAAGATTGGATAGTATGGAGGTCAGTCCTTTGATCCTACCCAGAATATGAAAACAGCATGATGGTTTGTATGTTTGTTTGGAGATTAGTATCAAACTATTAAGTCTTCTTAGATTATTGTGTGTAGCTATTACCATACAAATTGTATGAAGCAATGTCGTCACTAAATTCAATTTTTATAAAAATTGTTAAAAAAATTTTGAGATGTGCTAATATAATGGTGATATTTTTTATAGAAAATTAAATTATCTAGTTGGGGTGTTTCGGCTTTTTTCGATATTTTTTAAAAAAAATGGAAATATAGGCAGTTAAACTCAAAAATTTATCATAAAAAAAATATTTTTCTTAAAAAAAACTAATTTGTGATTTTGTATTTGTCTATGTAGTTCCCTAGCCTAATGTCGTAGTGTTTGTCTTGGCTCTGTGGTCAGAATTTTTTTTTAACGATCAATAATTATTTAAACTGGTATTATCACTTTCTGAGTTATCATTTCCGAATCAAAATTAGTGTCAACGACTAGAATATAAAAAAGGTACTTAAATAACTTAAGTGAGAGTTTTTTTTCGATCTGATCATATTTGTTCATAGCAATCCGATTCTTCTGGATTGATATTTCCAGATTATTATATAAGAGAAAAAATAACAGATGTTAAGCGAGTCGCTTCATATCTAAAAACCTTAAAATATTGAAAATCCCAAAGTCCCCAGAAATATCTTAGGTTATTCATGATTTCCTCAATTCTCCCAATGAAGTTTGATGGAATATCGAAAAAAGCCGAAACACCCCAACTAGATAATTTAATTTTATATAAAAAATATTAACATTGTATTAGCACATCCCAATTTTTTTTTAACAATTTTTATAAAAATTGAATTTAGTGACGACATTGCTTCATACAATTTGTATGGCAGTCGCTTATACACAATATGTAAGAAGACTTAATAGTTTCATAGGTACTTAATATCCAAACATACATACAGAACCATCATGCTGTTTTCATATTCCGGGTAGGAAAAGAGGACTGACCTCCATACTGTTCTATCTTGACATACATACCAACATGTGTTAAAATTTTCAATAATTTGGATTTATGGGTTTATAGTTTGATTCTTATTCTTCAACTATACATACTATCGCTATCGACAGTTGGATCTCATGTGTTACATGCAACTAGTTTTTACTAAAGGATCAACACTAATTGGCTCGATAAAACAAAGAGTTTATTCACTCATTGTTTTCATAAATATTGTATTATTTCGATTATCAAATTGAACTTCATAATATTGTTTTATAACTTATCTTGATAATGATATTTCTTGGGCGAATTCATTTGTTGAAGTGAAATTTACCGTGAAACAGTATTATCACAAACTTCTTTCATACAATCATAATACAACGCTCACTTGTTTCAACTACGGAATCCTTTCAAACTTAACAAATAAAAGTTATCGTAACACAAGTTGCTCTTGAGCGGAATTGAAATAAAGAAAATATATATATTAGGACTAAACAAACGCACACACACACACACTTAATTTTTTCAACGCCAAAAATGTTTCATTTGTTATCTCGACGTTTAAAAAAAAACTAATTTTGACTAACATGTAAACTTTTCGCCGAGTGAAAATGCTTCAGAGCAGATATAGAAAATTATTTTGCACCGAGCATAACGCGCACATTGTGCCTTTGTAAACAGAAATAATGGCGACAAAAGACAATACTCCATATTATAGAAACGCCTCGTTTTAGTGTGACTATTTTATCCGCAAAAATCTTCCACCCCAAACAGTTTGAAAATGGCGTGGGTCTCGTATAAAAATATAGAATAATATTTGAATAAAACCTTTCAAAATGTCTGGTTTGCTGAATACTCGTTAACAAAAACTGAAATATTTGTTTATCAATAGGTATAAATACTGATAATATTTGCATTAACAATATTTGTTTTTAAAATAAGGACCATTAAAAATGTAGGTACTTATTATGTGAGAAGGTAAGTACCTACTCACTTGCTATTGTATTCAAACAATCGTTATCTCCGATAATGAATCTTGTTTACATTATAGGATTATTAAGAGGATAAATAATGTTCGTGTTTCAATAAAGTATTTATACCAAAAAATAACGACACGAAATAATATGATTCTTAAAATATAATAATGAAAATTTAGTAGGTACAAATAATGGTTCACAAAATTGCGTGAAGTGCTGTAAGAATTTAGATGGGTGGTGGCAGAGCGGTTAGCGCGCTGGGTTAGTAATCCAGTGGTCGCGATTTCAAATCACCTATAGCACAAGCATTTATGCTTAATTTACGGAATGTATGAGAATGTATATGTACTTGTTTCGATACTATAACTGATACCTTATTTCCACCTATAGGTACGTGAGTCTTATAACTTATTTTCACAAATTACATAATTTATTCTCGGAAGGTTTTGATAACCAACATTTATTATTTTTAGATCAACCACTTAATGACTTACATAGCGGAATATTAACATTTTACATAATTCAACTTTAAGGTAAATGTCGATTAACCCTAATTTCAATGAACGAATATTTTCCCAATGTTCTGTTATTCGTTGATATCTTAATCATATTAACATTTTAGTATATTATAGGTACTTGATATAAAAGTTACATGCTGTTTTAGATCATATTAATTGAGAGCAAGTTTTTTTTTCTTTAATTATCATATGTTTTTGACGACTAACATTTTAGCATTAGGTACATAATTTACTTAAACTATTTACTTCACTTACTGAAAGATGATTTACGGTATGTAGGTACGTATCCAAATAAATCAATCTGACTTTACAATAAATTGCATATCTACATATTATGTCATTCAGCTCTTCTTTACTCTTGAGCTTACATTGATTACAATTAACCTCAAACACTTAAGGATTTTGACATATAAGTAGAACACATTTAAGCTGGGTTTAGTTAGTTATTTTCGTAGTAGTGGTCCATATTTATTTTCATCAATATTAATATACTTTTGTTAGTATCTTGAATAACAAATACTATCTTCAGTTTCAATACAAAAACTCTTATTTATTTATTTACTTATTTTATTTTGACAAACAACATAACAACAGCTGTTTACATATCTTACATTAATAAAAAAAATAATAATCAGGAAAGTAAGCCAATTACATTAAGGAATGCATCATATTTATTACATTGCGCATCAGCATTCTTAAATCGATCTTGTGTGATTATCACGCTTTTATTTCACTTAAATATTTTTATCATTGACTTTACTAGAATGAACAAATAAATTAGGTACATCGTGTTTAATGGATAGTGTAAGCTGTATGAAATTGAAATGTGATAATCCGGCACATAAATCAGAGGTACCTAATGCATAAATATTCCCTCATCTGTATAATTTATAACGCCGTTAGTTCTCAATTGTAACTATTCTGAATTTTAAAGCGCGTAACGTTTTTTCGTTGAGATTTTGTACCGAAACGTTATATATGTAAAGTTATATAGTCAAATAAATGTCACCATGTATTTTGAGACTTTAAAACGTTAAAAAGTTAAAACGTTATTAATTATTAAAAAAACTCTTATTAAAATATTTCGAAAAATATATGAAATACTTGAGTAGGTACATTGTAGAACATTATTACCAGTTGAGACATTGTTTTAATTGTAGGTCCTATATCTGTTTGTTTTAACATTTTGATTTTTCTTCTTTTCGATCTTAATTTAAAAACAATAGGTAGACATATCAGTAAACTAAAACTCTTAATTTAAATTTAAAATTTTCCTTAAATATATGTTTTTTTAACTATATTAAAATAAAACTAGATCTTGACTTGAATTGTGATTCGTTGAGTAACGTGATTTTTATATTCCGAAACATATACCTATCCAAATTTGATTCCTTTTTTTCTCTTAAGATGAGTCAAGAAATCTTTTTATTTCATTCGTCCTTTCAATGAATCCTCTGTTCGATAACGAATCTACTTTTTGAAAGGATCCCCAAAAAATAAGGCCATTCAAATTGTGTTACTTGTATAAAATATATACATCTCAAAGACATCCCATTTTAAATCATTTCTCGTGAAATTCTTTAGGCACTAAAGACAATCATTATTCCATTGCTTCTCTTGATCCCCGATGGATTCCTCTCACAGAGCCAAGCGTTCATCCTCTCAATTTAGATTTACAAACAAACGAAACGCCTTTTATACGTAAATGTACATTTAAAATAATCAGAACATTACAGAGACGGATAACGTTTTAATATATAAATATTTTTTTGTTAAATATTCTAAATTGACAAATTCAATAATTCTATAGTAAATGTTTTTTTACCTATCGTGTTAGATTGATTCAATTTGAATTACATTTGATATGGTAAGTTGGTTGAATAAAATCCGAAGGGCAATCAATCCGTCCTTTTTTATTTAACTAAGCACATATATTTTATTTACGTTTGATGATAGTAAGTATCACTTAATTTAAGTAGTATATCGATCGATTCTTAATCGAACTCCATAGTACGTATATTTAAAAAAATATATGAAATTAAATCAAAAAATAAAAAGGAAAGCTATTCCGACACAAGCACTGCTTATTAGTGGAATAGTTCTTATCCACTGGATGTTGATACTGATAGATTGTATTCTTTTTGTCAGTGTCAACATATACTAAATCGTCTATTTTTCATATTTTTGGTTGTACTATGTTTCACTATTGTATTGTTGTAATTTTTTATGGTAATTGTGGATTTTGAATATATAAATAAATAAATAAATACTGACTACTTATCGTACATTTGAGTGAGTAACCACATTATAAATAACAACAATGCCAAGTTTTGTTATATTTTTACTAGGTACACAGAAAAAAAAGTTTTCTTCAGTCAAGAATATTTTTTCATATATAACGAAAATAATATTCTCTCAAATTAAGATTTTTTGTTTTATCTAAAAACAATATTTTCTTAATTCAAACAAATTTATTTGAATTAAGAAAATACTGTTTTGAGATAAAACAAAAAAATCTTAATTTGAGAGAATATTATTTTCGTTATATATGAAAAAATATTCTTGACTGAAGAAATTTTTTGAAATTTTTTTTTCCGTGTAGGAAATAAATTATTTTGCTTTTTTTCATTTCAATTTGAAGTTGGGATATTGTAGAAGAACCAGGAAACTCGAGGCACCTACAAGGCTTACGATCTGTCATCGGCTGGTGTACGTGATCACCGTGATCACTTTATGCGCTTGCGCAACTTATAACAATTATCCCTTCTTAAGTTCTATATATTTGAATAATGTGTTAAAATTCACCTGAAAATAAGGAACTACACTATTGCCATCTATGAAGTAATGGAAAAGCCTTCTTTTGTAACGCCATCTATTGAGAAATTAGTTTATTTGTAATCAATGAAAGCAGCAGTCCTTATAAATGAGATGACGGTGTTTCTAACAGATGTCACCCATAAAAAGTGCAATTGAATATTTTACGATTCCATGTTTTACACAGAACTGTGCAAATGAATTAAAATATGTCACGCGTCAATGAATTCGTTTTCATTTCTTTTTATCGTTTTTGTTATAACAATATTTCTCGCGAAAATGCCGCAAAATAAAACAGTAAAAAGCCGGATATGTACTTTAACAGTGTGAATACCAATTTTCCTAAGCGTCGCTCGTGCTCCGAAACAATTTTTGTAAATTCGTTCAAATACGAATGTGTAATAACTCGATCGCATTTACGCAATGCGTCTGTTTGTATTAACGCAGAAAAAAAAATTGACACATTTATTTGATAAATTAATTATAGCAAAACAAACGCTTTCCCGCGCGTTGAACGAATACAATGAATATTTGGATATCTCTTTTCCTCTACACTGATTTTTCAACAACAAAGTATAATTCTACCCTCTCCCTCTGAAACAATAGGTACTATCTGATTCGAACACATTGCGAGTAAAGTAATAAAACACCTTTTACGTTATACAATATAATGGCAATTTTACAAAATGTCATTTGAGTTTTATGTACTAATCCGTGTACATTGCTTTATAAAAAACACATTTCTGTGTGTTGCCGTACCTACAAGGTTTTTGTAATAAGCTATTGTGTGTTTCTTGTTAACAATGGACTTAAAAATGATTAATTTGATTTCAAACAAGAAATTATTACATTAATGTCAAGTAGGTATATTTTTTTTCAACGCACACTCAACATTATGGGGAATGTAATTGGCTAATTCGCAGAACAATGTATGTATAGCACGAAGTAGACCTTATGGAGCTCTCAACTTGTCCCCAAAATAAGCTATATCTGCTGCATTGTGCAAAGAAAACAGTCATCAAATACGCATAGAAGACTCACATTCGTGGACTGTTAAGGACTCCTATTAGAAATACGTATAGGGCCTCAGAGAAGTGACCAAGTCCCCTGTTACTTAGTAGTTCAGCAAGATTTTTTTTCTATTGTGGCAACTGTCATAAAATCTATAATTTACTTTACCATATCTTGAAAGGACCCACCAACAACAGCAAATGGGAAGTGAAAAACATTCTAATTATCATCAATAATATTCATTTCGCGGGTATCATGAAAAATACAAAATGTGTCATAAAATATTGTTTTTATATTGTTTTTTAAATAATATTTTTGACATCCTCATTTTTTTACATAATATTGTTTTTCATGTACAACCCTATAAAAGATTTCTGAGGGGAGTTTGCCCTCACTCTTCCTATTTTAAAACGTACTTAATGGATTTCAGATTTAAGAATTGTTTATTGAATATCATTACCTAAAATATTTTTGAGGACGCAATTACCTTCAGCGACCGTGAATTTTCAAATTTATCCAAACGAACAATGTTATTTTTGAAAACGTTTTACTGTTCTGATTTAAGCGATAGTAAAGCACGTCTCTTGCAAAGCTAGAAATGGTTTTGAGTCCCTGAAGTGGAAAATGTTATTTATTTAGAGTGGATTTTAAAATTTTCTGGAAAAATTACACTCTAACCATTTACGTTCCCCAGACGTATCATTACAACATAATTACATTTAAATAACGATGGATTCTAAGAGCTGTTTAAATAGTGTGTTTCTTAATGGTTTTTAGCATATCGATGAGTAAACATGAGTAAAGTTCTTAGATAATTTTAATGAAACTAGCTGTTCCCGGCCACGCATTCTTGTGACTCGGTATGGTTAAATGGAAAATTAAGGAGAGCACATATTTCCAATATTATATTTTGCATAATCTGATTAGTTATACAATATTTGTTATGTTCTATTGTCTGTGCAGATATAGATATTGTCTGTGAAGATACAGATATTATCTGTGAAGATATAGATATTGTCTATACATATATGCACAGACAATGCCAACTTAAGAACACATATACATACATATATACCATCACGCCATGTCCCTTACGGGGTAGGCAGAGAGAACCGAACGCCACTTATTTCTATCTTGAGACACATACATCGCCTCGTCGACATTCATACATCGTCTTATATATGTTTGTCTGTTGTTCACGCTTCTAACATTTCCGTCTTTCAAAATACCGTTCACATGGACGTGCCATTCCTTCCTTGGGTTCTTGGATAGCCCCGACCTCTCATTCCATTCCTGTCCGCAATGTATATTTTCTTCGTCAATGTCAATATTACATATTACAAAATACATATACATATTACAAAAAACACAAGTAAAAATTACCAGAAGCAAATGGATGATTGTACTCTTCACTACTCCAAGGATATGATATAGTGCGACGTTATGAACTCGCAATTTTTAAGATTTTCTTTTTATTGCAGATTATCAACCATGTAGTATCATGCTGAGATTGTGTTCTGAAAGTTTAATCATAATGTATCTATGCGTGTGCTGTGTACTTTGTGTAATGTGTGCTATGTGATATTTGCTATGTAGGTACTATGAACGGCATGTATATTCTTCTATGTTGATTATAGACTAAACTACTCATTAGATTCTTCTCAAAACTACTCGTTAGATTCTACTCAAATTTTGCAAATTTGTTTATCCAATACTTGGTTGCTCCCCATTGGATTTTGAAGGATATTATGTATCACTTTTATAAAATGGAATCGAAGGATCATCAATTTTTCATTATGTAATATTTAAATCAAAAATAAATTAACACACTCATTTCATGATAATGCTGATAATTTTCAATACAAATTTTTAATGCTTTGTGGAGTGACTTGTTAGTGGGGAAATAAACGTTGGCCACAACTCGTTTTTTTTTTAATTAATGTTTTTGTCGAAATTTCGAGACAATCGACAGACTACTTTTCGAGTTTAGCGAACGCAAACATGCATAGGCTGACTGGAGATTCTGAGAGAGGAATAATATTCATGACGAAGCCATCATTTCCCCCGTCGTAAAGGTATTAAAAACTTCGTAAAAAAACACATAAACATGTATTGCAATCAAATTAGAATAAAGCTGTGGTACCTTGATTTTTTCCGCCATTCGACCACCTCTCTTATGCTCAAGGGAGTATATTGTTTTACTACGATCATTATTTAAAATCACCTTCCTACGAAACGAGAAAAAATACACATTTTCCAAATTCTGCTATACATAACGAAAAACAACCTTCCATTTATCAGCGATAACAAATGTTTCAGAAAATATCCATAATTTTGTTCATCGCTTCGGGACAAGAAAAACAAAAAAAAATTAAAGCATCTAACATGGTAGAATCGATGGATTATGTAGGAGAATCCTTGTTTCTTGGGTGAACATGTGAATCTTTAAACATGAATGTGAATGTTTAAAGTAGATATATGTACCTACAACTTGAGGACTCCTATACCGAAATGGGACATAAAAAGAAACAGTCTAGGACACTCTGCTGCAGCCACTTGGGTGCGGAACACTTAAAATATTGAAATGACATTCACAAATAATACTTTTTATTTAATGATATTATAATACGCTATTTAATGCAACTTGCGATCTCGGTTGCGAGTCCACTACGCCTTGTTCTCTTCAAAAAATTAATAGATGGCGCTACAACACATAATGCAGCTCGCGCAAGCGATTCGCAAAATTAACATCATACTAACCAAACCAACCTAGTCAAACCAAACTTTTGATAAGAACCGGTTGTTTAAGGTTGAATGTTTAAAAATTCCCGTTATGATTGTTGAGTAAAAATTTTTTTTTTATTTAAAACCTTGTTATTACTTAATAATAATGAACAATGAATTACTTAATGATTATGAAATACCTGTAAAAACCAAGGGAAAGGTCTATAAAACAGCCGTCAGACCAGCATTATTGTACGGAAGCGAAGTATGGCCAACTAAAAAGACTCACGAACAAAAGTTCCATACAACAGAGATGCGTATGTTACGATGGTCGGGAGGAGTCACACTAAAAGACAAAGTCCGAAATGAGTACGTCAGGGGGAGCTTTAAGGTGGCACCTATATCTGAGAAGGTAACAGAGGCCAGACTTAGATGGTTTGGCCATATAATGAGAAGGGAGGATGGACACGTGGTGAAGAGGTGCTTTTCCATGGCTACTGATAGGAGGGTGAGGGGAAGGCCCCAAACCACCTGGCTGACGAATGTCCAAATGGTTAGAAATGCCGACCCCGTGTAACGGGACATGGCGAGGATAAAGAAGAAGAAGAATGAAGTGGCGAGTTTATTGCCGTATGGCAATTTCTTCCAACAAACCAATGTTTCCAGCCCAGAGAAGCAATATTTGCGTGAGAAATAACTTTAAATAAATTTTATCCTTTGCTGGGAATCGAACCCAGGACGTCCGCACAGAAACCGAACGGTTTACCAACTGCCATGGCGGTCGGCACAGTTGATAATTTTAAATTACTTGATAATTTCGAATTGATATATAAATAAAAATACTTCAATATAAACTTCATACCTATAAAGAGTATTGCCAAAATCAGTACGAAACACTTCATTCGCCGCAAACAAGTGGGATCGGACCCAAGTGTTCCGCACTCAATTATCTGTCGCAACAAAGTGTCCCGCAGCCAAGTGTCCCGCACTCAAGTGTCCCGCGTCGCACCCAAGTATCCCGCAAACAAATGTCTCTCACCCATGTGTCCGTCGCACCCATGTGTCCAGCACCCAAGTGTCCCGCACCCAAGTAATCGCACCCAAATGTCCCTTTCCGAAAAGAGAGACAATAAAACCCGGAGTACCGGGGTCAGTATGAACATATAAATGAATGTTGTATGCAAGTACATACCAAAATACCTACTTTATATAGAGATAGTTGCGTATAAGGCCGTCCACGCTTGAATTTGGTATGACTCATCGTAAAAATATGTAATCGACATATTAATAACATGTAAACATGACATGCTTTTAAAATGTAAAATAAATATGTTAATAAATATAAAAAATACCCACTACACATTCACATCCCAGTATGTTCCATACCATACCATACCATCACGCCATTTCCCTATTTGGGGTAGGCAGAGAGAACCGAACGCCAGACTCCTCTCTCTTGACACACATTCCTCGCTTCATTCACGTCCATACATCGTCTCATACACGCTCTTCTATTATTCTTACTTCTAACATCACCATCTTTCAAAATCCCATTTATGTGATCGTGTCAACTTTTTCTTGGCCGGCCTCTACTTTTCGTTCCTCTTTTATCAGCCTTGTACACTTTTTTTGTCAGACGGTCATCACTCATTCTTTCTATGTGGCCGAACCACCTAAGGGCATTTATTTTCATCTTACTTACGATCATCCGAACATCCCAGTATGTTATTACATACTTTTATTAATTAATTTGCCACAAGTAATTGACACTAGGTAAGGATAGTTTAACAATTATATATTAAGCCTACTCATTGTAATTTTTTACCTAGTGTTGTTTGTGTGCAGTTTAATTGTGTTAATAAAAAAAAATATCGATGGATGTCAAATGTGTAACATATTTTTATGATGAGTCATACCTATGTCAAGTGTGAACGAGCTTTGCATACATATACCTGGACCTACATAAAGCTATATATTTGAATTTAACCAATACAACCGTCATAATATGCTGTTTTTTAGTATCTATTAATCAATTAAAAAGTTTAATATTAAACACTTTCAAAATTGTACGGTTGTTGACTATATAAACTGTTAATTATTTATACACAGTTAAAAAAAATACTGTCACTTTTTCAGGAATAAATAACACAAGCAAACAAAACTGACAAATTTACATGAAGTCTGATTATGAAACGTTCATTAAATAATATTTTTTTTATTGAAAAAATATTAACAAAACATTTTCCGATATGTAACATTAGTGTCCGAAACTGACCACACTTTTAAAAAACGAACAATTTCCTCTCAACGAGTATTGTGTAGAGAATAAGTAAATATACTTTGAATTTCGTATCGTACGGAGAGTTTGATGTTGCCACAATAAATTTTATTAACATCGTTTCAATTAACTGCATCGTATCAATTAATTTCTGTCCGTATTTTGCAATCGATTTTTAACTTACTTCTATAAATTGAAAAAAATGTAATTTCGAACAAAGTTAACAATAATGCATTAAACCAAGAATATTTTTATGAATTTCTTATAACGCGAAGACAACTTTGAAAAAATGAATTTTTTATTATTTATTTGTTATGACCTTATTTAATATCGTTTAGAGTTTTCTTACCTGCTTTTATTTAAGTTTTCTATCTTCTCAAAAACTGAGACCATCAGTCGAATAAAAATGCCTTTTCTCTGTTGAACGTGTGCTTTTTTACGTTTCATTTATTTAAGAAGGTAGGAAATCGATTTTAAATAGCAAAATATCGTGACTTTAGATTATATATGATACAGATACCTAGTCAGCGCAATGAATGTATGCCAACTAAAACTACGAGGAAACAGACGAATTTCTAGTATACGTACACCTACCGATACGCACACCTACATAAAACGTAGACCAACCGATCTACCGCCTTACACACACATGTAAAAAAAACTTGGCATACATTTGAATTCGAAATTTGTACTACACGCGCCTTCTGTACATTATAATTCTATGATCGTGACACTCAAATTGTCTGAGTATAAAAAAATATTTTAAACTATACAATCTTTAATCAAAAATGGGAAGACTTGCAATAGAAAAGTCCTTTGTGTGTCTTCGGAATAACATAAAGCTTTTAAAAACAAGAAACGACAAGAAAATGATTTTGAATTGGAAGATTATTAACATAAAACAATAATTGATTTTGAATTCATTTTTGTTTTAAAATATATAAGAAACAAAATGATTCCCTGATATATTTATCTGGCCGTAAGATCAATAAATAAAATTAAAAACATTTTTGGTTATGAACTATTAATTTTGAGAAGAAAAAAGAATTTCATTTTTAAATAAACATTACCTTTTTTTTTATAACAACAAAAAAACACAACAAATAATTTTCAAACATAACAGATTCAACTAATTAACTAAAACAAATTGATTTCCGGTACCCAGTTGTTAGTATTTTAATATGCTGTTTTTCTTTTCAAAAGTCTTGTTGGTATATTAAAAAAAAAACAAATGGTTTCACCAATTTTAACTCGGGATTTAATTAACTACGTGACTCATTAACTGGAAAATCTCATGAATATAATAATGTGATGTACGTTGGATATAAACGAAAACTTTGTTTAAATAATTAAAATAAAAGTAAGACACATAACCAAAGAAAATAATATATTTCAAATTATTACCTTGCTTTTAAATACTCAATGAATCATATATAAACGAGTGGAATATTTTACCTACTTAGTAGTTTGTTTTCATAATACTTTGGAATCGAATTGATTTATGTTCTGAACGTGATTCACTCCTACACAAAATGAACCGTTTTGAGCATCTAGGCTATTTACCAATTAAATTCAAGATTTTTATACGAAATACAAAAAAAAGATTGATGTTTGTTAAAATATATTTTTGAGCTATAATATGTAGGAATGTAAATAAAGATGTAGCGGACTTTTTACCTACACACAATTTCGACCAGTCAACTACCATTGTTAACACGAAAGACAATTGAGTATCATAACAATGACGAGGGACAATAATAATAAGAACATAAATTTCAAACAAAAAAAGAACATAAGTAGTTTTGAAAAAAGTGTCATGGTGCATCTTTGAAATCAAATACTAAAATAAATTTACTAATTTTCCCAACAAATATCGCGAATAAAATATTACAAGGATTTGAATTTCAACGACCGCTAACCAAAAATAAAATCCTTTAAAAAATTAAAAGAATGATCAAATCTGTCGTGATAAAAGATTTTTACTATATATTTCATGGTAAATTTACAAAAAAGTTCATATCATTTGAAAACAGCTTGATGGTTTTTATGTATGTTTGGAGATAAAGTCAGTATCAAACTATTGAGAGTCCCTGTAGATATTGTGTAGTGTAAATTAAATTTCCAAAAATAGATGAAATAATTGAGATGTACTAGTACAGTGCATATATTTTTTTATAGATAATTAAATTTTCTAGTACCTAGGGGGTGTTTGGGCGTTTTTCGATATTTTCGACTCTTTGGAACTTTTTAAAAAAGAAATTGGTAGTTTTGTATTTGTTTATATTTATACCAAATTTCAGCGTTCTAGCTCTTATGGTTTTTGAGATACATATATGGAAAAATATAACAAAAACTCAAAAGTTAATAGCTCCTGACTAAAACAAAATTATAAATTCTAAGTATAAAAGTGCTATAGGCTAAAATTTTTCTATATTTTCTTAAATTTTAGGCTCGTCAATCAAACTAATATAGTTATAAGGGGGACACACACAGACACACTAAATTTTTTACTCCGAATTATAAGTGAATCCATGTATGGAACATATATATGATGCGAAGCCTCTATGTTGGTGTTTTTTTTACTTCAATGTTGAAAACCCATACAAATCTTGCGTATATTGGCTTTAGAATGTCGATTAATTTAGGGAAATTAATTCTCTTTAACGAATCGACAGTTGGATTACTCACATATAGATGAATAATTCAGCACAACAGAGCAAAATGGCCGCAGTGCAGAGACTACAAAAGAACCATTCCTAATAATTATATTTCCAAAATGAGTCAAAATTTATCCGGGTTAGAAGCTAGTTTCAGCACGACCGATGACAGTGACTCGTTAAAAATAAGTTACGTACCCACTCCTAAATACACTCGCGCCATCTGCTAGTATCAAACTCTTGGGTGATCACTTAGACAATTAGTTGTCAATTATTTAGAAAATTCAAACGCTTGACAGACTTTTTCAAACAAATTCTATTTGTTTCCTCGCCGCCAATTCAGATTCTCTTTCGTTATCATCGAAAAGAGCGCCTAATACCTACATAATATAATGTTTCATAATATTCCAAATCAGGATTTAGGTCGTATAAGAAAAAAAATATTTATTTACGGGACATTTTCTTTCCAGCGAAAATAATATCCAAAAAACTTTTTTCGCAGAATACAGACACAAAAATAATGTATATAAAAAAGATAAAACTTTTAGCAAATAGAGAAAGTTTGAAACAACAATGACGCCCAACACTTTAAGAGGAAAAATAATCTAAAACTGAATACACGTACCTACATACATTTAGGAACTAGGCATCTTGTTTTACTATAGTAATTATTATTCCTACTTTAAAACAAAATGTTTTATAATGATAAAAAAATGCTATTTATAACGTGTAAATTAGTTTTCGCAAAAGGTAGCTGATAAAAGAAAGAGATTCATTTTGTCACTTCAAAGATCTGATTACTATAACAAAGGAATTTTCGCGAAGTATTAGCAGAATAAAGAAACAACATCTACTTTTAACGAACAAACTCAACAAGACAAAATAATGACAAAAAAACGTAGGTACCTAAAACCGACCGGCGGTGGACGAAATGGTTTATCACCAGAATTTGATTTATGATACCTTTTGGAGGCTGTGACAATTTACAAATTTCCTGGATCGAGGAAATTATTATTGGCGGGATCATAAATGTTTCGAAATACCATTTTATTTTTTCTTCAAACATTACTCATCGGTATCTCTTTTGGCGACAAACAGAAATCAATGGGTATGATACGGTGTGGTCCAGTTAAAGAAAAAACAAACGTGTTGAATATTGATACAAAGTTAATCGTTTACATAATACATATAAATACATTTTAAGTACCTACTAATTTATATAGATTGCTAATTACATACGTACATACATACCATCACGCCATGTCCCTCACGGGATAGGCAGAGGAAACCGAACGCCACTTACTTCTATCTTGACATACATTCATCGCCTAGTCAACATTCATACATCTTTTTATACATGTTCATCTGTTGTTTATGCTTCTAACATTTCCGTCTTTCAAAATACCGTTCACATGGACGTGCCATCCCTTCCTTGGGCGGCCCCGACCTCTCATTCCATTCCTGTCCGCAATGTATATTTTCTTCGTCAGACGTTCCTCATTCATTCTCCCCATGTGGCCAAACCATCTCAATGAATTCACTTTCATTCTACTAATAACATATTTCTTTATAATAATAAATTTGGCTTATTTATATAGCGCCGTTTTTGTGAAACCACCTCAAGGGCGCTTTACATATAAACTTAAAATTAAACACAGAAACTTTTCTTAAATGAGTTTTTAACTGTTTTTTTAAACTTTGTTCACTATTCACTGCTCTTATGGTTGGTGGTAAATTGTTCCACTGAATTGGTGCCCTTACAGCAAAAGCACGTTCGCCGAATTTAGTGTAGTGACACCGATTTTTTTCAGTTAAACGTCCAACGGCAGTTGCTGCAGATCTAAGCCGCCTCCTCCGGTTCGTTAACTGCTGTGGTAGGTATACATAACTCCGTTATGTATGATGGAGCTTTTCCATTGACCGCTTTATGCACCATCCAACAGTCTTTAAATAAAATACGCTCCGGAACACGTAACCAATGTAGATCTTTCAGTAGTGGAGTGATGTGATTATATTTTGAACACTTAATCAGCCTGGCAGCAGTTAAGTGAGGTATGCACCTTGCTTTTTGTTTACCGGATTCGAAGACTAGTAATGTATCTATTTTTTAATATATCATTGCCAGTGATGTGTTGTGACATCCATGTGTTTTTTTAGTAATAAAATTGAATAGAAAGTGTGGATGACCTTATTGAAATAGCACGACAATAAACCTAAAATGATTTATAATGACCAGTCCATTAGGACAGGAGGTTTGGGAGGAGATTGGAGAACCTACATTCTTTCCTTATGTCCTCATTTCTGACCCTGTCATACATCGTTCTATCACAGATTGCTAATTATATTAATCAAAAAGTGTTTGATTTAGATTTATTATTATTTCAGGAAGGAAAAATAATATTTGCTTGGATATATCAAATAAACAACGCTTAATTATAAAAATACGATGTGGAGGCTGATGTACGAGCGTTGGGCCTTACCAACTGGATGAGAGCCGCAGAGTGCAGAGAGGAAAGGCGACGGATTCTGAAGGAGACCCACAACGGGCTGTAGGGCCAATGATGACGATGATGATGAAATTATATAAATATCAAATAAAACATATATTTTTTATATAAATAAATGTGAATTAAATTAAAATGCGTTTTAATATATTCAACAGTTATTTTGGACCTTTTTTTCTACGCGATTTCTCAAAATTCACAATGCGACTGGTGATTTTGTCGAAATAAGTACTTCCTGCAAAAAATCTATATTGATTATTCTCACTGTACATAGATGTCAAACACATGCAATGATATATTTATTTAAAAACATCCGAAACGTACTGGACAAAAATCACCTATGTTTTTACTAGCTCAGTCTATTGTGATCTATGGGGAGATTGGATGGGGGGGGGGGGGTATCCAAAACGTTACTGAAACCTCTGGTCAAAATAAGCAGATCGAATTTTCTCTGAATTTAAAGTAGGTACTGGACATAAAAAACTCAATCTTTATTCACATCAACTCGAAATACACAATCTTGAATCATTTCAACTCAAGTGCAAGTACCGAAAACCAATACAACCTATGAACATAGATATTTTACTTTCCTGCCATACAAAATACATATATAAAATATTCATATCACACTGGCATCTTGACAAGGAACGCTAAGACTGCAAAAATAATGTGTCCAACGTATAACGAAAGTGTGAGTGACAATTTAAAATTATATTAAAAAGATATTTATTTTTATATGACATGTTTTCAAATTTTCGCAAAACATTATCTTTAAAAATTTGTTATAAATTTTATATTTTAAAATTATTTTATCACGCAAGTGTTTATGTTAGTGAATTTGAAAAAATGTATATTAATAATCGCTTGTAATTGATGGCTTTACTAAAAAAAAATATTTGTTTTGGTTTCAGAAAATAATTTCGATATAAGCTTAGCTTATCTTAATATATTTCTTATTAATTCCACGTAATAGGACCATCTTGGTCAAAACATGCCACGTTGTCGAGTCTTTTATGCAAACTGCTCAAGGGAAAATTGCCTCCCGGAGAGATCTTTTCTTTGACACAGTTCATGGATAAAACGATACTAAATTATTCAAAACGTATTTTCTTTGAAGCGAAACAAAGTGCTGGTAGATTTTCCGATATTGAAACTTTTATCGCCTCCGTGTACTTAAGCAGCTTTCCTTTAAAACAACTGATTAAAAACAACCATTAAATAATCATCGACCTGAAATATGGATTCCAGTTTTCATTAAATAGTTTAAAAATATGGTCAAAAATGTATTTAACCTGTTTTAATTTTCAACCTTTTTATATAATAGTTTTGACTATTTTTCCTAGAAATAAGAAAACCATTAATCATCTCGTATCCTCAACAGAGATTGACGTAAAAGAATTTAAAGTCATACTTAAATATTCCGGTATGTACATTAATCAATTTGTTGATAGATGGAAATATTTCAATTAATAATTTACAGTTTTTCAATAAATAACATAATATAAGTCATCAAGAAGTATGTAAAATTATTTATTAAATTTATTTACGATAGTAGAACGTTGTTTTTATGGAAAAAATATAGTTGTACGTGAAAAAGTTCCTGAAACTCAAACTGTATTGTATGGAAAACATTTTTTGATTTAATCAAGTTTTTTTTTTAATTTCAATAATGTTAATCTATGAAGTAAGGATCTTTTGATTTATGCCAAAAAAATCATTAACCTACAAATACTTTTTACATGTAAATATGTGGCTTTGTGCAATGTGCAAAATAAGATAAAACGTGTATAAAATACAAACTATTATCTTCTTCGAACGAATTGTTTGTTACAATAATCAATTTAGTAGCTGGTTTGTTTACCATGAAAAATCCTGCTGAGTCTATAAACATTCGGATACAACATTGTATGTGATTGGTGATAGATCAGTAGAATCTATACGTAAATTTATTGTCCTAAACAAACTTTGCCACCGATAGTATGAAAGTTTGAACAGATCGTGTTTTTCGCACGAACTAGTTTGTTAAAAGGAATATGTTAACAAGGTTCTATACAACATACCTACATATTACCCTTCAATACATTATGTTGAAACGTTTACTTATATTTGTTTACAAACAAATAGTGTGAAAATTAATAGAATCAAATGTACACTTCTTAGTTCGTGATTATTATTTGCTCGATTACAAATCATGTTATATATGCTCCATGGTGTTGTTGACGGTTAAATTATGGACCCATAGAATAAACTTATAATATATGCATGTACTGAAAAACACATTCAAGTAGTTCACGATGTTCCACATCTACGAAAATCACAGTCTCAACACACTTTTAAATCATGATTTATTCACGCTTAATGAAAACACGCCTGCTGAATTGTGAATAAATATTTAAAACCATGCTTTGTTTTCTTCTTTCGTATTATTTACAATCATCTTCTCAGTATTGATTTATATTTGAAATTTTTCAAATTTTCCGCATATTTTTTTAAAACATTTCAAATTCATTTTTGTTATTTTATCAGTGTAAACACGAAAAAATTCGATGGTTGTCTCAATTTGTTATGAAGGTTAATTTTGCTTTATATTTAAACTGAATAAGTACCTATGTACATAAAAATTCTTTTATTTTAAGAAAAAAATTAAAAAAAAGTCCATTCTCTTTTTCAAAAGTTTAATATTGCAAATGGACTGAATTAAAAAAAAAACGACATTAATCATAAAAACTTTTATTATGCGCAGTACTAATTTACATGTGTGTCTATACACAAGAAAACTTGTCACAATAAATGCTCTAGGTAGGTATACTTACCTTAAATAATATCTTTCACATTATTTGAGAAATATGAAATAGGTTTAATATTCTTTTCACCAGAAACTCGCGTTTAAAAAACTTGTCAATCTAAAAAAATGATATCAACATAATATTTTAGTTGCCGACACAATGTCGACAGTTTTACGAAAAACAAAACAATAAGCAGCATTTTTGCTCTGGCTTTGAAATGTAATGTTCAATAAATGTGTTGTTCATACATTTTTCTCACATATATTTTGATTGCAAATAAGGCAAAAACTGGAGCAATAAAATTCCTATACGAAAAATTTATGAAGTGAAACATTTTCAGGAAACTACCCATTAATAGGCCAGTAAGATGGATGTATGTAGCAATGGAACATACCTAGTGTTTTGATTTGAGGGTTTGCAAACCAAGAATACAATTTAAATTAAAAAATAAAACAGTATGTTTTAGATTCTAAGTCTAAGACTAAGTCTTGAAGTCATGAAGATGCCCTAACAAGACGAAATAGCTATCGACCAAAATAAATATACGTAGAATCTAAAACATACTGTTTTATTTAAATTTGAAATGGAATTCTACAAAGTAAACTATCCTCAATTACTCAAGAAAACAATTCTTTATAAACAAAATCCAGTGACCGCGAGTTCGAATCCTGCCTCCACCGATTTCGTTCACCTATAGCACAAGCATTTATTTGCTTATTTTAGGGAACGTAGGAAAATGTATATTATGTACTTGTTTAACAAGGACATATTTATTTAAAAAAAAATAATTAATCCGTAGCTGTGTTAAATATAATACTCCAAATGTTTTTTTTTTAATTACGGTGTATGCGGCCATACGATGAATAAATGATTCTTCTACTTTTGGTGCCCTGTCAGGAATCCCCGACCTTGGCGTTCACTCTGGCGAATCTCTATCTGTCCTGTGCTGCCCGGAATATCTGCTATACAGTTCTGAAGCTCGTTTATTCCCTAATATTAGTGCAGCCAGGACATCTGTCTTCTTCCAGTCCCTCGGAAACCATGTTTATTTATTTATTTAAACACTTTATTGTACATTACTTAATAGCTAGTACAAATGGCGGACTTATTGCCTACTGGCAATTTCTTCCAGACAACCATCTGTGACAGTTATGAGACAAAATGGTACATGTACAAAAAAGAAAATATATATAAAACCATAAACATATTACATTTAAACACAATAAAGTAAGAAGAAAATAAATATGTACATCAATGAAAATTAAACAAATCATAGATAAGACCTGTTACAACACTATGGGAGGGAAGGGAAAAAAAGGAGAGGAGATATGACTAACTACAAGAATAGGGAAATAAATGGGAAGTATGTAGTTTAAGAAATGGAAAGTATGAGCGAGCGTTTTAATCTAGTTTTGAAGGTACCTAACGTTGGTGCAGTTCTAATGTCAAGGGCCAAGTTGTTCCATAACCGGGCAGCATGGACAGTAAATGATGATGAATAGAAAGCCGTGGCATGTGATGGGATGGCGAGGGTTCTCTCTTCTCTAGATCGAAGCGGGAGTCCATGAGAGGCCAGAGGTTGAAATCTTTCGGTAAGATATGATGGAGCATTAGGGTTGTTCAAAATGTTAAACAGAAGACAAAGAGTGTGTTGATCTCGGCGCAGACGGATAGGAAGCCATTTGAGTTCCTTGCGAAAAAATGATATGTGATCGTATTTGCGAAGATTATATATGAAACGTATGCAGACGTTTTGTAATCGATCTAATTTGTTTAGAAGTTCCTGAGTAAGATCCAAATAGCAAATATCTGCATAATCGAGAATGGGGAGAAGGAGAGTTTGTGCGAGCTTTATTTTGATGTTGGTAGGAAGAAATTTTTGAAGTTTTTTGATGGAATGAATACTATAGAAAAGTTTTCTGCTGACTTCACTGACTTGTTCAGTCCAGGAAAGATGTTGATTGAAGAGAACTCCTAGATTTTTCACTGTTTTGGATATGGGTATTGCTGTGCCATTGAGTACAGGAAGGGGAATAGTGTTTGAGGTAAGTTTAGCCAGAAGTTTTGTACTCCCTATGATAATGGCGTGAGATTTGATAGGGTTAAGAAGAATACCATTTTCAGTGGCCCATTTGCTTATGTAGTCGAGATCAGAATTCACAGTTAGTATGGCATTATTTATGTCATTAGCTAAAAAATCTGTGTAAAGTTGAAGATCATCAGCATAGATATGATAGGAGCACCGAAGGCCTCTCACAATTGGATTGATGAATATTGAGAAGAGTAGAGGAGAGAGAATACCGCCTTGAGGAACTCCGGTTTCCAAACTAATCCAGTCGGACATTTGTTCGGAAGATATTCTGCAACGTTGTTTACGACCACGAAGATAGCTCGAGAACCAGTCGACAACGGATGAGGAGATATTAAGAAATTTCATGCGGGCTAGTAGTATGTCAAAGTCGACAGAGTTAAAGGCGCTGCTAAAGTCCAGAAGTGAAAGTAAAGTTAGTTTGGACTCATCCATTGCCTTCCTTATGTCATCTGTGACTTTGACTAAGACAGTGGTTGTACTATGGCCGGCACGAAAACCAGACTGTTTCGGATGTTGCAGTGAATTTGAAAGTACAAAAGAGTTGAGTTGGTTATGAACAATTTTTTCAATTACCTTTGAAAGAATAGGGAGGATTGAAATTGGTCGAAAGTCTTTTGCAGTTGTTGGATTAGCTATCTTTGGAAGAGGAGTAACAAATGCCTTTTTCCATGTTGAGGGAAAATTACCGGATGTGAGAGAAAAATTTATTATATGAGTTATAGGGGAAAGAGTGGATGCAAGGACCAATTTTATCATATCAATGCTTATATTGTCATAACCACAAGATTTGCAATCAATGGATTTGATTGCATTTTGAACTTCAATATCTGTTACTGTCGAAAATGCGAACTCGGGATGGTACATCAGAGGCGTGTTGTGAATGTCTTTGATGGTGTTTTCTTTAGTCCAACTATTTAATTTGGCGGGAGGTTTGGCAAAGTGATTGTTAAGTTCGTTCAGGTCAAACCTCTGGCATATGTCTGATTGATCTGTCTTTGTTTTTCCGATCCCGAGGGATCCAATTTTTTTCCATAAACCAGAAGGTTCACAGTCTTGAAGTATGGTATGAATATGTTTTTTCTTTGCATTTCTACACATTTGGTTGCAACGATTTCGGAGCCGTCGGTAACGTTCAAAGTTGCTTTCATCCGGTCGACTCTTAAATCGAGTGAAAGCCTTGTCTCTTTTTGTCATGACGCTTCTGATTTCGGTTGACAACCAAGGTGCAGGACTATGTTTCATTCTCATAGAAGTCATTGGAGCATGACGGTCAAATAGTTTAGTAAGAAGATCATTGAATAAGTCTACTTTGGCGTCAATGTTGTCATGGTTATTTATCAAATTCCAGTTGATATTAGCTGCGTCAGACTGAAGTTTAGTCATGTCAATCCTATTAAAGTTCCGTCGTTTAAGTATTTTTGTTGGGGGCTTAGGGGATAGGATAGAGGAGCAGATGTATATGAGGTCGTGATGGGAAAAACCCGGTGCATCTAACTGTCCATGTTTCTTTACTGGGATGGCGTCAGAAGTTATAATAAGGTCCAACAAAGAAGAAGAAGATTGAGTATGGAACGTAGGATTTGAGTGTAATGCTTTGAGATTAACAGATTTGAGGATGTTTATTAGTTTCAGAGCTCTGTTATCATTTTTCAAAATGCACGTATTAAAATCACCCATTATAATACAATGAGAATATTCAGTGCAGAGGTTTTCAAGTAATGTTTCAAGTTCTAAGAAATAATTAATTGTAGGGGGACAATAGACAACACCGAGTAAGAGTTTGACTCCGATCAAATCGATTTCAAGAAATATGTATTCTGCACTTCCAGTGTAGGGCTGAGACGATTGGTTCATTATTTTAAATTTAAGGTCAGATCGAAGATATATGGCCACGCCCCCTGCACCCTTCCCCGTTCTATCATTACGTATGAGTTGATATCCTTTTAAAGGATAGAGAGTGGAGGGTAGGGATGGTTTTAACCAGGTTTCACTCACCAGCAAAGCATGGAACGGAACATCAGAGAAGGATGCGAGGAGTTCGGTGTAATGTGCAGGGATGCTCTGTGCGTTAATGTGGCAGGCATGGAAGTCCTTGGGCGTATTTTGCTCTCAAGTATTGATTGGAGTAAGTGGTATGTTTCTCCCCTTATTATGTGGCCCAGATATGCGACCTTGCGGATCTTTTTTGTAGACAGGAGTTGCTTGGTTGTTCTGGCTGAATTTGTAACCAGGTCTGTCCAAAGGATTTTAAGCATTCTGCGATACAACCACCTCTCAAAAACTTCCAACCTATTCACAAATAAATGATATATCTCTCATTTTCTTGATTGAAACATTTTTTAAATCAGGAAAATTATTTTCATGGTGTGATATCTATGTAAAATCTTTGTCCGTATCTAAAGATTTTTTTTCTTAGTTGTTAGTTCATTAAATAAACCTATTATTAAATAATCCCAACTACTTTTAGGTATCATCAAATTATCGAGTGACAGCAGAATAATACTTTTGTTTTTAAGTTGTAAAATTGTTTTAATATTTCCTCACAATCCAATCTTTGAAACTCGCAACATTCTTTTCATTTTTTGATATTTTTTTGAATAACTTTAGTTGAATTGTATTTATAAAGTTAATAGATATAATACTATTTAAATGAAAATAACTTTATTTTGGTTAAACAACGAATGGACATATCTTCAGTCAACTACAAAGAAATATATTTTGTTTTTAAAATGCAAAATAAAACATAAAAACATTCAGCCAAGGAAACGTAGCGCAGCGTAACTGTTAACGTTTGCTTGTTCCTACAACAATATCATAACTTAAAAGCTTCATCGTACACAACAGTAAACATTTTTAAATCGAGATAAGAACACAACAAAAAATGTGGGCGTACAAAAAAAAATACTGAATAATTTTAAATAATGAATTTAAATTACCCGACGTGGGTTATGCAGATGCTATTAAAATAATATTATTAAAAGTAAATATCTCAGATATATTAATGTTTACATCAATTTCATTTGTTAAAAACTTTTTACGTTCTTCGTAATGACGGAATAATTTAAATAACATTTTAGTTAATTATATATTCACGTTTCTTTCGAGGAAAATATCTCCCAATCACAAATTCATCTTAAAAATCATCTTCATACGGCGATAATATGATGAATTTCTTAGAAAATATACTAATATTTTTTTTAATTCATATATAAACTGAATACATTTCTTACGTTGGTGAAATAAATAAGATAGGTACATAACTTATAATAACAAAAGGGATATGAATATTATTAGAGAATTAATAAAATAATATAATTTATGTACATATTTCATCTTTCTTTTAATGGTGATTCTCGGTTTGATTATTTCTATGTTTTTTCATTATAAATACATGTCATAAATTTTAATTTTGAATATGATTCTTTGTTTTCATAGTGTTATTCTATTTTGTTTCTATCTTCTTATTCCAGTTTAAATCAATGTCCTTTTGCGGTGGCTGAGTTGCAGCATAGATTCACTACCACCACCACCACCCGTTCTGCATATGGGGACTGTAAACGGCCCCTTCACAGAACGCTAAATGAGTGACTAAAAAGCACTCATTTAGCCCCTCCGACTTGAAACGGAGTGTTCTTAGCGGCCGATTTCGAGACCAATCGGAGGCCCTGACGTGTGTGGTTGGATTCTCGGGGGCAGTGGTTGAACCCGATGGATGGTGGATATTTTGTGTTTGTCCGATGTTGCGGCTGCGTCCGGTGGCGAACAGGGCCAATGGGCTCTATAGCGTCGCCGGCGTGGAAGTGGATCGCGATCTCCCTCGAGTGACTAAAAAATGCAGAGTAGAAAAGAAAAGTAGCTCATGGAGCCCTCTAGATTGGTAATCTCGGCACCATATTATCGACGAATGTGAATAAAAGATTCACACCCGTAGACTGTCATCGACTTCAGATCTTTTCAAATGTAAAACTTTTAAAGGTGTGACTAAGATCTCTGAAAAAAATTACCTTCTGGGAATCTAACAATAGTAAGGCACCATAACTATGACAGAACTTCTTAAAGGCTTAAAAAAATGTACTAGATTAATTGCGTGACCAATGCAACATAGATATCAACTATTTATCTTCTATCAAATATCAACCATCAATATTTTTTAATATCTTTTGATCTCAACCAAACAAGAAATCTGCCGTTATACCATGACGTAAATCTGACAGTAGCTGGCAAGCTTTACTACTAATGATTCGCCGGACAGTCGCTGGCTCTTGTTTTACCTACTACTAAAGATTCACCGGATCTCAATCAAACTAGAAATCTGCCGTTATACCATGCCGTAAAGCTGGCTCTTGTTTAACTACTGAAAATTCACCGGATTTCAACCAAAGTAGAAATAGAAATGATCAATAGGTCAACAATTTATTATTCCTGCCACTTCTCATGAAAATTTCTTCCAACACATCATATCAATATAATATGTATAATATATACACTTCAAAAGAAAAACCTAATCGTTCAAAGAAGATTTTGTAAAAGAAGAATATGGTATAAAGGCGGGTGGTAAATAAAGATAAATTCTATGCCTAACGAAAAGGAAATGTGGAAACTTATCTTGATCTTGAAAAGATCCCAAATGGTAAAAATGATACACGTAAATAGTTATTTGATAGAAAACTTATGACGGCAGTTTTTTAGAACCTTCCAAAAAAAATCTTAATTATTTTATGTCTCCCACGATCTGTCAACAAATGAAAATGTTTCATCCTAATTTTACTTTGAATATTGCTGGAATAATTTCTTTTGAGGAATAAAGTAACCTATGTAGTTATTTTACAAATTTAACATGATATCAACATATTATTATAACCTTATACACCCCCAGATATATGTAAATGTAGGTACTCTAGGCTGTGTTTCTCGAATACAGATAAAAGTATAGTTAAATACTTTGATTTTATAAAATTGTTTAATACTTTGGTTGTTTCATTGATATCTAATGCCGTCAAATAATGACTATATTTTGAACATAACAACAGTCTGGAGAACAATTTTGCTCACACTGCAACCAATTGTACCTCAAAAGCATTGGAAACAATTTAAGTAATACAGTATGAATTGAATTACTGTTTGTTTAATGAAAAAATAAGAGTATGGTTATAATATAATCACCTACTGCAAAAATGAGCGTCAAATCACAGATCAACTCAAAATAACATGCAGGGAACTAATAAGTTTGAAAGTGTAACTCAATTATCATTTGATATATTTTTTTTCAAAAAATCCTACAACTGTATACTTGTGTTTTTAATGAAAACATTAAAAGTCGACAGTTTTCTGATTTGAGACGATAATTTAGAAATGTTACATTTTTTTTTTGACTTTACATTTGGGATGAACTTATATCAACTGTGAAATTGACAGCCCTGACCTTATAAATACTAAAATAACAACTTTCATGTACCTACCGACAACAGTCATTTCGGAGGGCCGAATATTTTTTATTGCTATTCTTTGACTACTGATTGCACATCAAAACTCGGCGCTTAGGTATACGTAATAAGTATGCAACTTCATGGCAATATCATATTCTGTTTCAATAGACTAGTTGCATGTAACACATGATATCCAACTGTCGATAGCGATAGTATGTATAATTGAAGAATAAGTACCACACTATATTCCCATAAATACAAATTATTTAAAATTTTAAGATATTTGATTTTCTATACAACACATGTACCTATGTATGTATGTCAAGATAGGATAGTATGGAGGTCAGTCCTTTGATCCTACCCAGAATATGAAAACAGCATGATGGTATGTATGTATGTTGGGAGATTAGTATCAAATTATTAAGTCTTCTTAGATATTGTGAGTAGGCTACTTCCATACGAATTGTATGAAGCAATGTCGTCACTAAATTCAATTTTTATAAAAATTGTTAAAAAAAATTTGAGATGTGCTAATACAATGTTAAAATTTTTTATAGAAAATTAAATTATCTAGTTGGAGTGTTTCGGCTTTTTTCGATATTTTTAAAAAGTTTGGAAATATAGGCAGTTAATCTCATAAATTTATCAAAAAAAAAATATTTTTCTTAATAAAAAATGTTGAGAAACCCTGGAATTTAAAAAAAAAAAAAGGTTTTTGAGATTTTGTATTTTTCTATGTTCATACCAATTTTCATCTTTCTAGCTTTTATGGTTTCTGAGATATATGGAAAAATAAACCAAAATTTCAAAAGTTGATAACCCCTGACTGAAACAAAAATTCACAATTCTGAGTACAAAAGTTTTGTAAGACGATAACTGTATATATATTCTGAAATTTTGGGCTCTGTAAATTGAGCGAATCAAAAGTTATAAGGGACACACACACACACACACACACACACCACACACACACACACACACACACCACACACACACACACACAGACACACAAAACTCATATAAAATGTTCAACTCCGAATTCTGAGTAAATCCATGTATGGGAACATATATGCTGCGAGGCCTCTAGTTCGTGTTATTAGCATGCAAAAAGTCCACTTCACCGTACAAAATTTTCCTTCGTACACGCATCTTGGCTTAACTAATTGCATGTAACACATGAGATCCAACTGTCGACAGCGATAGTATGTATAGTTGAAGAATAAGTACCAAACCCATAAATACTAATTATTTATTATTTTATGATATTTGGTTTTCTATACAACACATGTACCTAGGTAGTCAAGATAGGATAGTATGGAGGTCAGTCTTTTTTTCCTACCCGGAATATGAAAACAGCATGATGGTATATATTGTATGTTTGGAGATGAAGTATCAAACTATTAAGTCTTCTTTGATATTGTGTATAAGGTGACTACCATACAAATTGTATGAAGCGATGTCGTCACTAAATTCAATTTTTATAAAAATTGTTAAAAAAAATTTGAGATGTACTACTACAATGTTAATATTTTTTATATAAAATTAAATTATCTAGTTGGGGTGTTTCGGCTTTTTTCGATATTTTAAAATAAAATGGAAATATAGGCAGTTAAACTCATAAATTTATCATTAATAAAATATTTTTCTTCATAAAAAATGTTTGAGAAACCCTGGAATTTAAAAAAAAAACTCTTTTGAGATTTTGTATTTGTCAATCTTTATACCAATTTTCAGCGTTTTAGCTTTTATGGTTTCTGAGATATATGGAAAAATAAAGTAAGAATTCAAAAGTTGATAACCCCTGACTGAAACAAAAATTCACAATTCTGAGTATAAAAGTTTTGTAGGCCTATAACTGTTTATATATTCTGAAAATTATGGCTCTGTAAATTGAGCGGATCAAAAGTTATAAGGGGGGGGGGGACACACAGACACACAGACACACACATACACACAAAACTCACATAAAATGTTCTACTCCGAATTCTGAGTAAATCCATGTAAGGGAACATATATGCTGCGAGGCCTCTAGTTGGTGTTATTAGCATGCAAAAAGTCCACTACACCATACAAAATTTTCCTTCGTACACGCATCTTGGCTTAATAATGTCGATTCATTAAGAGAATTGAATTCTCATGAACGAATCGACAGTTGGATAATGTCGATTCATTAAGAGAATTGAATTCTCATGAACGAATCGACAGTTGGACTATTCCGTTCAAATTTACCTAAAATTATTTCACGAAAAAAAAACTTAAAAATGCTTATAAGTACTTAATATGAAAACGTCTTTGAACGATTTTTTTTTGCAAAAAAGGCACGCTTAACTGGATCTTGTGAGAATCACATTCAATATCTTGTTTATATAAAATCAATACAAATAATTTTGAACTACATGTATTTTTTTTTATAAAGTGAAAAGAAAATTTTAGTTATATATTTATTTTATCATTAAAGGCACAAATTGCCTTTTACAAACATACATTAAAATATACACAATGAAAACAATCATAGAAAAGAAAACAATTATACACTTTATAATTTTATATATTTCTATCCAAAAACATACAGTTTATATGAGATACAAAATATCTTAAGATAATATAAGCTTATTCATACATAGTTAACATACAAAATTGATATAAGTTATTTCATTTCAATAAATATCAATTTACCACTTCACTGGTGCTTACATAGTTTAATAAGCCATATATTTTTGTTTGTATCTTTGTTACTAGCCCCCTCACTAGGCATAGCCTGTGCTAAGGTGAGCTAGTTTTATGTTATTGTCCATTACGTTGTTTATTTATAGATACATTTACATATAATATAAGTACATGTACATACATACGTTACGCATTCAAACGTATGCATCATTCCTTCTAAATACAATATTTCATTTTGAGTCATGCACACACAACGAAAATTGTAGAAATAAATTATTTGTTTCACTTAGTAAAAAAGAATATATAACAAAAAAGCCAATAAAATAATATATGAAGCAACTAAACACAAGAAAAGATATAAAAAAAAACTTTGAACATAAATCAGCAGCAGAAACAGTGGAACTTAAAAATATATTTGTTTTATTTTTTGTTAATCATTTAATTACATATTATGTATGTAACAACAAACTCGGTAGTATAAACTACTTGGCCAACTTTAAATCTTGTTCTGCAACATATTTTAACAAATAAGTTAGCAAATTTATTCTATTACAAATCTTTTTTGACAAATATTTAACATCTCAATGGAGACGAAGTTGGAATATTATAGGAAAATCAGGAACTCAAGGCACCTACAAGGTGTACGACCTGTTATCCGCTGGTTTACGTGATCACTTTATGCGCTTGCGCAACGTTCACCAATTATGCCTTCTTATTTAGTTGCCTTATGCAATGTAATTTTGAAAGTTCTATATATTTTAATAATGAGAAACTGATCGTTTGTAAATAACCTGAAAAAACACCATCGCCATCAATAAAGTAACGAAGACGCCTTTAATCAACGCCAACTATTAAGATATTTTTTTGTAAACAACAAAGGCAACAGTCCTTAAACATGAGGTGACAATGCGCTCGCACAGATGTCACCCTTGAACGATGCCAGAATTATATGTTCATTTTTGGCTTGTTAACTTGATTGTACCGATGTATATTATTTATTAACTTACTTAATTTTTTTTTGAACAAACTTATTTTATTACATTTATTATTTATTTAACAAAAGTGTGTAACAAAACAACTCGATCATACAGTAACTTTACTGAAGTGCTTATTTAGTATTCACTCAAAAAATTATTTACAGATTTTAGAGACTATTATAATCTCTTCTTTCTGGGTATAAATAAATAAACAACAAGTTACCTAAGAACCAATTTATTAGATAATAGGCTTAATATAATAATTTCATGAAAATACATAGGTATGTGTATTATTGTCAAAGAAACGTGGTTAGTCTGAAAAATCAATGTGACTTTATTTTTTCCGTTGGTATTATGTAGTTCCTTCCCTATTTCTTAGAATTGATAGAGCATTTTTGTAATTTTCCATGTAGTATTCTCATAATCCAAATCTCAGTAGAGTGACACTTCTAAATCTCAAACGAAAAACAAATAAAACTAAAGAGAATGAAAATCGATTTAAGTACATTTTTTTCTTTGTTCTCACTTAGCGTCAAAGGAAAATATTTCGAAAAGCAATGATGAGATAGATTTTGTGATGTAATCGTAGTAGTTTCCTAGTAGTATTTATTAATCCATTAGATGATACATTTATTATATGAAATGTACCTACACAAATCAATATAAAACATCATTTTTATCATATTATCAATGACATTATTAATAAGAGCTGCTATCCTCAACGATACGTAACAACTCTAACTTACTTCCCCGCAAACATATTCTTACAGACCCTCATATATATAGACACATTCATACACACACCCTCCCCTTCACTACACATACATACACCCCCACACACACATACTACTTTTATCTTTATAGAATTGGTAGGTGCCATGCTTACAACCTCCATTTCAATTTAATCACCCTACTAGTATAATCATCTCTCCAGCTCCGTAATATTAATTTAAATACACTATAAATTCTTACACACACACACGCGCAATCTTACTTTTTCTAATATTCAGTTTTATCCATACATAATATTATATGTACACATTTTTTTTGTTCTTGTTTGAGGCCGCTTGCCAATGGAGATAGAACAATTGCACTGCTTAGTTAATATGAATTTGACTGTATTTAATACTTATAAACCTACCTACGGGTATCCGCGTGATTATTTCGTGGGTTCAGGTACTTATCGAAATACTGAAATAATTTGCGTATATTTGTGTAGGTTGATTCACGTATTGCACGGGATCTGCATTGGCGAGTCGGTTTCAAACAATTTATTCATTTATGTACCCTTTCAGCGTTATTATAATTTGAAATTATGTTTGTCTGTAATTGGCTCATTTTAACTGTAATCTCTATTGTAATATGTATGTAAAAAACTATTGACAATAAATAAAATAAATAAAATAAAATAAAGAGATCATAAACTTTGTAAAACATTACAGTCATAACGTCGATATAATGGTGATTATTTACGAGTATTGCAATATAATGTCAAAAATTTATGTCGATAGTATTAAGGTTGGTAGGGAGCCTCTAAAATTTCGTCTCACAAAATGTTGAAACAATAGATTGAGAATGTGATGGGTGGTGGCAGAACGCTAAACGCGCTGGAATAGTAATCCTGTGGTCGCACACTCGAATCCTGCTGATATCTGCGATTACACCGAATTCTGCTTGGTTTAGGGAATGTATATGTCCAAGGACTAAAACTGCTCTGATGACTGAACTTTCCCAGAGGAATGAAACAAAACAAAAACCGCAAAGTACGTTGCCTTTTTTGGTTTAAATTGATAACTGACTAATACTGAGCCAAGGGTCTTGAAAATAATAATATTAATAAGCAATTATTTGCACCCTGCGCAAGTGGTTATTTTATTGCCGTGTGGCAATTTCTTACAACTAACTAGTGTTTCCAGTCCAGAGGTCTAATATTTGCGTGAGAAGTTTAAATCAATTTTTTCTCTACTGTGGATCGAAACCAGGGGCGCGATTCTCGTTTAAATCCTTAACTGTTGTTATGGATTTGAAATTATGGCTACTAGCGCTTGCGAAAGAATGCTATGTCAATAAATGCGATTCTTGTTCTCACGTGAGTGATAGGTGTCCATACAGAATGATGTAAGGATTCTATGGATAGTATCCATATTTTTATCAGTAAATGCATGTGATTAAGGATTTATTTTAAATAAATATTATTAAGTATTTGAAGACATTGAATGTATTCTAATTGGTTTTGCATTCTTTATATTCATCTTAATTATGTATTTTGCATTTTTACATACAATTTATTGTTTTTGCATTTTTATTATTATTGTTCATTTGTACAGTGATTTTTTCCTTTATTTATCATTAGATGCTTTGTTATTTTTATCACGTTATTTACAACTCTCTTCAAAATACGAGTTTACTCTAGGATGTTATTGAATATTATAGTATATAAATTATTTTTATATTTGAAATTATGAACGTGTGTAAATGACTGAAATAATATTGAAATGTCAGTGAAGTGACAGATCGATGTTATGGATAGCGCTAAGCGTTAGTGACACCTCTAATGCCAGCGCTACGATATGGATACCTGCGAGGGATAGTATCCCTTTTACTATCACTAAAAATTGAAATGAGAATCGCGTTTTCTATAATTTTAAGGATTTTAAAGATCTTATGGATTTTAAGGCGTTATGGATAGCTAAAAAAGAACGAGAATCCCGCCTCAGGACGCCCGCACAGAAGCCAAACGGCCAACTGTGCCTCGGAAGTCATCTTCAGTAATTCACAATATAGAATAAGTAAATTATGAAAGAAAACAACTACAAATGTACACTTTTTTACTTCCACTTTTATGTTATTCAAAAATAGAGACTTTCACCCTATGAATACCTTTTCAACAATGATTATACATTAGTTTAGTAAAGTTCATCTCACATTTTATTGTAAAAGACGTAGGTACATATATAATGAAATTGAATTTGCCCATCGCGACATATCTAGTGTGGATAGGTACAATTGACTGTAAGCGCCCAGTGTCAAACATTTTAGAAAACTCGACTTTGAAGTATATTTTAAATATTCAGCGTGACGATCTTGAATGGAATTGCCTGACGCAAATTGATAAGGAAAACCGACCCCGAAAATGAACAGAGTAGAAAAATCCCTTTTCAAGTATGTAGTAAAACGACACAGAAAAGTCATCTTCTTTAAGTGCAGTTTATAATGGAAATTCTAAAGACGTAGTAAAAACAAATAGCATTCATTACAGTCAGTATTTTCATGGTGTTGAAAAATGTAGGTAGACTTGCTTATTACTTGATTATTATACAATTACTCTTTAAGCAAAAACCAAAAGAAAATTTATGATCTAATGCGTTAAGACAAAATTTATTGTTCATAAATTAATTATTAATGTTCGTGTATAAATATTTATCTGTAAATGTTTACATAGCACAACCTTTTAATAAAATACTTAATACCAAAGCAAAAACTAAAAGAAGTCCTCGAAAAAACAACTTCTTAATACATGGCGTTACTAAAAGGTTTCTTTTTTACCTACTACACAGATGCCGATAGTAAAAACGTCTTATTTTCAATTGGTATTTTTCTCATTATTAAAATATAAAGTCCTTTCAAAATTGCATTGAATAAAATATAACATTATTAATTATTTAAATATATAGTTCTTTCAAGTTCAATAAGAAGGCATAATTGGTGAATTATGCGCAATTGCGCGAGCGCATAAAGTGATGACAAGTGGTAAGCCCTATAGGTGCCTTTAGTTCCTGGTTCTTCTAAAATATTCCAACTTTGTTTCTATTGAGATGTTGAAAATTTGTCTAAAATAAAGTTCATAATCAGGGTGTGTTGAGAAAATCATCATATTTTTATCACACCGGACCGCATTTATTTGAAAAACGACTCAACAAACATAATTTGAAACTAAAATTAGCAATTCAGATTATAAATTTATAGAAATGAAACAAAAAAGCATTTTACTTGTCAATGCTCATTTTAAAGCTAACAATTTTTCATTGAGTAAACATTGGGTTAGATCTCCAAAAAAGTATAAATGTATATGAAAGTTATTTCTCATGCAATCCTTGCTTCTCTGTGATGGAAACACAAGTATCCGAGAGAGCTGGAGGACATCTACGGGGAAAAATAAGAGGCGGTGGACTGGCTGCGGGGTTTGAATTTAAGGCTCTAACGAGCTCCATAGACGCAGCCTTTTCTAGGCGAAGAAGAGCCTAGTCATTCTAGAAGTAATTAAGTAGGTGAGATAGAAGAAATGCTAAATGGCAATAATCTCGCCACTTGCACAGAGTGCAAGGAAGTGTTAATTATTATCATTATCTAAAAAAAGCTTATATTGTTACACACCTACATAATTTATTTCAATAAAATTGATGTCAAATAAATTATGTTGAAACATCAAAATAAATGTTTCTAAGTTGTATAGCACATTATACAAAAATATAATTTTTACAAATGTTGAAATTAGTAAAGGATTGACATATCTCGTAAATCCCTCTTGGGAACCAATACGTTGTCGTAATACATGTTACATATTCCATATCTTTTAACATTTTCATGTCACATATGTGTCTATTATGATCTCTAGGGTATCAACCAGGTGAGTTTGTATTTAATATTTCAAACGAAACGACAAAATGTTACAATTGGAACATAAATTGGAACAGATCTTAGGTAGGTGTGAGGAGATCAGAGACCTGGGAGTAGTTATGGACAAAAAACTTTTGTTTAGGGTCCACGTTGACACTATCATTCGGAAGGCATACAGAATGTTAGGGTTTATACTGAGGATTGGTAAACCTTTTAAGTCGCGTTCGACTATGACTACTCTGTATTATTCATTGGTAAGAAATCAGTTGGAGTTTGCATCGGTCGTATGGAATCCCCAATATTTCATATATAAAGATAGAATTGAGGCATTGCAGAGGAGATTCGTAAGATATCTGGACTTTCTGACGAGCCAAAATTTTTAAACTTATAAGCTTGCTGCACGACACTATGGAATTACCACACTTGTGAATAGAAGAACGGCGAGAAAAGAACAGCCCGATATATGCTCGATTGTTTCCGGAAAAGCCAAACATTTCCTATAAATCGAATTTGTTATAAATTTGTTATTTGTTATAAATCGAATTATTGTTTTTTTTTATTATTTAATTTTGACTTTGATTGAAAATTGGTAATATTGAGAGTCTTCACTGGTCCATATGCTGGTAACTCATTTGTGTTTATACATTGTAGTTATGACTGTCTGTACTCTAAAATGAAATAAAAATAAAATAAAATAAAAAAATATGGATTCAAAAACATCGAAACTGTGTTATCAATAGAAAAATCAATAGTGTAAATATTATGTACCTACACTTATAAGAAGACCTAGAGAAACGGGGATCAATTCGATTTAAGAATAATATTGGAAAGAAGACTTTGTTATTCAATCTCGTTAAAGGTCAATTTTGGAGTGAAAAGTAGGAGCTGATAATGTAACCTGTCTATGTAGGCTTTTATACAAAATTCAATAACTCAAATATTTGGCTTGTTAATGTTTTTTTTTTATTTTCAAGTGAGTACATGATATTTTAAACACGTTTTTATTAATTTTATTTGTTTACATAATATATGCACGCCCCCAAAAGGGCATTTACATTACATAATAAATGATAAATATAAATAAATTATAGTTGAGGCACAAAAAGAGCAACAGAAGTATAAACACAATAATAACAGAGACAAATACAAAAAAGAAGAAGGTACAAATACAAAATAGAAGAAACAATATTATAATTAAAAGGATTGGTAAATAAATATTTTTTGACATGTCTAACAATAAAATTTACATTACTAATTTAATAAACATCTGAGAATAAAATAACACAAGTAAAAATATTTAATCAGTTACATCATAATATGTAGGTACTTATGTATATAACGTAGTTATGATACACGGAGATACAAATTTAGTATATAGATATAGGTGTATGTATGACGTGTACAGATATGAACATTTTTGCATCACGTTAGTTGCGCCATCTGAATAGAATATTTTGTGATCCCATATACCTTTAGTATATTTTGAAATACATTACATAATACATAGAAATAGTTCTTTCAATATTTATCAAGCATATGTATGGACCTTGAAAATATAACAACCATTATTTGACTAAAATAATAAGCAATTTGATTAACAATGATTTCTTTAATCGCTTTTAAATTAAATATGAATATATTTACTAGCACTGAATATTTAAATCCACCCAAGTAATTGATCTACAAAAATTTTGCCTTGTAAAAATAATGACCATTTATGTAGAACAAATAAAAATGAAAATAAATATTTGGGTGTAATAATTGGCAGTAACATAAAATGGAAAACTCAAATAAACAACACTGGTAATAGATAAAGAAAGCTTAATTATATATTTAGAAACATTCTTAACATAAAGTTAATTAAAAATACGTATATATTACGCTTTCGCCCATTCAGTGATGCAATATAGAATAGTTGCATGAGGAGGAGGAGTGGGGGGGCGTATAAAATATCCATATTGTCTCTAGAAATTGAAAAAAGATTGATATTAAAAATATTAATGAAAAAATCATCTGACAACCCAACTGTTACTTTTTCATAATTTGCTATTTCAAATCCAGAAAGACACGCCATCCCTTTGTGCGTATAGAGAGTAATAGACAAAATATAGTGGGTCAATCCCGTACCCCGAAAATATAGTGTACCCCGTTCACAAATACAAGTTTTGCACAACACTACTTCTCGTACAATAGGGTAGTGTAGTTCAACCAACTAGAAATAAACTGGCATCTGAATTGAATTATTTCAAAAAAGACATATATAATATTGACTGATTTGTAAATTGTATTCACCTCATTTTGAATACTTAATAATTTATAGATATTATTTATGTTTCATTGTTTTTAAATGTCTCCTTTACGCACGAGTGCTTGCATTTGGTAAAGGTCAACATGTCTATTTTTACGGTGTATCTTTTTCTGTATGTTTTGATCGTTTCTTTATTGTTTTGTTATTTAAATAAAATATAAAAATTATGATATAACAGTGTATCTTATTACCAGGACGTAAATTGATTATGTAAATCACCACAATGGCAAATTGTGAGCCCAGTACCAGACTGACTTTTGTATGATTTAAAGCGCTTAGTAGAACCTAATCGAATAACTCGTTTCAAGCTTTCATTTTGGAAATAAAGAGTGTCAATTATCTCAAATATTTCGGAAAGAAAATGTCACGATTAATTTGGCGCACCAAAGAATTATATCGTTTGAACGAGGATTAACGAATCAGATCATAGTAACAGTATAGCGACGACAGAAGAACATCCGAAATAATTATGTAAATGTACGGATTGTGTACCTAAATCATATTTCATAATCAAACGTGTTGATTGTGAAATAAATTTACTCAATTATTAAAAGAATTCTAAAGATATCATAAAAAACTTTTCGTAGACATTTACAAGAGTGGGTAGATACATGTCAATAAGATGTCTTTTGTTTTAAAATATTAAAATTTTATCTCTGCCTTTTAAGGTAAAAGTTTAGCGAGTCATTTTATTCGCTTTTTCTCTTATTATAAAAATCGATTTTCATTTATGCGTTAAGAAAACGATAAAAGTGTTTTTTTTTTCTCCAACGGTGGCTCAAGACAAAGAAAACATTACCAACTTTTGGAGAGGGCGATCATTTATAAAAAAAATAATAACATAAAATCTTAGAAACTTTTGCAGGGAACTTACATATTATTATTTCTACGAACAAAATTTTTCATATGTTTTCCTCAAAAATTAAGTTTCTTTTATTTGTTTTGATATCCGAAAAAAATACAACAGCCGGCTGACTTTTGTTTCGTCATTTGAACTTTAATTTATATTATATTTTTATTTTATCTAAATTCTCAATCTATTAGAAATATTGTTACGTAGGTTGAAATCCGAGAATAATGTAAATAAGATGGTGAATGTATGTACTTTGGTTGGTTGTCGATGACAAGGGTTTATCTAACGCATTAATCTGAATTATTAAGATATCTTTCTCTCTCATTTTCATTATGCAAATTGAGTCTATTCACAAAACAATACGAAACGACTTCTCATTAATTCGATTGTTACACATCACGATTTTCTTCAATATTTTTTACGATTCACGAATCAACGAGAAGATCATAAAGCTTTTTTTTTAATAATTATTTTTAGATAATTCATTGACCGGAGTATTCGCCACTTTGCAGATGCGCACGTAATAAAACTTCTTAAAACACTCATTTTTTCACTACAGTAATTTATTTATTTAAGGGACAAAGGCAGTCTTATAAAATAAACAGAAAAAATGCACTATGAAATGAAAAAAGACAGACCAATTACTTTTGTCATCAATTGATGTACATTAAATACATAATCATAGAAGTATGTAGGTACCTACCTACAATACAATAAAAAAATTAAATATACTTAAAATTATTACATATTCATATATTTGACACACTTGCCCGTGACCGGAAAGGAAGGGAAGGAAAAAAAGGAAGGGAAAAAGACCTAATTTGTTACTGCTGTGAAAAATAACAGAATCTGCTAGATAAAAACAAAATAAGTGCACAAATTATTTTTTTTAACAATTATATAAGTTTTTTTGTAATTATAGTAGGTAAAGACTTTATTATTACGGTATTAGGTACATTTTATATGATACTTTTATTTGACTTTACTTGACTGTCCGTACTGGATATATTGTTCCAGGGCTTAACTCTTATTGTATACAAAAAGAAAATGAAATTGAATATTATATAAATGCTCATTTTTACATCTTTTTTTAAATTTCGCAACTGAGTTTTAACTAAATTCCTTACCAGTTAAAGCTCTGAAACTTTTGTATTATCGAGGACAATGCATGTTAAAATGTTTTCAGCTTGATTCAATAAATTGATATAATGATGAAATTGGACAATTTTATATTTCATACAAACTGTAATTGTTAAAGTAACATTCATATCATTTCACAATAGATTATGACATGTTGTACATTGTTATATCATAGATACGTTTCTTTTGTAAAAGGTTCTAAAAAATCTTTACGATTTTTTTTTTTTTTTGTTGGCTCTTCACCCGTTAAGAGTGTTCTCAGCCATCTAAGTTAAAATATTAAACTGTCAAAATAGAGAAACCTAAATTATTTTTGTATATATATTTTACTTCGATCAATTTAAATTTTATGAACAGAGTTAAATTTTAATGTCATTAATTTTGATGAATTGGTGTTGGCTTTATCTTACCAATGCGTACGTGTTATGTATTTGATTTTTTTTTTTGCTATATTAAACAACTTCGTTTGACATTGGCACTATGAATGTAAGCAATCTACATTTTAACGTGAAGAAAACTTGGTAAAGTTTGTCTTCGTTTTTTTTATTTACTTATGTTATTCCACAGCCACCAATAGATGCGGAGTGTCGCTGTACAATATAATATACCTTTATTTTCATAGTGACACTGAACGAAAAAAAATTTCACAATCAGGGATTAATGTTTCGGATTTTTTATTTAATTTGAAAAAATACAAATCGCAATAGTAAAAAAAGTATAATAAACGTGCGATATGTACCTACATAGATAAAGATACAAATATAAGTAAACGTAGGTACATACTGATAAATATTTCTCAAAATAAGCTCAACAATTTATAGATGCCACGAAGTAAAAGTAGTTATTTAAATTTTGATCGATTTCTATTCGAGATGTTTTGTATTTTTAACTATGATATTGACACATTGACACAAGGGTCTCTAAACTTCAGCCCGCGGACAAAATCTGGCCCGCGACATCTTATTTTATTTTTATTTTTTATTTATTATGTAAACAGACAGTTAAATTTACTTATTTTACTAACATACATAATATGACATGTGAAACAATTAAGTTTACAAATATTATCGTTATTATATTTACAAAAAGAAGTAGTTTTGAGGAAGGGAGTAGGAAAGTAGGAAAAGGGGAACACACGTACACCACCTAACCACGAAGAAATAATCTAGAAATTGAACATTTAAATCCGTTTAAGGAGTTATTGAAAAGGTCTATTTCATTAAAGAACGCGTTATAGTTACAACACGTTCTATATTTGTAGGCGTTCTGAGCATAATTAGTATTACAATTAGGTGGCCTAAATGTATGATTCTTTCTAGTAAGCCTATTTGGTGCATGAAAGTTTAATTTAGATAATAACTCACTAGAATCCGTTATACAGTTCAGCAACTTGTATAAGTAAGACATGTCAGCTACAGTTCGCCGGGCTTCGAAGGTAGTTAATTTATGATATTGGGCTGATTGTGCGGGATCACCAAAAGAACGTCTGCTTCTATAATCTAAATGTTTTAAGAATTTATTTTGTATATTTTCCAATCTGTTTATATGCGTGATGTAATGTGGGTTCCATACAATAGACGCATATTCAATACAATTACGGACATAGCAACAGTACAGTGATTTTAGAGTACCCGTGGACTTAAACGGCCTTGATACCCTAATTATGAAATTTAATTGTTTAAAAGCCTTGTCTATAATATAGTCAATATGGCTTTTAAATGTCATCTTCGTATCCACAATAACTCCAAGGTCCCTAATTTCATGCTTTCTAATAAGAATCTTTCCGTTAATTGTATACTCATGAGAAATTGGGGTTTTGGAGCGCGTAAAGGTGATATTATTACATTTTTCAAGGTGATAGTTACATTTTCAAGGTGGCGTAAAGGTGATATTATAACATCTTATGACCAGTAACATCAGGCTCGCGACAACTAATGAATGACCAGTGTCGTCAATCAGTGTGCCTAAACAATGTGTCATATAGCACAAGAAAAGAAAAATAAAGGATAACTCAATGTGATGGGTCGATGGCAGAGTGGTTAGCGCGCTCGGCTAGTGATCCAGTGGTCGCGAGTTCGAATCCTGCCTCGACCGATTTCGTTCACCTATAGCACAAGTATTTATGCTTATTTTAGGGAACGTAGGAAGATGTAAATGTACTTGTTTTACAATGTCATATTCATTTTTACTTATAAAAAAAATCTGCGGATGTGACAGTTGTTACATGACAGGTAAATGTCACTTCCATACATTGAGTTATATTTTTTTGTTTCTTTTGTTGTGCTACAACGAAATAAGTGACACGTTAACTGATGGCTCATTATTATTGTGATAAGTTGGATAAAAAACACAGAGGAAACAATTCCGTTATATTTACTTGCTAGGTAAATCCTAATGACAAGAGTAATACGCAAAAAAATTATTTAAGCGTAGTAACTAAGAAATAATTGAAATAAATCAAACTAGCATTTAAACATAACATAATAAAATAATTATGAGATTAATGGAATATGCTCGCTATATAATAAAATAATCATGAGATTAATGGAATATGCTCGCTCAGGGCGCGCATTCGGCAACTTTTCGAGTAATAATAGATAATAGCAGGAAAAATTAAAACGGTTTTGGCCCTTGTTACTTACTGGAGTAATTAATATGGCCCTATGGCTGGATAGTTTGGAGACCCCTGCCATAATAGGGCTTATATCGCTAAATCTAAATCGACAAAATGACAGAAAATATGATGATGAAACCGCCAAATGCATTATGAAGTTCCCGTGAAATAGAGAATATCTAAATGAAACATTTATCGGAAGGGTAACTATCACACGCAATGAGTACACTACATATTTACCTTATTCAGATGATCGGAAATGGGTACCTTTTTACTGTTACCTTATTAATTTCTTAGTGCATGACGTACAAAGTGTAATTTTAAAAGAAAATATTCAAAGTGGTATTTATTATTAAATTTTTGGGATATTTATACCAAATTTTAAAATTATGTGACGAAGAGTATAGAAATGGTCTAAAAATTCATGATATTTCATTTTTTCAAAACACAATATTCAACGGATTTATGAACTAAATTTTATTTAAAATATATGTATGTTAATGCGATGGTTAAAGTTATCCATTTGTGAATATGTTCACATTTGACCATTTTCCAAATCAGTCTCTATGAGCGCTAAATACTTTTTTTAATATTGCAAAACAAAGTAAATTGATTCATGTTTTCCAAGTTTATGTAATTAAAATACCTCCAAGCGTTCGAAAGTGATACTAGAAAATACAAATCTATATATTACTTTAAATATGTATTTATGATAATATATTAAAAAAATTTCAAAAATACACGAAATTACAATATATAATGAAGACAAAAGAATTTTGTGTGTAGGTGCTCTTTAATTATGAAAAAATATGGATTGATAACATCCAAACAAACCAACCTACTTTTAAATATGTCTTCAGAAGTGAAAAATTCGTATCATCAATTCGAAAATACTGGCCATTTTTCATTCGCATTTCATAAACATTTAAAAAATCGGTAAATTTTGAGATCTGTCAAAAACGTTTATGCTGGATGTAAATTTTATTAACTTAATTAAATTTTTATGCAGACTCACTTACTTTCGGGTGCAAAAATATTTCCGAAATCAGCGAGAATTTGCTTTTCTCGATATACCGAAAAATCTCACAAAATATAAAACTAACAAATTATCCAGTAATAAATTATTCTAGGCATAGGTAAGCTTAAGTTGTTTACATGTTGAAGTCAAAATATGTACCTATATGCCATAGAATAGAAGAGCGTTCACTACAATGATATTCATACAAAATGTTTTGGGTCTTACGGTAATAATTTATTGAATCTATTGTATATATTTATTTTATCTTGTATCTTTTTTCCCTGATATTTATTTTTATTACTTTTCTTTGTCAAATAACAATATATTTCATCAAAATACTTTATACTTTTATTGCCATTCTTATGAAATAACAAGTTGTGTAAGTGAAACCACTCGCATCAATTGCTGCCAAGATACAATATTATTATTAATGTATGTATGAATATTGATCAAACATTAACCAATTATTTCCTTATAAAAATATAAATAATGACTCGATCGTTCGCTGACATTAGAAAATCTCAATAAACTGAATATCAGAATCGTTCACATTATTTAAGACATTGTTCCGATTTGCCTAAATTTCTTTTTGCAATGATTATTAACTTTTTACTCTCCACTACTATGGGATGGTCATGATTTTTAAGTCTATTTTTTGACTCTCCACTTCTATCTTCCTCAAGGGGTAGGCAGGGAGAAAGGAACACCGCATTTTTCTATCTTGACACATATACATCGCTTCATCAACATTCATACAGTACTTAATGCATTTTTTTTTCAAAATTTCTCAACAGGTATCACGTAGAAAGTGCATACTATGAGTTTCGTGTTAATTTTTACGTATATGTGTACGGTGTATTGTTAAAAAAAATTCCTGCGGGAATCTTATATTTTTGTTGAAAAATCTAATTGAAATATACTTCATAAAAATCCATTTAGATATTATCAAACTGTCAAGAAAAAAAATGTACCTATATTTACTACGTAGTGGAGAGTTTAGTGTTGGCCACAACCCACTCGTTTTATAAATATATTTATTTATTTATTTAATATTTCTTCCCGGGCAAGTTACAGGTAGGTACTATGTTAAATATTACTTTAACATGCACCCAATAACAAGTTGCCACATTCTGGAGACTTATTAGAGACCATATGAATCATCTCACAGATCCAGACAGAAAACACAATTAAAAACTGTGTCTCCACCGGGAATCGAACCCGGGACCTTTGGATTAGCAGTCAGATACCCAACCAACTGAGCCACGAAGGCCGACATATTGTTGAGTATCGGGTTTAAATCCAAATGACGATTTAATATAAATAACACGTGTTTGTGATTGATAAAAAATATACGCTTTATTATTACAAATAATGGTGCGTTTTAATATAGTATTATATAAATCTAAGAATTGATGATTGAACTAAAAAAATAAATAAATCACTTTGATATAAAAAAAACAACTTGACATATTTCTTGTAAAAATAATCTACATTATTAAACATTTGAAGTTCCTTCTATAACTAATAACCTTTATAAGATTTTATGTTCTGTCTCTAATAATGAATTATTGAAGTTGTCCAGCGCTTTATTAAAAAAATGAAAAAGTGAAAAATAAAACAATTTTCTTCGTAAAAATATCAAAAACGTGAAAATATTTTCACTGTATGATGTAAGGTAATCTACATATATATGAAACTAAAATGACGGCCATATGAAAACAAATACCATTTATCTCGAAAATTCCTCATTGACTTACATTTTTTATGTAAATGTTGTGATTTACAATATTTATAGCAATAACGTTTTCCTTAAAAACCACATTATTTATGGAAATTAATTAACAGATTTTCATTAAGAAAAATCAATTTGAATTTCTACAGAGCTTTTCGTTAAGGAATAATAAATTATTTGTTACCGCTTTTATCCTTACAACTTGAAGATTTTTTTATGTTTTTAAAAGAAAATAAACGGTTTTTCGTTTTAATGTCTACTATTATTTTTTCAGCAAAGACTTTTCTTGGATCGTAAAAAAATATTTTTCTTTTAACGAAGAGTCAATTTCTTTTTAATTGATGCTTTCTTATGGAAATGAGAAACCATTATTTGACTTTTATATTAAGTTCTATTTAATAATATGTTTCTGACGTCTTTCATACCCTACATGAATGAATGAATTAATGAATAATATATATATCCAATAGTATAAATATTACAAGGAACAAAATACAATTTAATTTATATCTAGTTATATTTTTTTTTCGTTTATATTTCACACCTTTGGAAATTTTACTGTCTTGCTATACATAGTCTCTTCTGAGGCAGTACTAATTTAAAATTGCTATTGCTACTCTGCTATCATAAGAATTATTTTTTTTCTTAGGATGAAAAACTCTAAAATTTCTCTCGAAAAATCCAAGAGTACCGGGGCAGATCCTTCTCTTCCAATCTGCTTCAGCCAACGAGTAACGAGGTCTTTGAAATTATTCCCAACATGCGATATGTTTCGTTCAATTATCACCATTATTCTACTTATAATTTAATATATTTATATCATACTTTTTATAATTAAATATATTCTCTCCTCGTCAATCCTATGCAAAAAATATTTTATTTTATAAAATATCGGCCTTTGGAAATAATTCAAGCATATAACAAGTAAGCATATTTGAAAAATAAAAGATGATGTTTATTGTTGCATAAGTAAATTATATCATGAAAATTTTATATATTAGTAATTCTGATGTATATTTTAAAATTAATTTTAAAAAAATGGGTAACGTACGTTTTAATTGACAAAATAATAAATAAGAAAAGCATAAATAATTAAAAATTCATCAGCCAACCTTTAATTTCATGGTACATGTTGTACTCATTGCTGACAACAAAACAATTAATAATTCCTGTCTATTGTGGCTCCTGAAATGGGTCCTGGACATACAGAATATGTCCATCTGATCCTATCCAAATTCTTCTTTTTCAAATTATTCAATCATAATGAAATATTTAATACTTCCAGAGAAACTTATTTTCATTTTCTTACATTCAACATGATTTCAAAAATCGTTGTTTGTTAATATTTAATTTTAGTAAGAAGAAGAAATCTATGTTGAAAACATTATACGATTAAGAAATTTGTATTGGGATAATATTTTCTCGGTCGAAATAGCAAAAAATGCTTCTTTTTTAAAGTAAGACTCATCATTGTATAATTGAACGTTGAATATTAAAAAAAAAATCATCATAAAAAACCTGCTACACATACGAACGTTCACGATGATATTTGCTCGTTATGAAATTCAAAGCAAACAAAAGGAAGAACTAAAGTAATATTTTTTTGGGATAGAAGTTTTGGTGAGGGCACATCGTTTTTTTAAGCGTTAAGGGAAAACAGCTGCACATAAATTTGTGAAACTTGGTATATCAGTGCAAAGCAATATGGTACTTTTATAAAGTCGGTGAAGGGGAGAGGAAAAGTGGTAGGGTGACGCCGCAGAAATGAGGGAAGAATTGGCGAGAAAAACAAGTATTAATGTAGTAGACTATTTGAAATAATCACACATATTTCTGCTGTCGATTTGTTCAAGAGAATTTATTTATCTTAACATAATATCGACATTGTTTCAAGCTAATATTCCGCAAGATTTTGAATGGGTAGGTTAACATTTTTCATGTTTTTTTTTAAATTTGTTTTTATTTTAAATTTGATTTTTTTTCCAGTCAGGCATTATTAACATTTGAATTTTCTTTTCATATTTCCGCATATCTAGAACGCTGAAAATTTATAAAACATAGACAAATACAATATATACTTGTTTTTATGAAAAAGTTCATAACTTTTTTTATTAAGAAATCATTTTTTTCGACAATTTTATATGTTTAACTGCCTATTATATCCATTTTTTTAATATCGAAAAACACCGTTACATCCCAACTAGATTATTTAATTTTCTATAAAAAAACACGAAAGTTATAGTAATATTTTTCAAAATATTTTTAATAACTTTTATAATTTGTCGGCCTTCGTGGCTCAGTTGGTTAGGTATCTGACTGCTGATCAAAAGATCCTGGGTTTGATTCCCGGTGGAGACACAGTTTTTAATTGTGATTTCAGTCTGGATCTAGCAAAGTCAATAGCACAATCATTGCCCACCATGGGATCGTGCATGGTGCAGTTGACTAGACTCGAGGGGCAGCTGCACAGATGTGCGGTGGTCTGCTGCTCTCCACAGTCACATGTCGTTGGTATTCCCTGTTGCAGGAAGCCCCACGAAGACAGGTTATCCAACGTTCTCCCAACGCCCAACTGCTAATGATCAATATATTTGTTATACATATAACAAATTTATAGGAAAACAAAGAGTGGTTTATCGCAAGTCAAAATATAAATCAAAGTGTTAAATTAATTACCAATTTGATAAACAAATTTATATGTTGCTCAATCGCGATGCCAAAATCCCATATTCTTGTAAAAGCAAGTATCCACTGTATCGACAAAATTCCTTTCTTTAGCGTGTTTGTACCAATATGAATAACTTAATACTAAATTCACTAGAATTCGATGTAATTCAGTGTAGCATTACAGCAGCGCGATGTATATTTAGTGATTTATTTTTTAAAACTTAGTAATTTAAACATTCAAATCATAAAAATATATTTCATTTTTAAACTTATGTACTTTTTTTATTAAATATTATGTAACATCGGCTGCAGGATATAGCTTTATCTGTAACAGTAACATTTTATTTTATGATGTTGTATTTTTCATCTTGAAACCGACGATATGGCCTATCAACGGAGACTTCTAATTGGCTGTCAAATTATAATATAAAATGTAACACTGTATTGTATAGCTGTTAGTCTTCCAAAAAATTATAAACGATATTCAAAAGACAGCGCTTCGTGCAAACATCTCTACATATTTATCCTAAGTATTAAAATAGCTATCCTACAAATATTTATTATTCCCAAGTTTTTACACTCAAGTATTTCGCAGATTCGTAAAGTAAAAACTTTGTTGTATCTCTATTCTTCTTGTTTTCTTTCTTGAGTTATAAGCGTCGTAGTTTATTTTTTTAGATGCAAGTTTTACCATATAAATCGCTAAGCGGATATTATTTGTTTGCTGAAAACGACAAAGTCAGAGTTTTGTCGAATGAAATTGTGTTATTTTATCCGGAGAATATTAGCAAAATAAAATACAAGATGTAAAATCAAGTGGCCAGATTTTCTTTCATTCGAAACCCGGTTTTGTATAATGTGATGTAGGAAAGTAACATGCAAAACCTTCATTTATGCACATTAATATATGAAAAATAAAAAAGTTTTCTTTTTATTATGAAATTTTTTTTTACTAAAATTTATTTAGTGTTTAAATTACAATTTTTTACAGAATTAGCAACAGCATAAACAAAGATGGATTAAAAAGGTGACGAATTTCATTAAAAAGGTACCCTCCCCTTCCCTTAGAATATCCATCAGTAATCATACGTGCGATGACCTCTTTGCAGAGTTTTAAGAAACACTGCAAGATGTGGTTATTGAACCAACAAGGGTGCCAGCAGTAAAAAAAGAGAAGGAAGATACACATCTTATTTTTAATTACCTTATTAAATTTTTATAGGTTACGACATGTGGTCTGTCCTCAATGTTTTGTGTTGTCCCAAGGCTTTACTGAAAACCAGCAGCACTTCAGGGATATATGATAGTGCGCAGCTGAGCAATAGCCTTTTTGTTGTCTATTGTAGTTCAAAATTGTATATTTCTTTTTTGTTTTTATGTAATGTAACAATAATGGCAACAAATAAACGGTTTTTTATTATTATTATTAATTTCACCATTACAAAAAATTCACTTTATAATTTCTCAATAACTTACAGATTATGTGAGTTTTAAAACTTATGCTACGCCATTTGACTAACACGAATCACAACAGAGCATGCAAATGTACTCAAAAGTAGTATTTAAGTAGTTATTTATTCAATAGAAACTGAAGAAAATTCTAGTTAATTTATTTCATATGGATATGGAGCCTGTGACTTAAGGGGCCATATAAACCTAAACACCTCAATTTCAAATCAAATTCCTCAAATATGTTAAACAGTGTGTTTCTAGAAAAAGTAGTATAAGTCTTTTCAACATTTCTCTAGTGAATGTTCTTCACACAATTTTAAAATTCAGCCTAAATTCCCATAAATAAATGATTAAATATATCCTTTTTTACAGCATTTTTAAATTACTCTATAACCATGTGTCGTAGAGAAATTAATCTTTTATACTCTTAAAGAGTGCATAAAATCAAAGTGAATGACCGATAAAGTTTTTTCATTTTAACTAAGGTTTGTTTTTAAAATGCAAAAAATCAACAAATTTGGGGTTTCCGATAATTTAAATCACGTATACCTAAACCTTTTTTAACGCACGCGATATTTACCCTTACAAAGACGTAACTTCATAGTGCATTGGGCTGTTTTAATATATCATGTTTTCAGTTACTAAGTTTAGCGTTATAATTTGTCCTCTTAAAATAAATACTTAGCCAGTGTGAGGAATTGGAGAGAAAAGGCCATGGATAGGGTGCAATGGAGACGATTCCTTGAGGAGGCCAAGGCTCATTCTGGGCTATGGACTGTGGAGCACAGATGATGATGACTTAAAATACACATTTTATTATTATGAAAATATCTTTTTTTTACACAAAGCGATACTATCATACGAAAAGATGCGTGTATTTTTTTTTTGTATAAAAGCATATTTCGTTTAAACATTCAATTTTTTTATCGAAACTTTTGCGAGAATACCAACAAGTCAAAATTTAACGTTTATGTATTAATAATAATCCGAAATAATCCGAAAACCACGTACATAATATGAAATGTATTTTACATTAATTAAACATTGAAAATATTCATTTTATTTTATTCATTAGGTACCTAACTAAAATTCCGAAACGCTGTTTGTTATACTTTATAAATAAATGAAATATTGCCAATTGAAATCAATTATTTTATTACCAAATCATTTTTTTTATATAAACCACGTATTAAAAATCAATTGAATATACATCTTGTCACACAAATCATAAATTAACATCAAACAAAACCATTTTTTATTAACAGTTAAAAAAAACACCTGTTTACTTATATTATTAAATAAAACACATTAATTCATATAATGAAAGGAACATTGCAGGTACATTCATTTTTCATATTTTCCGCGTGATTATGGGTCAATTTATAATAATAATAACATGCAAAAGAGAGTTATAAAATTAAGTAAATTTCAATCATTTTTCTTAAAACGTACATAAATATTTCGTATCACATTACTTTATTTTCAATAAGTAACCAACTGCTCACATATAATTTTCAATAAGTAACCAACGGTTTACAATTATTTTATAACATAATATGTTTGAGTTTAAGATACAGATCATGACGTAAATTATATGTGTTAAAACATTTACAAATTATGTTGTCATTTACCTACTGATAAATTACACAAATTTTCCTTTCACAAAGATAAAATCATAATAAATTATATGATTGCAGACCGAGTAATAGCCAACGTTATATTTTTTTTGAAACGAACCAACAACAAGCAAATGCAATTATTTGAGTCAATATCACAATTTAAAATTTGAAAATATCAGATATTTTTCGGATATGACGTAAATCAAATGATATCAATAGTTTCATGTTTATCTTGACAGAAACTCTTTTGAAAATAATTGAAAATATTTTATATAGGAAAATGTATTAGTAGACCCTCGGGCCCCGTTTGGAGAGTTAATTTTCGTGACCTAAAATGTATATATTCCAATACGGCATTGAAAATAATACAGTTGAAACGTTATAAACAGTTAAAACAAACAATTTATACAACATGAAAACAGGAAAACGGTACTAGGTACAAGTAATAAGTATACTTACTAACTATTGAATTTTTTCAAATGCCTCCCTCATGTCAAATTATAATAAGTACGTTGGAAGGAGTTTACTTTTGTCCAAATGTACAATTTCGTATTATTACATAAAATTATGTTACTAAGCAATCCTGAATTTTTTCCAACGCATTTACATACCAAGATATGTATTTTTATCCAAAAACACAAATTATTTCTCGTTATATACAAATTGGTAGTAGTAGAAAAGACTAAATAAAATATTCGACCATTTACACATGTATTATTTTTCGATTGCTAGCTTGGGATATGTTTTTGTTTTTATAAATTATATCTCACATAACTACCATTGCCTCAAATTGGGTTAGCGACACATTACGAAATATAAAAAATGCCCATAAATAAATATTTAATTTAGAAAAGTAATTATCGATAAATTTATTTTCTTATAAACCTACCTCGTGTATTTTGATTTTTTCCGAATATCTTACTTTATTTTATTTTATGTAGCTTCTCGGGTAACTAACAGGTGCTATGTCAAATAATTATTTAACACGCACCCAATAACAAGTTGCCACATTCTGGAGACTAACTATCGTCTCACAGATCCAGACTGAATACACAATTTTAAAAACTGTGTCTCCACCATAACATTCATTCATTTTTCTGAAACCAGTTATCACTATGGAATGTGTAAAAGCAATGCATAAAAAGTTATTTAATTTTGATTATTTAATGGTACTTGGGTAGGATTAGGTTTATTTTAGCATCCATCTCGCATTACCTTATTATAAGTGAATGAATTATCTATAATTTTTATTTGTTTATTTAATTATTTCATCATACAATTGTTTTTTGATGCATTGTCATCAATAATCTGTATAATGTTTGTAGTTCTTTATAACCAATTAAAATGATTTATGAATATTATAAAGATGATATACCTTTATCAAGTAAATATTGAAGCGCAAATGACATAAAAATTTGCTCTCTATAGATGTGAATTTATTGTTTCCACTGAAAACAGTCAGTTTTAACATGACTAGTACGTGGATAGCTTCTCTGGGAGGTAAGCACCATTAAATACGTAATTTCCAGATAAAAAATATTTTCGTAGGTAGATACTTACGCAAATATCTATTTGTTTATGAAACTTGAACTGTATTTATTTTAAATGACTTAAATTCAAATATAAATATTTTATTGAAATGTTGGTATATTATATTACGTACATCAAAAGGAACGGAAAATTTGAAGTAAGTATCAGTAATATAAAATTTTATCGATCACTATATTTCCACGAATCTTTAATGGCGGCATTGACAAGAAAAAAATATATTATAATAAATTGATTGTCAACGAAACAAAAAAAAACGTCACTGAATAAAATATGTACATAAGTAACTTAATGGAACGCTGAAAATAATATATGCGCATTACGAAACCAAATAATACTTGGCAGGTAGTTCTCAAACTTTTCAGTGTTAAATTTTAGAGAGAAATTATTATAATTTTGCGAAAATGAACATCTCAGATATAATAAAATTATTCGAGAATTTGTCTCACGAATTTTACGTGAATTCTGATGTGGTTATTTAAACTTAATATAATCTCAATTATAATTTATGTTAAACTTATCCTTGAAGAGTTAAGAGCATATTTATAAGTATTGAATCAGAGAAACATTACACAATTAAATATGTAATAAGTATAAGTACGAATAATTTTAAATGAATGCTCAGTCACAGTTGCAAGATGTTTCATGTTTATCTGCACTACATTATAGATATTCTGTAAGTTATAGGTATGTACATTATTTTAGATTAAGTTTTTGTATATGTGTGTGTGCGTGTTACTGATAAGCGTGTAATTGCAATGGCACAATGAACACACCATTAGGAAGTTCTGTGCCAAGGTGCTCATTTGTTCATATATTTTTTGTATTTGTTTTGACTATTGTTTGAACTATTTCATTGTCGTCATACACACTGACACCCGTATTCAGAGACACATAATATGAATGAGGAGGCCTCATAAGATACATTTTTATCGAATAGCTGCTAAAAAATGATTGACTATTGAAAACCATTGAAAAATGACCAAAAAAAGAGTGAAACAGACAGAATAACGCATATTATGTACCTTACCTTACGCACTATGCCCGTATGATAGTGCGAGCAAGATACATATAGAGTAGACATTTTTTTAAGGAGATACCAGCTATGTATGTAGTAGGATTTGGGTTCATTGTTCTCTTTTGGAGGATTAACAACATGCTGATTTACAATTTTTTTAAGGAGATACCAGCTATGTATGTAGTAGGATTTGGGTTCATTGTTCTCTTTTGGAGGATTAACAACATGCTGATTTACAATTTTTTTAAGGAGATACCAGCTATGTATGTAGTAGGATTTGGGTTCATTGTTCTCTTTTGGAGGATTAACAATATGCTGATTTACAATTTTTTTAAGGAGATACCAGCTATGTATGTAGTAGGATTTGGGTTCATTGTTCTCTTTTGGAGGATTAACAACATGCTGATTTACAATTTTTTTAGTAGATACATACACATGCTCTAAATTAAGCATGAATGCTTGTGCTACAGGCGAACAAAATCGGTCGAAACAGGGTGGGGTTCGAACTCTCCATCACTGGATTACTAATGCGATGCCGGTTCTTCCACCGACCCATATAAAAATAATCTTATCCGCACGGGTTATATATCTATTGCACGTACATGCAAAGTTGAAGTGTGTATCTAGTTCACCGTATCTATATTTTCTCACACTTTGATCTTGTGGTACTGATACAAATATTAAAGAAGCCTGCATATACATTATCTCCAAATGAATGTGACAAGACTCACGAAACACCGGTGAGGATTCATAGTCATATATAGGTAGGAGTATATGGAGAATATTTCTCCTCGATTCCGGTGGTAATAGATGTCAGCGATAAGGAAACATCTCGTTACAGGCGTCACATTATGACATAGCAATAAAACCACCAGCGTCACATAGCATAAGACAGCATCTGAAGGAAGGTACAAGTATTTACAGAGGCTTGCAATATTATCAGACTCACTGAAAAACTGACACAAATATTTCAGAAATATTCGTGGCAGGGACAAAACCAGCAAAATTAGATTTTTTTAGAGATTCTCCCTCTATCTGTCATACCAATATACCGAAGAGGTATACAATATTTTGATACAACCCACTTTGATCGAAATTACTAACCCTCTTAACTATAACCCTTTATAACTTCAGTGAATTTTTTTTAAATTAAATCAAAACCCCGCATCGAATTTAGTAGAAGTGAGTGTTTTGAACCCCTTATACGAGTATTGGGCAATTCCTTTCCTTTCAAACTTTCCACCATATTTCTTGAACATTTTTAATTTGATTTTTACGAAAAATAAATGTAGATTATTTTTTTTGAACACACTTTCGTGAATCTTGTTACGTATATATAAAAGCACTTTTATCAAATTTAAGTTGCATATACACAGACACTAGATGTTTTTATAAGAGTTAATAATATTTTATAACTAATTTTTACATACATACATACCATCACGCCATATCCCTCGCGGGGTAGGCAGAGAGAACTGAACGCCACTTATTTCTATCTTGACACACATTCATCGCCTTGTCGATATTCATACATCGTCTTATACATGTTCGTCTGTTATTCATGCTTCTGACATTTGCGTCTTTCAAAATACCAACTAATTTTTGACTAATTTTTAACGTCTCAATAGAAATAAAGTTGACATTTCATAGGAAAACCGGGAAATTAAAGCACCTACAAGGCTTGCGACCTGTCATCGGATAGTTTACGTGGTCACTTTATGCGATTGCGCAACGTTCGCATAATTTGTGAACGTTGGGCAAGCGCATAAAGTGATCACCTAAGCCAGCCGATGACAGGTCGTAATCCCTGTAAGTGCCTTGATTTCCCGATCATCATCATCATCCTCAGCCGCACAACCTTTGATGGGTCCTAGCTGCCTCCAAGAATCTTCTTCATACGGCTCTATCGCTGGCTGCCACCTTCCAGTTCTTCCGGTCCTTCGAAATTATTCCAAGATTTTTTTCCAAATGTCACACAAGTCAAAAATAATCAACAATTAGGGAAAATTAATGGTGATATTAATATAAATTCGTTCATAATATCTGTAAAAAAAGTACTAATTTTGCTGCATTTGGCACCCTCAACGAAAGTGTTTCTCAAAGATTTATACTTAAAAAAATATACAAAGCGAATCTAATAAAATGGCAAGCCTCTGTAGTTGGTTGGTACCAACATAATGATATTATCATATTATAATAACGTTTCCTTTATTCCAGGGGAGACTCTTCATTTCGGTAGAATTAAGTTGGCACTACACCTTGGAAATAATATTAATAATAATAATAATGCCATGATAATTTAATCGGTTTCGTTGTCATTCAACATGTTTCAGTGTTATTATTTCACGTGGAATGATAAAGTTATTATCGCTTTTATCCCATGACGAATTATTCTCGTTAATATAACAAAGACATTAATGTCAACACACCATGAATTCATTTATTGTCGTACGGCTATTCATTATACTAATATTGAACAAATTCGAAAAGTACCATTTAGACAAAATATCAACTGATAATTTTCGTGCAATTTTGATTCTTAGACTGTTATAACAAAATATTTCTTTAAATATTTGAATCTTCGTTCGAAGTACAATCAGCAAGATTATGGAATTGCCTTAGTCCGGATATTGCGTCGTCTAACTCACTTTGTATTTTCAAGAAAAAACTAAAGAAGGAATATTTATCCCTGAACACCTGATCACGATATCCTCTCCTTGTCCTTACCCTATCCTTTTTTTGCAATGAATTCTTATTTTTTTTATTAAATAGTATCTTAGTGTTATATATATTTTCTTTTTTTTTCTTTTACACTAATTCTTTTGTTGTTGTACATATACAATTTTGTAATCTGGTTGGTTGTCATACTTTGTAATCTGGTTGTTTGGAAGAAATTGCCTAGTGGCAATAAGCCCGCCAGTGTACAATTATATTTGTTTATATTAAGTACAGAAAGATGTATAAATAAATAAATAAACAATCCTGTTCCTTATATTCGAAAGGAGAAAGTCAAGGCACCTTACAGGCCTACGAATTATCCTCAACTGACATAAGATTCGATTATCTTAGAAACGTAGGTATTTTATTCTTCTTCTGGTGCCCTAACTTCTGGTGCCCTTCTGGTGCCCCCGATGTTGGCGATCACTCTGCCGAATCCCACTTTGCCCTGTGCTGTTCGGAATATCTGCTCCACAGTTCTGAAGTCCGTCTACTCCCTAATATTACACAGCCAGTACATATTACATATGTCTTCCAGTATCTCGGCGACCATATTGAATTCTAGTATTATTTGAAGCAAGTGATATTTTTTCCCCTTATAATGTGACCTAGATGCGATCTTGCGGACCTTTACTGTAGACAAAAGTTGCCTGGTTGTTCTGGACTTTTTAGTTTATAACCAGATCTGTCCAAGGAAATTCGAGCATTGAGATTCAACCATATCTCAAAAGCTACCAACATGTTCATTAAGTATTGTATAGTAATTTTATTCTGTGTCGCTTCTCGGCCCTCGTGTATTTTAATAAAATTAGACACTCATCAAATTACATGTACCTACATTCAGGAGACTCGATAATATTTATTGTCTCATAGATCCAGATTCAACACACAATTTATCTATCGGGAATCACACCTAGGACACTTGACATAGCGAGAAAATTTGAATTATAAAAAATTTCATACCCTATCCGATCTCAACATCATCAGTAGGTAGGTACATCTATATCTGTTACTGATTACCTAAGCACATAACAGGACCCTAATTAACATTCGGAGTGTTTTTTTTGTGTAACAAAAATTACATATAAAAATCGTTTTAAACACACTCGTCGTTTCAATGTATCAATCATCATATTAAGCTTGACAGTCCTGGGTTTGCCTTGGCTGAATCCAGCTATCTTTTCCTATTCTTGCTTTTCTGAAGCATTGGTTTTCCTGTATTTGATTTGCAAAATGGATACATCAGCGCTGACTGAGTCCATCCATCGCAGTTTGGGCCTTCCTGGTCTTCTTCGTCCTTGGGGTATGGAGAGTGTAAGGCGTTTTACTTGGTTGTCGTCATTCATTCGTTTAATGTATGTGAGCAGCCCATCTCAGGTGTCCATGATGCAAGTGTATACGTCATATAACTTCAATGTATCAGTTAGTCCATGAATGATATCCCAAAATGCATAGTTGAACTATCAGAAAATTTTTGAACTTAACAATATGTACTTATTGATTGAATTCGTTAAACATCTGATTTATGAGCAAATGGTGCTTTATTTTAATATCACACGTTCTTATGGTGTTTTTACAATGAAAATGTTTTAAGTAAGTCAAATAACTCATGAAATATTATTTGACGTAGTAGGTTTGTTATTTTGCAAAGTATTCCGAAAAACGAGATCCCCTTGTCACAAATTTCTCGCAAACGACAGTAAAATGATGTGACAATTTAAAAAGGAATATGTAGGTACTACTAGGGGTAGCATCTGCTGAGCTCTAAATAGATCTGCTCTTGGCAAATCTTGGAATTCTATATCCCGTGGGAAGATGGAATAATTAGTTATAGATGGTACCAACTTACACTGAAGCAGATAAGGGCCAAAGGTAGGTACAAATGAACAATGTGGGCCAATATCGAATTAAATTCTATACCCTCCGACCCTTTAAGAACCTTTTTCTGGTTTTTGATGAGACAAATTTAAATATCACACCCTTATTCGTAACTAGCACTTAGATATTTAAACCTTACTTAATAAAGATGTACCTAAAACTATATGGAAATCTGAACGTTAGGTATAGCCATGAATATGTTTATTTATTTAATTTATTTATATTTTTTTACATAATATTAACAAATATACTGTATAGTGGCGGGCTTGTTGCCATTAGGCAATTTTTTCCAACCAATCAGATTACAAAGTATGACAAAATACCTAAATATTTTCGAAATATTATATCATTTTTTAGTTTCTGGCTGAATATGTCAGGACATATAATTTTTTAGTTTATTTCTTTTTAATATGATATTATGTAATTATTGGATATTTTATATTCGTACATAGTGTACTATTTTTTTTTTATATATGGCAAAAATATGAATGTGTGTTTAGGGAATGCATGAAATTCGTCCAGTCAGGGTGGGATTCTAACCTGCGTTCACTGGATTATATTTATCAGATAGTTATGGAGCCGTACACTCCGGACTTAACGAGAAGACGAGGCAGGCCAAAACTCACCATCAAGCGAGCATTCTCTGCGGACCTGCATGATGCTGGCTTAAACTGGGATGAAGCTATCCATCTGGCGCAAGATAGAGAGGCTTGGAGAAATTTCGTGGCGTCCACATGCTCCACACTGGGAACGAACGTGGATTAAGTTTAAGTAATTAAGTAGGTACTATTGTAAGAATACCAGTTGGTTTTTTTTAAAAGAGATCTTGCCCATACTCCAGATGTTTCTCATTTAAAAAGATCTGAAGTCAATGACAGTCCACGAGTTTGAATCTTCTATTCACATTTTTCGATTGTTCTTTTGCACTATGGTGCCGAGGTTGCTAATCTAAAGGGCTCCATGAGCTACATTTCGTGGTTATTATTTTTTTGTCGCTCACTTAGCGTTGTGTTAAGGGACCGTTTATGCAGAGCGGATGGTGGTGAGGGTAGCGAATGTCAAAATTGATAATAATTCTGGTTGGTGGAAAGAAATTGCAAAATGGTAATAAGCCTACAAATGTACAATATGTATCTAAGTATATGTACAAAAAATACCTTATACTTAAATAATTTATATACATTTCGCGTAATACCGATTTGGAACTATGTAAATTCAAAGATTCTAAATATCTAGATTTACATAATTATTATTTTATATGCTAGTACAAAAAAATCAATAATTAAATCAAGGTCTATGTATAAATTTAATGTTTCCATCGAAAATAAACATTTTTTTAATACAACCAAAATAAAGAAATATTTTTAATTGCATTCGAAAGAAGATATATTATGTTCAATTATTTTACCTACTGCAAATTTATGATAATTGTATCGCAAATCAACTTACCCAAGTATGTGCTATTCGTCAGGACCCAAAAAAGTTTAAACGGATCCACCATGATGATTAGCTTCTGGTATAGAAAATCACATCACAAAATAAATAAATAAATAAATAAAGTTTTAATTAAATTCGTCGTACGCTTTCTTCGCGAAATGAAAAATGACGCAAATATATTTTCCTTCTTATTTTCACAAAGAAATTGTCTCTCTCGCTCTCTCTCTCTTTCCTTTTTCTCCAAGATGAATTATATATTTGTGTAGCGGTTTGCACGAAATGTATGTAACTATTTTGAAACGGTAACTTTGGCGCCAGTTAATGAGACGAAAAACTTTTGCGATTTAAATTCGCCGCGTCTGCTTCAAGCGTCACTTTCGAAGAGCGAGTGCTGAAGCTAACTGAGCAATTTCCAAGCTGCGTCGGTACAATAGCGACGAGGCGGAGAACAGATATAATGTAGGTATAGTTGTACCACGAACTTTACGCAAGCGCGGGCCTTTTCGAATTTATTCCAAAATCAAAATTATATTGTTCGTCATTTTGCCGTGAAAACGTGACTTGTAATCTGTTATTGTGTTAATATCTAACTAGAATATAATTAAACTTTGTTTATTTAGCGCAGCTAGTGTATAATCATCTCCCCGTAATTACGGATATACATTAAAGCGGCACCTACTCTTTATCGGTTATAGTTTTAAACGAGACCTTGCGGTGGAATTAATTACAAAAACGACTCCGCAAATTGACCCATTAAATACTGTAATTATATATTCGTCCTATCAAAAAACATAAATATAGGCAAAATTCATTTCATTACCATATAAAATACCATTTTTTTTACGAACGGGAGAAAATTGCTTTGTATTTCTTTACGAATTAAAGCAAAATATCAAATATCGCATTCGTACTTTTAATGAAATCCATCGCATATTTTAAAAATAGTACTTTTCATACATTCTATTGTAGCCATACTGAATATGGTAGGTAAATTATTATTGTACGTTTATACGATGTTTTTTCCAAGTAATATAAGGTCTTTGGTTTTTCTTCTTAACTCACTTAAAAATTACATTTAAAAATAAAATATCATGTGCAGGCATCATTGATTTTGAATTTAATCATTCTATATTTGTACAAAATGTAACCACAAGTCCCTACAATATGGCTTGATATAAAAATGGAAGTAAATGGCTACGTAGGGGACGCCAGCTTTAAGGAGTTGGGTCCATTACCTATACTCTTCCGAAGCGTTCTACGTATCGTTGGGGAGGGTTTGCTATCTGCTAAGGAAAATATTAATTCGGGTTTAAAAAAGACCCGGGTTGTGAGAAGGTGGAAACACATAATTCGGAAGATCGTTCCACAGCCGGGCTGTTGTGTTAATAAAAGAGTTCGAGGAGCGACTGCAGGTTCGTGTTAAGTGTTGAGATTGTGTAAAACGAGTTTCTCTGTTGTGAAAAGATAGAAGAAGGAAGACCTATAGGTACTTGTAAGTGCTAATTTAGAACACCACCTTCCTTTAGTTGAGAATTATAATCTTTATGTGGCATCGAATAGACATTTTTCATTATAGGTACTAATGCTCTGTTTATTATCATGCGTCTTGTACATACATAACATAACATAGACTTAATATTACTAACATTATATTTTGTACGTTGATTCGAGATATGGATTTAGATATCACTCTATTGAATATCATTTGTAAACCTGTTTTTCTTTATCTAACACCATCAATAATCGCGGGCTCTTTCACCTTTTTAACTTTATGAAGCAAAGGTCATCAAAGATCGCTAAGGTTGTATCTCTATTCCACACTATATTTAGGACATCAGACCCACTTTAATATCATAAATTCCAAAACGGGAGAAACTTACCCCGAACATTATCCGGGATAAAAGGTGAATTCTCCTATACCCAATACCTATGTATTAACCACTAATGACATCGCAGAATGATAAAGTGTACCCGAAAAAGTGATATTGAACTTAATATTACATTAATAATGAATTAATTATTATAAATAACAAAAAAGCCGTTTATATCAAACTATGAATATGCATTAAATATTTTTGCATTAGATTTTTACATGCAAAAAATTAAAAAGGCTTGCAATTATCAATTATCAATGTCCGCTATTCTTTTTAAAAATAATGTAAGTATTTGATATCGAACATGGAGTCAACTGTAGCGTAAGCAATTGCGCATGTACCGTCAGTTAGTTACTTTCAAATGTCCGACTGATTTAAACCTTGCCACGTTAATAAGCTGCGAGGTCCATCGCCTTGTCATTTGCCAAATAAGTCCCCAGGGGTACCTACATCCTTCCCCGATCAGTGGACATATCAGAAGGTGACCCTCACCCATGTATCGTAAGTAAGATTCTCACTTCTTGTATTATCAACAACTGTTGACTGTTAAATATACGTGTTTTCCACTTTTATCAAATATGTAATTATAAATAAAACTCCTCGTTCTTTTATACACTTTTCCAGTAAAAATTCACAATTTTTTCTGTCAATCATGAGACTATTTTAACCAGATCACATATCAGGTTACTGTGTTTTAAGCAAAACAATCAAGAAACCACAAAAAATATACAATTTTTTTATTTAATCTTTTCATCGTTTTTCAATCTTGAATAATATTTCAGCACGCAAGATATGAATAACCAGGTCAATGTAATTATAAATAATTGCGTCTCATTTTGTTCTAAAATACAATTTTCTGCGATCAATATTAGTTTTAATATATTTACGAATTGTGATTTAGGGCGATTTTGCCTTTTACATACACATCTATATTATGCAGACTGGTTTGAATCGAAGATTTTCCAGTGTCATGAATGCATTGCCATCAATACATTTGCATTGTATGTGATAGATTAGTTCATTAGCATGATACCATTACATGAGTAATTTATGAGATTACATTGGTAATATATGGGTCTAAGTACTAAGATATTATACATAATTCAAAACTATATATATAATAGGTACATATAATATGCATAAAAATACATCTTCTCAATTGCGATCAATAAATGTTTAAACAATAACTTGGAGATTACCTATTTCAAACAAAATTAAACCGTGTATGACACATAATTGATTTCTCGTGATTTATTTGCAAAGCAATTTAATTATTTTTAAAAAGTAATAAATTCCTTCCCATCTTGTGTAATTATCACACTATTTTATTAACACAGCAGCCCAGCTGTGGAACGATCTTTCGAATTCCACCACCTTCTCAAAACTCGGGTCTTTTTAAGATCCGAATTCATATTTTCCTGAGCAGATTGCAAACCCTTACCAACGCTACGCATTGTGCTTCTTCGGAAGATCATAATGAACCTAAATCTTAGCTGGTATCCCTACATAATCATATTAAAAATAACGCAAACTCTTAATTTTATCCCAATATCACACACCGTGAATTAATCCAAGTAATTAAACCACTCAATCCTCTACTGATCACGGTAATTTTATTATCAATTTAATTGGTAATTTTAAACATTGTTGTCATATCAACTTTTTCATAATCCACAACAAAAACGTATTCTTTGGGAATCCATTTTTTTTCCATGTAACCATTCCGATAAGAGCTCAATAATGGCGACTAATTTAATTTAATTTACTAATTCATTTAAGTACTCATTGAACATGGGATCCTTTGACTATGACGACAGTTTTTTTTAATGTTTAACTGTTACTTCATGATAGGACTTTATAATCAAGTAGAATTATGAAAAAAAATATTACTGATAAACAGAGTAAAATGAAACAGTAACATTCCTTTGATTAACGCACACATAGATTTTAATACTTTTCCACTATTATTACCTTTCGAATAGTTATTGTCGGGTTGTTCTGTTGGCCATTATTTTATTCTTTATTGTTGTCCTTTCAATATAATATTTATATATTCCTTCCTTTACTTCATTTATATTTTATTGTACCTACTTATTTACCTTAATGTGTTTTGGGTATTCTATTTTTCTTAGAATTACCCCTTCCTTCTCTATTATTCGTATCATCGATTGAATGTATACGTACATAGATGGTCTTCATTACTATTCACTATTCTGACGATGCTCGACATTGAGTGTTACCGGTGAATGGGAGTTACGTTTGTGGGAAAAATATAAATAGAATCAAAAATTATGCATAGTTTTTTTCATTATTCTACATAAATACAATGATTTATTGACAAATCTTTCCAAATCTGAAAACGAGATATCTTCTTTAATTACAAAAATGCTTATCGTTGAGCTTTGTATGAACTCTCCATCTACTTTAAGTAGGTATCTATCTTTACCAGTTAAAAAGCCAGTAAAGCAACGCAATCCGTGAAGTTTACTGTACCATCAGTTTTACTGTACTTGTTGATATCTTTGGCTCTTGGTTCTGTAACTGCAAAGTTTAAGAGTTCTTGTGTTCATCTGTTTTCTGAATTAAGTAAATTAATGTCCCAGATTTATTTCACATAATCTGGAAGACTGGTATTGGTAGAATAGTTAAAACCGCTGCTTTTTTCAGCTTTTAGATATATTTTTCTGAAAAAAAAACCTCATTCCAAAAAAAAATCGAAGATTTTAGTTTTATCTTCGTTGCTCATATTGATTTCCTCTGGTAAATTGACATCGCAACCTATTTATTAGATTAAACCATTTTTCATTAAATTAATTAATTCATGTCAAACGTAATTTATTAGCTGGTATAAATTCATCTTATTTTTTTTCAAAAAGCAGACTAAAATTAATAGGTATATCTTTTAAAAAAGGATTTTAATAAAACATATTTCGAATTCGATGGTCATTCATATTTTCTTCTTTTAAGTTTCAAGGAATGTAAATTATTATCCCTACATGTAGATCAGAATGTAAAATTCGTTACACAATTCATAGATATAATATTTATATACCTACATATAGTACATATGTATAAGCTCTGCCCTCCTCACAGAACCACGATCCGTGTCTAGGAAGATACTCGTACAATGTGACAAGACATAATTTGGATACAACGTTATTTACTGTGCCGTTATCTACTGACCTATAATATGTATTTTCTTCCAATCGTTCATTTTAATTTTCTATTTTAGATATGGTCTCCTTCACGCTAAAGTTCTATTAATTTGAGTAAATGAAAAAACGAAAACAAAAAAAAATATTCGTCTAATTAATGTAGAAATTTTTATATTTTTACATTGAATATTTAACAATTAAAGTACTTAATTACCTACTAAAAAAATCAGAGTATTATCAATAATTGTAAACTGATGGCAAAAAAGGTAAACTGCTGCTTAATAAAGGTAAACTGCTAGCCCTATAATAGGATTTCCAATTTGGGTAGCAGTGGTCTATTTATTACTGTTATTGTAAATATGGTGTGATAAAAATAAGTAAAATAAATAAAAATCAAATCAAATTTTTCATTTAAATAACGAAATATATATTTGAACGAGCCATTATATGAAAATGGGTTATAGAAAAAGTACCAAAATTATTGTGGGTTGCGAGAAAATTAACCCACTAATACAAATCACCCGTAATGTTTTTTCCCCTCTCCCTTCCATGTAACTGCTCAGTTCCGTTCCTACTATACACTAACTAGTACTTGTTCGCACACGGCCTTGAGCGGTTGTTAATTCGGACTACGTTGCCGTTGTCACCGACAGAAGTGTTCGTTATAGGAAGCATTCTATGTGTACTGCTGTACCCCTGCATCGACTATGCATCTTTCGTCGGACTGGCTGAGCGATTGAGGCAAGGACTTCTTCTTTACTGGTAGATTATTTATATCAATTATTTTCTTGATTTCCTTTCTCGATCCATTTCTTCTTATCCTGTTATTTACCTAGTCGTCGTGAATAACGCGCCGTAACAACTGCAGATTATTATAAAGTGATCAAATAATTTCTTAGTCCATAGATAGTTGAAGAGTAAAAAAATATAAGTACATATTGGTCGTTCATTTTTTTCAAAAACGTCCACTGTATACAAAAAAAATGTAAAAACCTTGAAAAATAAGCTACAGAGGTCTAATGAATCACACCACATGACCACAATAAAAAAGAATCTGAATATCAAATATGATGTAAAATGGTAATTCACGAGGGTATATGCCTGTCGATATCTACCAATATAAGTGGTCACTTAAAGCCCGATCACATATTTTTATGGAGCTATTCATATTGGTGTTCTGGTGGCCGATAAAGGCCACAGATGTCAATGTAAAATAGAGCTTCACTCGTTTCTGGAAAAATTCTAAAAACTTTATAAAAAATCATATCTTTCTCACTTTCCAGACATTCCGTATTCAACATTTTATAAAAGTGTGTGTTTTATCTACTTTCGGTTTGAAAATACTATTTTTTTTTAATTTAGCGGCCTTCTAAGTTGACCTTCGTAGCTTATTCGACTCCTGATGTATCCAGGTTCGACTCCTGGTGGAAACAATATAGTTGTACCTATAAATTTACTTAGTCTACATCGATCGACTTATATTGTATGTTTAGGTAGGTATACAGATTCTGTTACTAAATATTTGGAATATTGTTTAAATTCGTTCAAGCAATATCTATGTACATTGACAGTTCTCAGAAGCATAATATATATTAAATAATTAAAAAAAAATTATACTTGCTTTTTCTTCTACTGTATACAATGTATGAAATTCACACAAAAATCAATTTGAAATAAATAAATCGATTAAGCTGAGACAACAAAAAATATCTGTGACAGGTTTATTTTTACTTCAGTCGAACAAAACTCTTCCCGTGGTGTCAAGAAACTTTTCAAATATATGCAAAATAATATACGACTTATAAAATATTACCAATGGTACGTTTTCTAAAGATTCTTTTGCACACGATTCATATTAAATTCAAATTTGATATTGCGCTATGTTCAACTCTTTTTATTTTATTGGGGTATTTTTTTTTCAAAAAACTAGTCATTTGGCAAGAAACAACAGCAAAAAACTAGCATGTTGTCGGTAATTTGATGGTTTTATCTTAAATTGAATATTAACAAAAGACATAATTTTATTTCACAAAATGTTTTAGTAACGGAATTTTCAGTTTACACCGGTTACCAAACCACGATCGTAGGTATATATTCCAGCACTGGTTTTAAAATGAGTATCGAGAAAGAGGTTGTAAAAGAAAAGTATCCATTGTAATAAAAATGAATATTTATTTGGCGGTATTCCAAAATTCCGAATTCGAAATCAGTCTATTGGCCATTTTATATAATCGAACAGGTTCATATTGGCATAGACAGAAATAAAAAAAAATCGGCACAGTTATATATAGTGGCCAATTTTAGTCACTTCTTAATCCTTTCAAACACTCTTTTGGAAGCCGTTCGATTTTCTGTATACCGAGAACGCTTTCAGCGTTTTAATACGGTAACTCTGTGGAGATATGGTATTTCACCGCTGTTTACTAAAGCCACTAAAGGAATTCTATTTAACGACCTTCCTCATATACGTAGGTGAACCAAAAGTTACCTTAATACCCTAAGTATCTGGACCGGTATTTTATATTTTGAAAGGAAAGCCCTTCATAGAACGCCTTGAGAAAATGTTTTGAAAAAATATCTTCCTTTTTAGAGTTCTTGCATTGTAACGTTTTTGCCGCGAATATAATAGTCTCAATAATATAAAGCTCCTTGTGAAAGGGATGAACAATCAGATACAACTAGCAGATCAAAGCTCTGACCTTCATATTATATATGATTATGTGTGTTTGATTCTCGCTTACAAAACATTATATTATAACTTTTGAATATGCAGTAAATCAAAATCAAATTGAAGCAGTTGTGGTGATATTTGTAGTATTCCTACATATATCAAAATCGAAAACTTACATAATAACTGAACAATACTTATTTTAGCTTACATTACACACTAAGTTTTTTCAGAGATTAACCATTAATGAGGTATGATTATCTCATTATAATATTTATCGTATTAATAGTGTTTAGTTATGTTCAAAATAAAAATGAACCCAAATACAGTTATAATATGGAATATTAGTTGAAAGTAAAATTTAAAATAATTATTTATGAAATATTTGTCTCGGGCAACTAACAGGTCATCAAACAAAATTAAAAGTTGAATAATAAGTTGCCACATTCTGAAGACTTGCGGTATTAATCGTCTCACAGATCCAGACTGAACACAATAATTAAAAACTGTGTCTCCACCGGGAATCGAACCCGGGACCTTTGGCTCAGCAGTCAGATATCTAACTAACTGAGCCACGAAGGCCGACGTCGTTTGAAAGGTTTTGTAATTCTCTGGAATTATCCCATTTTCTTTGTGGGGATATTATTATACGCAGAATAGTCGAAAATGGAAATCAATCAGAAACGTCAAAATTTCCCGTATTTCCTTTTTCCAAATAACAATAAAATTGATTTGAGCTTTACTAGAATATTTCATCAATAATAATAATAGTCAATTTAAACATGTAGGTAGGTGTCCCATCTCAAAATCAAAATGTTCATTTATACAAGTGCTTTCACATATCATGTGGAAGAGATACTTTTTTGGCAGCAACTTTATTGTATTGGATGGGAAATAAAACAGAATTATATGAATTTCCCTTTCTTTTACCTATCGTTTCATTTCCATATCGGATGAGCATTGCAGGGTGAGATTTAACGATAGCTTGGGAGATTTATCGTTTTCAAAATCTGTCAATAAAAAAAATGAAAAAGAAAAATAAATTTGAAACAGTGGAGTATAACCTTAAACTCCATAAAAATTAGATTTATGGTGCAATTCGATTTGAATAAAATTGTAGTATACTTAATCATCAAATTAATAAGTGTTTTAAATAACAAAAATGGGTATAAATATTTTTTTTGACCACTTTGTGGCACATTTTATGTTTCTAGTGTATACCGACTCATTATTTTGCACTTGTAGGGCACCGGCTTAGAATAGTGTTTCCACTATTTATTTATTTATTTATTTACTCTCAGAAAGCTACAGCTGTTAATTATATCATTTACAATTCTGTTTTTAAATGTTAACATAGCCAAAAATGCTTTCTTCTATTTACATTTGTGAATGTATAATGTTTGGTTACATACTTAGTTATGAAAAAAAAAATTACACAACAAGTAACATCAATTTAAAAAAAAGAGAGAGAAAAGATACATAAAAAATAATAATAATATGAAAGTACAATAATATAAGAAAAAAACAATTAGGTACATAATATGTTTTAGGATGACAAGGAGGGATCATTAGTGATTGAGGAGGGGATTGTTGGATTGTGTGTTAGGGTTTAAGAACATCTTTATCTGTTTCTGATAATGCAGTAATGTGTCGTGAAAAATGTCCGTGTGTTTGAAATGTGTATTGTAATCTCGCTGAATTCTAAACAAAGGTGCAAAGTATCTGTAATTAGTGTGGCATACTGGTAAGTGAAATAAATTATGTGAGCGGGTATGTCTATTTGGTATATGGAGTGATATATTATTGAGTATGTCCGGCGAGTCAATCAAGTTATTGCAAATTTTGTAAAGTGATATTTGGTCAAAATAAAGTCTCCTGTTTTGTAATGTAGTCATATTGAAGTTTCTGGTAGAAGTATTATAATTAGTGTGTTCAACATAAAGGCGCCTCTCCAAGTGTTTCAAAAAGGTTTTTTGAATATTTTCTATTTGATTAATGTAGACTTTGTAATGAGGGTTCCATATTGGCGTACAGAATTCCAGGTGAGGACGAATGTATGTAAAGTATAGTGTTTTTAGTGTATTAATGTTTTTGAATTGTTTACAGCTACGGATAACGAAACCGAGCATTTGATAGGCTTTATTTGTGATGGTTGGTATGTGTTGTTCATATGTTAATTTGTCATCTATTATTATTCCCAGATCTCTTATGTGGTCAACTTTCTTCAGCATGGAGTTATTAATAGAGTATGGGTATGCTATAGAATTTCTTTTACGCGTTATACATAATAAAGCACATTTCGATACGTTGATATCTAATTTGTTTATATTACAGTACAAGGATAGGTTGTTTAGATCGTTTTGTAATTTATAACAGTCATTTATATTTTTAATTGCTAGATAAATTTTCATGTCATCTGCGAAACCCGAACAGGATGAAAACTGGAAGCAGTTTTGGATATCGTGTATGTATATGTTGAAGAGGATTGGTCCCAGGTGTGAACCTTGCGGCACACCTGACGGAGCGCAAATGAAGTTGGATCTATGACTTCCCACGACCACAGCCTGTTGTCTGTTTCTTATGTATGAATCGAACCATCGGAGGAGATCACCATGAATTCCCACTTTGTATAGTTTTTGTATAAGTATATTGTGATCGACCCGGTCAAACGCCTTAGAAAAATCCGTATATATAGCGTCAACTTGCAACTGCTTGTTCATATTATCTGATACATATTCAGTGAAATTTAATAAATTTGTAAGAACGGATCTCTTTTTGAGAAATCCATGTTGGTGATTGCCTATATGGGGAGTGATTATAGAATAGATATGATCCAATACAATTTTTTCAAAAGTTTTGCTAAACACAGATAGGATGGATATAGGACGGTAGTTCTCGATATCATTTTTTGATTTGGATTTGTGAATAGGTGATATTAGAGCTTCTTTGAATTTCGACGGGAATTTCCCATCATTCGTCGACTTGTTGAAAATAATTGAGATGGGCACACTTAATTGGTCAGCACATTGAACTACGAAATAAGGGGCAATATTGTCACTGCCAGATCCTTTATTTTTATCAATTTGTTTTAGATACTTGCTGGCTTCAGAATGATTAATTTGGATTTTTCCAATAGCGCTGACAGACGAATGTGAAGAAGAATTATTAAATGTCTGATTGTAAGTGTGGGTTTGAGATGAAACATTAAAAACAGATTTGAAGTAGTCAGAAAAAAGTGTACAGATTTCCTCGTTACCATGACACGTTTTATCTCGGTAAAACATGGTTTGTGGTATATTGTGGGTTTTAGTTTTGTTTTTAATGTAGGTAAAAAATTGTTTAGGGTTAGTATGAATATTATTTTCAATTGTTTGTATGTACTGAGTAAAGCACTGATGTTGAAGTGTTTTTTGTCGGTTTCGAAGTACGGAAAATGTTGAGTAATCACATGGGTTATGAAATCTTTTCCACTTCGTGTGGAATTTCTGTTTTTCTTTAATAACTTTAATTAGAGCAGTGTTATACCACGAGGGAAAATTTGAATGCTTAACTAATTTTCGAGGAATATAAAGTCGTATAATAGTATTCAAAATATTATAAAATTTATCTACGGCAACATCGATGTCGTCGTAATGTTCAAGATGACTCCAATTAACTTTTGAGAGATGTTGATTAATAATATTATAATCAGCTTTTTTGTATAAAATTAATTCTCTGGTGCCAATTGGTAGCATTTGCAAATGTTGAGTGGGTATCTCAATATGAAGTGTGGGGTGATGTGTGTCTTCGTTTACGAGGGGCGAGTCCGAACGTGAGACAATACATTGCATATTACATAGGACTAAGTCTAATATACGCTGATTTGAGTTTAATATACCATTATATTGATTCAAATTCAAGTATGACATTGTGTCAATTAATAATAATGTATGTGAATCAAGATTAATATGCGCGGTTAAGGCGTTCGAATTAAGGTTAGGCGTCCATTGAATAGTTGGCATATTAAAATCTCCTAATATCAAAATTTTATCATCAGGATATGTTTCATTTATGTGCTTTAGTATATCAAAAAATGTGCTTACCGCCAATGAGTAGTTTGGTCCTCTAGGTAAGTATACACAGATGACATGCAATGAGGTATTATAAGTTAGTGTAGATTTAGGTATAGTTACCCACACACATTCGATTTCACGGGAGTGTTCGTGGACATACGAATGGAAGTCTTTGTCTAATATTAACATTACACCACCTCCCATGGTTTTATTATTAGAATCATTGTATGATCGATTCCTGCGGAAGACATCATATTTGTTATAAGGAACAATTTCACTATCTGAAATTGAGTCAGGCAACCACGTTTCGGTTACTCCAATTATATTGTAAGTGTCGTTAGTCAAGATATTTTGATAAAAAATATCACACTTAGTGCGCAAGCCTCTGCAATTTTGATATAGTATAGAAATCATTTTTATTTAGTTTTACAGAAAAAAAGAATAAATATATAACACACACATACATACTCAAAAGGAAAATTATTGATAGAGATATTATATGACAAAGTAGGTATAATATAAGTGATAAAATTTAGAAAAAAAAATAAGATAATATAAGTATATGTTAAAGCTGATATTTCCACCAATGCATGATAGATGAAATCAAAAAAAGCGAGTTTTAAATATATGTGTAACTTACACATCGCATTTCCCAATGCATACATACTAAAGTCCAAAGAGAGATAAATGAATAGGTTATTATTTCTACCAATGCATGCGCTAGAAAGCCTAAAACATATGAAATATAGGCACAAACTTACATTTTTGTTAAAACATCTACCAATGTGTATATGATATTTGTGAATGTATGAGTGGGTGCATGAGTGCAGTGACCAATGTAATAAGGTTATAATATGTGTACGAAAAAGAATAGAAAAAGATGTTCTCAGGGTATATAATATGTCGGGGTGGAATAGGATGAGAATGGGGAGGAGTGATGTGAGAGAGGGGTAGTGAGAAATAGTTGTATTAAATCCGTCGCAGAGTCTGGTTCTAATCGGATATACATATGCAGAGACTAAATCAACTTTGTCGCGACATCTTGTTCCGATCTGATGATCAATGCTGGCGAGGTGTTGTTTTTCCGCACCCATATACGAAAATTTCGTGTCCACACGTACAAAAAAGATCTTTCCTTGGCGGCATCACGCGTCTTCTTTAAAAGTAGTTTATTTTTTGACGTCAGGTGGTCGTTAATATATATGTATTTTCGTCACTATTATATTTTCGTCGTTTTCGGGTGTCCCGTAATAGCCGAGTATCTAATCTAAATTAACAACATGCATAATAACATCTCACAAAGTTCAGCAATGAGTTTCTCCACCCTTTTTGAATGTTACCTTTTTACTTGAGACGAGACTAGTGTGTGGGCATGCACGCATGTGTCGTGCTTTATTTTATACTCGCACACATGTCACTGGTTACTCCATATGGTGGGAAATGGCCTGATGGTATGAATGTATTCTATCGAAAACTTAGACATGCGAAAATTAAATTGAATCAATTTTTTAAGGTAAATTATAATTTAATAATACCTATTGAATAACATGACAAAGAAATTTTTTGTATGTCTTTTGCACTACACTCTTGCGTATGAAGTTTTGATTAATGATGGTTAAATCGAATTTAGTCGGTATAGATATCTATTACTATCAAAAGTAAAAAAAATCACATTTTCATTTTAAGAAGTCCTTGTCACGATTAGAGACATATCCATCTTGGAAAGTTCCCTATATTAAACAAATGGTTGTGAAATTATTATAATTTTTTTCCTTGAACAATTATTTATTTTGCTTCTGTGAAAAATCACAACATAATTTTAATTTGAAAGATGATCATCCTGATGTGCCTAAAACACGCTGTAGTTATTTTTTTTTATTATTTTATCAATAAATAAAAGCAAAACAAAAAATATTCTTCCCACTAAGTCCCAAGGTAAACCCAAACCCTAGGTGGAGTTCAGCGAAAATTATACGATTGGCATCAGGAACTGGAGGAGTATATTCCAGGATATAGCGAGATTGCGACGAGAACTGGAGGAGGCCAAATCACACAACGGACTATAGAGCGATGGTTGATTGGTACGTCATGTCAACCATCGCCGATAGACCCACATGATATTATCAGATATGACATATGTAGTACATAATAACACTTGGTGTTATCTGACCAATATTTCCACTGCTGGGAAACGAACTCACATAAGCTAAACTCGATTTTTATTATATTTATTAATTAACTATTCAGAGACAGAATTGACGTTTGTTCTATGTATGATTGTTTTTTACGCCTTCATACATCCTTATCACACATATCCCCACATTGTCCTCTTACACATCATGTAAACACACCCTCATTCTCATAAATACACTTGTTTTTTGGTCCACTTGTTTAGCTATTTATTGTTCTTTATATATATTTTTATTACTTTTTTTTTATACTTTAATTTTATATTTATCTACTATAAAAAAAATTGAAGCAAAAATGAATTTCAAAAATATTGTTATTTCAAAAATTATGAAGCAAAAATGTAAAAATTATGAAGTTAAAATGTATATCATAATTATTGTTAGTATTACCTACCTCAGAACAGGCTTTGCCTAGTGAGGTTATAAATTCCATTATTATATTTATTTTTTTTATATTCAATTTATTAAATTTAATTATGGAAATAAATAAATAAAAAATAATAATAACTTGTGTCCTAATTGTAATTTGTGTTAATGTTGAATAGTGTATCCATGTACTAAAAGAAAGTAATATCTAGGAGTTGTTGATTTTTTGTTGTAATTTTTAAGAGTTTGTATATGTATTTGTAAAATGGCGTAAAGCAGTTTAATATGTTAAAATAAATAAATAAATATTTACCACACCGTGACGACACAAACAAGTATACACTGTGATGGAGTAAAAACAAATGTTTACATCTGTACAGTACAAGTATAAATAGATGTTATTTAATGACAGAAAACCTTTTTCAACAACAATATCCCCGTAATATTTGTATCTAGGCCATTATAATTATAGTTATATCCTATGTGGGACTTTGGGTCGGATATGAAAGTTTTCTCTCTTTTCTCTCACACTCTTCGTTGTGGTTATGTAGTGTTTTCTAGACCCAAGATGATCATTGTTTGTCCGGCATGTGATGTTCAAATAAATAAAATGGAATAGTTTAATGATTCATGAAAGAAAAAGATTACTCTTTACGAGTATTATTTGCTAAGCGCCTCGTAGCCACATCATTTGCTATAGCCATTTCAAATTACACCGTTCAAATCGACTGTGTTAGCGATTAGCTAAACAAAACCCCTTCAATAGTACGGATGGTAAACGTTTACTAAATAGATCGATCAATAGGTTCATCGGGCCGTTTTAGCTCTCTGAGTAAAATAGGTGAAGTATTATTGTAATTCGAGTGATAATTTTAATGTAGAAAATACAGAAAACAATAATATTAGTTTTAAATACAGTTTAGCTGTTTACCCCAACCACCATCCGTTCTGCTCATGAGAACTAATATTGGCCCTTTGCAGATGTCTAAAAGAACATACTTACGAAGAATATAACTATAGTGAGTTTAAGAGGAAATTGTAGGCTATATAGTTATTTTCCCCAGTACACTCAAAAGATACGTCTTTGAAATAAAGAACAGTTTTAAATTACATCTTAATTCAATTTCATGAGTTTTTTGAAAAATGAATTTGTTTTACGCTTTCCTAATTATCGCTAAAACCCTTATTTATTTTATTAATGTAAGTAACTATAAATCTACAAGGCCTATGAAGTAGATTTTAGCTTCAATCGAAAGAGAATATGAAAATCTGAGTTTTTTTATTATTGTAATATTTAAATTACCATTCTTGCTATTTAAAAAAAAACTCTTAAGTTTAACCTTTTCTTCGCGAAAAAATAATATATATCACAGATAAGGTGAATCACAATATTTTTTCATGTTTTATATATAAGAAGACAATTAAGTGTGCATTTTTGTGTACATCCGTATTCCCATGGTACACGAGGACCTTAAGACCTAAAAGAGTCTTGTAGTGGCGTTCGAGACAAGGAAAAAGAAATGTGAGACGTCCTTAGACACGGTGCAGTGGTCGGAATGCATCAAAGCAGTGGCAGGGAGCAATTGGAAGCGGTGTGCTCAGGAAGGGCAAGAGTCGAAGAAGAGGTGGGAGCCCTTGTTCAACTCTGGATGCAAACAGGCGGATGACGAAGAAGAAGACCTAAAAGACACTGTACTTGAAGTGCCAAAGAGAGCTGATATTAAGGAAACAGCTGAACTAAAATGACTACAGCGAGGGTTATTTTTGAATTACAGACCGTCAATCAAACGTCATGGGGGCAAGTCTGGCCCAACTTGATTTGTCTGACCAAACTTGCCCCCCATATAACAAAAATATTCACTGCATACCATTTACTTTTTTTTTCGACGATTTAAACCTTTAAATATATTTTTACATACATACACACATATGTACCATCACGCCCTGTCCCTTACGGGGTAGGCAGAGATAACCTAACGCCACTTACTTCTATCTTGACATACATTGATCGCCTCGACAACATTCATAAATCGTCTTTTACATGTTCGTCTGTTGTTCACGCTTCTAACATTTCCGTCTTTCAAAATACCGTTCACATGGACGTGCCATCCCTTCCTTGGGCGGCCCCGACCTCTCATTCCATTCCTGTCCGCAATGTATATTTTCTTCGTCAGGCGTTCCTTATTCATTCTCCCCATGTGGCCAAACCATCTCAATGTGTTCACTTTCATTCTATTAATAACATCTTTCTTTATCCTACATTCTTTCCTTATGTCCTCATTTCTGCCCTGTCATACATCCTTCTATTACAGATTCTTCTTAGCGATCTCATTTCAACTGCATTTATTCTACTTTCGTGCGACTTCTGCCATGTCCAGGTTTCACTTGCACACGTCAAGGTTGGCATTTATGAATGGCAACTTTGAATATTTTTTTAAGAGCGTTATATTATTATTTGCCATAATAGCAGTTAGTCGGCCGATAAAAAAAACGGAAAAAAAATCTATAGGTCTGAATTATTGAGGTCAGTTCACCGATCCAGCTTTTGCATGTTCCTTACCATGAAACTAATGGCAGAAAAACGCCACAACACCGCGAAATTTTCCAATAACACAATTCAATTTTTGCAAACTATCAATTTCGTCACAAAATACTAAAGATAAAGAAACCGATGGCCTGAAAACGAATGTGGGAGGGGAAGAGGGCCTAGCGTTGTTTTTTTGTTTTATTTACTGTTCCATATAAAATAATATCATCGCATTTATTTTTCGTATATTCTAATATCCTAACTCTTGCCCCAAATAGCACGCATAATAAATTTAAATAACACATAGATGTTAGGTTCGAAACGGTTGTACGTAAGCATATATTTAGTACTTACCAAAAACTATTTATGTAATCAAATTTTATTTCTCATACTTAAGTTTCAAAAATGTATTGATATATCATCTATTCATTCATTCATTCATTCCATCACGTCTTATCCCACAATGTGAGAAAACAAGGTACATACATACTTTCTTGGTCAATCCAAATTTATATTATCTCATTTCTTTTAAATGTTTAAACTAACACTTTAACGTACAATTTAATGCACACATGTAACAAATAATAAATAAAAAATAATGAACAATGTATTATTTTTTACAAAATTCAAACAATAACCGAATGTTTTCGGCAAAGTGACTAAGCATTATCAAGGTTTAAAAAGAAACTAACCAATTTAAAATTCAATTTTTATAAAAATTGTTAAAAAAATTCAAGATGTACTACTACAATGACTGTTTGTTTTATATAAAATTATTTTATCTAGTTGGGGTGTTTCAGCTTTTTTCGATATTTTTAAAAAGTTTGGAAATATAGGCAGTTAAACACATAAATTTATCAGAAAAAAAAAATATTTTTCTTAGTAAATACTTTTTGAGAAACTCTAGATTTTATTGATAAAATTGATTTAATTTTGTATTTTTCTATGTTTATACCAATTTTCAGCGTTCTAGCTTTTATGGTTTCAGAGATATATGGAAAAATAAAGTAAAAATTCCAAAATTGATAACCCCAGACTGAAAAAAAATTTTAATTCTGAGTATAAATGTTTTGTAGGCCTTTAACTATATATAAATATATATCCTGAAATTTTGGGCTCTGTAAATTGGGCGGATCAAAAGTTATAAGACACACACACACACACACACACACACACACACACACACACACACACACTCACACACGCACGCACGCACGCACGCACGCACGCACGCACGCACGCACGCACGCACGCACGCACGCACGCACGCACGCACGCACGCACGCACGCACGCACGCACGCACGCACGCACGCACGCACGCACGCACGCACGCACGCACGCACGCACGCACGCACGAACGCACGCACGCACGCACGCACGCACGCACGCACGCACGCACGCACGCACGCACGCACGCACGCACGCACGCACGCACGCACGCACGCACGCACGCACGCACGCACGCACGCACGCACGCACGCACGCACGCACGCACGCACGCACGCACGCACGCACGCACGCACGCACGCACGCACGCACGCACGCACGCACGCACGCACGCACGCACGCACGCACGCACGCACGCACGCACGCACGCACGCACGCACGCACGCACGCACGCACACACACACACACACACACACACACACACACACACACACACACACAGACACACGAAATGTTCTATATAACATTGGTATAACATTGGTAGCTGTCAGTTGTTTTGACGTTTTCGTAATATTATTGATCTAGAATCATAGTTCACATATCTTTAATTGTTGTTTAAACTGGTGAAGTGAGTTTATAGAAATACTGTCTACCATCTTGGCAGTTATTGGCTATTGAAGTGCTACAGGAGGTGAAAAATATCAGTTTTAATATTCAGAGATTGACGAAAAAAAATATTGCTTATCGATTACAAATCTCTTGACTGGTCGATCTACTCACTGTCAGTGTCTTACTATTTGGTTCGCTTGACTTGGTGTGGACACACTGCTCTGCGCTGCACAGTTTGACCGTTTCAATATATATACATAATATATACCTACTGTGGAACGTCGCAGGCAAAATACACAATTCGTTATTTGTATTTTTATCATATTTATTCATCTTACAACTTGTAAAAATGAACTGCTACACTTGTGTTAAAAGTATAAATTGTGATGATGCTATGATATGCTCAAAATGTCAAAGTAAATTCCATTTTTTCTGTGTGGGATTCAGTGAAAATAATTTCAAGCAGATGCTAAGGATGAACAAATTAAAATGGAAATGCCAAAAATGTAAATCTGTTAGTCCAAAAAAGGCTGACCAAGCTGAAACTCGTGACGCTACTGACGTGTTAAAATTATTAAATTCAGTCCAAAATGAATTGACTGACATGAGAAAATCCTTTGATGCCTTACTTGAGAAACAAAGAGAAGAATTGATAGATATGAAAAATAAACTACAGATCTGCACTAATAAACTAGATGAATCTAATAAGAAAACTGATATGTGGGAAAAAAATTTCTTGGAACTGAAGACCAAGCAGGAGAAGACTGACATTAAGATGGATAGCTTACAGAAGGAAAACAGAGCCCTGAAAAGTACTATTAACAAACTGGAACAGTCATCCCTAGGAACATCAGTGGAAATACAAGGACTCCCTTTTAGTGATAAGAATGAAATACAACCGATGTTGATATCACTATTCAAACATATTGAATGTGAAGATATATTGTCCAAACAAACTGAAGATGTATCTGTTACAAACTCCCAAAAGAAAATTATAACTCTGAAATTTAATACAAAGGAAGCTAAGGACAGAGTTCTACTCGGCAAAAGGAAGAAAAATAACATCACTGCTCTGGACATAGGCTGTAATAATACAAATGGAAATGTCTATACATATAAACGAAAAATTAACTACTCACAACAAACACCTCCTTTGGTTGGCTAAATCTACAAAAGCATATGGATATAAATTCGTCTGGACAAAATATGGTAATATCTACATTAAAAGGAGTGAAGATTCAAATGTATTGGCAATCAAAGATGTCTGTGACATTCCTACTCGATAGTAGTGGGAACTCATACAAAAGGAGGTCCAGCGATGTACGATAACCAGGACATGAATATCGCTCAGCCTTACAAGATGATAGAAGACATAAACAGCATATATCGAGAAACAAGCTTTACGCTAATAAACATGAACATAAGAAGCATAAACAAACACTTCGATGAACTGTGCCTTTTAAATTGCCTTTCTTTTAAACCTGATATAATTGTTTTGACTGAGACTCAATTGCGTACTGAAACTCCGTATAATATTCCGGGATATTCTGTAATATCAAACATCTGTAGACACACATCACATGATGGAATTACCTACAATGTTCTACAGAGATGAAACAGTTGTTGATCCTGTGTGCGAAATGCCAAACTTACTGTTCTCTAATTCGATTATCATGAGCTTCACTCATTGTAATGTTAAAAGTTGTATTATTGCCAACTATAGATCTCCATCTTTGTGCGTCAGGAAATATATATTTATGAATTTAAAACATATTTAATGCCACTCCTAAAATCAAAAAAATCTTATAATGTTATTTTTGTTGGTGATATTAATATTAATATCTTACATGATAGAGTTCTTGATACCGATGAAAATGCTTATCTCGATGTACGATGTATGCAAATGGATTTATTTCTTATATAAATTGTGTAACAAGAATGAATTTTGGTGAACTGGGCTCTTGCTTGGACCATATCATGGTTAAATCGAGAGACTCAGTGATGCCAAAAGCTGCAATACTATCGATCGATATTACTGATCATTATCCAACATTTTACGGACATAATTATTACATGAATAGCAATGTATGTGCCGCAACCAACAATTGTGGAGTTAAAATAGATTCGACAAAACTCTTATCGACTATCGTAGGGGAGTCGTGGTCTAATGTATATTCTCATAACGATCCTAACAAAGCTATAGATACATTCTATCAAATTCTAAATAATTATATGGATCCTTGTAAAATTATCAAATCTGCACCAAAGAGTAAATATAAGAAAATTCAGCTTTGGATAACACGTGGTCTAATAATATCAATACATCATCGGAATAAATTATATACTGAATTTAAAAAGCATGAAAAATTTTGTCGCTTAAACAATCTATTGATTTCTCCGTGGATCAAAGAAAACTTTACTATCTATCGTAATATGCTAAACTTGCTCATAAAAAAATGTAAACAAGATTACTATAATAATGAATTAAATAAGGCAAAAAATGATTCAAAAAAGACATGGGATATAATCAACGAAATAGCTTCCAGGAAGAAAAGACAAATTCACATTATTAATAAAATAGATCACAACAACGAAATTATTTCAGACCAACTTAAAATCTCGGATATTTTTAACAATTATTTCACAAACGTAGCAACTGATCTTCTTGCTACTATGCCAATGCCCAATAACGCCAGTTCTCCAACTTCCTTACTCCCAAGTATGAGAGATAATAATGCAGAGGTACCAAACTTGATTAATTTTAATTCTATTACCGAGAACGATGTTATAATAACAATCAACGAATTAAAATCTAATACAGCTACTGGTCCAGATAATATTAACATAGAAACGATTAAACTAATTAAGCAACATATAGCCTCACCCATTAAATATATTTTTAATCTGTCTTTGGATACAGGAAAATTCCCAAACATTCTTAAAACTTCTACCATAATACCAATTCATAAAAGTGGTTCACCCCTTCTAACAAATAACTATAGACCAATTGTACTTATCTCACAAATAGCTAAGATTTTCGAAAAAATTATCAAAAAACAACTCATGAGTTACCTTGAAAAAAATAATAAACTATCCAAAAATCAATTTGGATTTAGACCAAACTTGGGAACAGAAGATGTATTATATAAATTGACAAAGCACGTAAATGAAAATTTAGACATTGGGAAAAAAACATTAACAATTTTTTTTGGATCTAAGAAAAGCATTTGATACCGTTAATCACAATATGTTAATCAAACGTCTAGCAAAAATTGGTATAGAAGGTAAATGTCTTTTCCTGATACGGAGCTACTTAAATGAAAGATTTCAAAAAACTAAGGTATGTAGTTAATAACTATAGCTCGCAGCTTAGAGTTCTCCATGGTGTTCCACAAGGTACGGTTCTTGGACCGATCCTGTTCCTAGTTTATATAAATGACCTCTGCAACGCTAATATTCCTGGTGAGATAATTTCATTTGCGGATGATACTTCAATAACCATAAGCGGACATACCTGGCAAGAAACTTTTGTCAAAGCAGATAGGTGTTTAAGAATTGTAAAATCTTGGTTGAATGAAAGTCTATTATCTCTTAATTGTGATAAAACGATGTATATAACATATTCAAATACACAAAGATCAGCGCCTGATGGTAGTGATTCACATACTTTGCGATTCCATAATGTTGGTTGTGATAGCACATGCTATAGATGCTCAGAGGTAAAAGCAGTCAACTCCACGAAATACTTAGGCATTACTATTGACTCTTATTTAAGGTGGGACAAGCATATAGATTATGTATGTAAAAGAATTCGATACTTGGTGTACGTTTTCAAAAGATTGGTTGGTATTGTCAAAACAGATTTAGTCAAAATGACTTACTACTGCTTAGTGCAATCGATTTTAACATATGGTATGATGGCTTGGGGTGGAGCATTAAATAATCATATTGCACCTTTGGAAGTTATCCAAAAAATGTTAGTAAAAAAAAAATCTACCAGAAACCAATTAGATTCTCAACTTCGCAGCTTTTTGAAGATAGCAAACTCTTAGATCTGAGGAAACTCTACATACTCCAATGTCTTAAATTTATCCATAAGAGGCCTCATTTATTCAATCTTAACACACAGAACAGAGTCAGCCAGTGATTAAATAATATGTACAAGGTCCCTAATTATAAAAGGAGAAGGACACAAAGACACGCTGTATTTGTTGCACCTAGAACATTTAATAAATTATCCAACTCTTTAAAGACAATCAAGAATCATAAAACTTTTATCAGACATATAAAATCTTGGCTACTCACAGACCAATGTAATGTGCAAGAGTATTTGTTGTGATTTTGATTTTTATTACTCGATTTTTTATTTTTGTTTATTTGTTAATTAATTCATTTATCTTTTAAATTAAATTCTGATTGTTGACTGCTTGTATTATCTGAGTTGATAAATGAATCGTACTTTTTGGTTCTTGTCTCCTGACCCTGCTTCTATTATTTTTCTTTTATTTTTATATAAGTATTTTTTTTCTACTACCGATTTTACTTGTTGGTGTTACAACTCTATTAAAAATTTATTCTGAATTTATTAATATTAATCTACTCCTCCTTATTATAATTTGTATTTATTTGTTTCTTACTTGTTGGGTTTTCAATTTGGTGCACTTATGTCTTTCTTTTTCTCAATATTCTGCTCTTGTGTAAAAACTCAATGATTTTTTTATATTATTATTATTTATTTTTTTTTAATCACTATTGGAAATTCTCAATTTTAACTAGAAAGTGTAGATTGACTGCGACTTGCATATCCTTGTACTTGCCAAGTATTGTTACTATCGACTGCGGGTATAATATTTGGTAGCACCGCTGTCAGTCTGCTGATTCATGTAAACTTATTGATGTTTCGTATATAAATATGTGTATGTATATTTTTCATATATAATTTGTAACCTTTATATTTTTTGCACTTGTTTCCTGCCTAAGCAATTTGCTATATTTTATTTTTATAAATAACTAATGTTACTAACGAAATAATTTTGAATATTTTTAATTGGTATACCCACAGACAGGCTATGCCTTGTGGGATTTTTGTGTGTACGGTTGATTTATTATTATAATTGATATTATGTTTATGTATATTGTATGTTAACCGTGTACCAAATCTTAAATAAATAAATAAATAAAAAATAAAATAACCCCTGACTGAAACAAAAATTCAAAATTCTGAGTATAAAAGTTTTGTAGGCCTATAACTGTTTATATATTCTGAAATTTTGGGCTCTGTAAATTGAGCGGATCAAAAGTTATAAGGGGGGACGGACACACACACACACACACACACACACACACACACACACACATACACACACACACACACACACGAAATGTTTTACTCCGAATTCTGAGTAAATCCGTATATGGAACATATATGCTGCGAAGCCTCTAAGTTGGTGTTTTTTGACTTCAAAGTTGGAAAAGCCGTAAAAAATATAGACCCTGCATACAATCTCGCGTATCCTGGCTTGAAACTTTGTCGATATGTTAAGAGAACAACGTTACCTTGAACAAATCGTCAGTCGGATTAATAAGTTTGAATAACTTAGTAATTATTTAACAATGTTGAATTCTAACTATGAAGTTGGATAAAATTGACGATTATTATCCAAGACATACCTTTAAATATTTAAATACGTTTATTTATGTCACCATTAGAATCCTATCTTTTAAAAGCAGTCAAGCTGATGTTTCGAAAGTTTTAATTGTTCCTTTAAACATCCGATTAAGCACAGTTTTAATTAATGTAGTGTCCCTAATTACACGTAACATCAGATAAATTCATTATGTCCTCCGTTGGCCATAATCGCAAACTGCTTTTTGATATTAATTTAAAGGGTTGAGCCGCTCACAACCGGCTTCTTAATGGAAATAGTTTTAGCCCCTATTTATTTTGAATCTTAGAAGATAAGATTTCAATTCTGATTAGTCCATAATCAGGTGGGCGATAGCAATTTCAAATATTTATTCATTTCAATTACCCTTCGTAAGTTTTTATTACTTCCTACACACAAGGTTTCTACCACAAACACTACAGTTTTCTTAGTAACTTCTTCTTAATAAAACGTGTCTTAAAAATAAAAAAAACTATAACTGCCAGTTAAGCACTCACTACCTATAAACCGTAAAAAACCCTTATTAAAAATCCAATTATTTACATAATTGTATTTCCTTGTATCCTATCAAAATAGTGTTTTCTTTTTTCTTTTATGCTACTACTCTTTTTTGAATAATTATTGTTATAAATAGAAGAAGCTGTTAGTTTTCACAAATAAAATGATTTAAAAAAATATCGCGTGGAATTTTTAAGTAGAAAATTATTTCTATTTATTTATTTATTTATTCGTATACAATAATGTGAAAAATGGTGGATAGACTGCCTTAAAGCAATTTCTTCCAACCAACCAAAAACTTGGCTAAATAGTGGCTTGGCTTGGCTTGGCTTGGTAGGTGTAGGTATTAAATTTACAACAAAAACAAATACAAATAGAATGTAAAATTACAGCAACAAAGAAAGCTGGGAGATAGAGGTTGTGGAAGAATGGAGAGAAGGGTAAGGAGTATTAGTTAAGAGTCATTAGACAAGTATAACAACTATAGTCTTTTTTTAATGTTGAATCAATTAAGCCGTCGTAATTTCATCGTTTAAGGTGCTTATTGTACTTATCCATTGTCTTTCTGATTGTGATAGAGGAACTGAGGAATTCAGTAGAATGAATGGGAAAAGCTAGTGTGGTACGATCAGCAGATCGACCGATGAGAGGCAGAGCGTGATTTTAAAAGAAAATAATTATTTTATAAGATATAAGAATAAGTGATATGAGTCTAACATAAACAGGAACTATGTCAAATATCAATTTAACACGCACCCAATAACAAGTTGCCACATTCTGGAGACTTGCAATATTCATCGTCTCACAGATCCAGACTGAAAACACAATTGAAAACTGTGTTTCCAACGGGAATCGAACCTGGGACCTTTGGATCAGCAGTCAGATACCTAACCAACTGAGCTACAAAGGCCGACAATCTTATCACAACTAATTTGTTATATGTGTAGCTAAAATTTTAATTATTAAATCGCAACGAAACTAAATCAGTTTTTCTGTGACAGAGATATTCATATTAAGTACTTATACCTAAATTTATTATTCTAATAAAATACCTATTTGTTAAAAAAAATAATAATAATAAAGAAAATAAACAAGCATGGGTCTCAGATAAGTGCACGAATTGTTTTTTTTACTCTTCACATCGATCTTTCTTGAATTATTTCTATTAAGAGGACATATAACGCTAAATCTAGTCAATAAAAACATGATATATTAAAACCGCCTAATGCACTATGAAGTTACGTGTTAGTAAGGGTAACTATGGCGTGCGTTAAAAAAGGTTTATACGTGATTTCAATTATCAGAAACCCAAAATTTGTTGATTTTTTGCATTTTAAGAACAAACTTTACTAGAAATGAAAAAACTTTATCGGTCAATCACTTTAATTTTATGCACTCTTTTAGCACATACAAGATTTATTCCTCTACGACACATAGTTTTGGAGTAATTTAAAAAAAATGCTGTAAAAGAGGATATTTTTAATATATTTTTAAGAGGAATTAAGCCTGAATTTAAAAATTGTGTGACGAACATTCACTAGATAAATGTTGAATACACTTATGCTATTTTTTTCTAGAAACACACTGTTTAACATATTTGAGGAATTTGATTTGAAATTGGGGTGTTTAGGTTTATATGCCCCCTTAATTACTTTATGGAAATGAATAAACTCCATCGTCACTTAAATTTGTCGTGAACTCTACAAAAATATTCGATGGAATGCCTTTTAAACTATCTTATTTCTACGAAGAACAAATCTACGTTGTTTGAATTTGAGGCAAAATTCTACATTTTCATCCAACTGTCGATTTGTTCAGGATAACTTTGTTCTCTTAACATATCGACAATGTTTCAAGCCAGGATACGCGAGAATTGTATGCAGAGGTCTACTTTTTTCACGGCTTTTCCAACTTTGAAGTCAAAAAACACCAACTTAGAGGCTTCGCAGCATATATGTTCCATACACGGATTTACTCAGAATTCGGAGTAGAACATTTCGTGTGTCTGTGTGTGTGTCTGTGTGTGTGTGTGTGTGTGTCCCTTATAACTTTTGATCCGCTCAAATTACAGAGCCCAAAATTTACGAATATATAAACAGTTATAGGCTTACAAAACTTTTATACTCAGAATTTCGAATTTTTTGTTTTAATCAGGGGTTATCAATTTTTGAATTTTTACTTTATTTTTCCATATATCTCAGAAACCATAAAAGCTAGAACGCTAAAAATTTGTACAAATATAGAATAATACAAAATCTCAAATTAGTTTATTCGAAAAAATTCCAGGGTTTCTCAAAAATTGAATTTAGTGACGACATCGCTTCATACATTTTGTATGGCAGTCGCCTTTACACAATATGTAAGAAGACTTAATAGTTTGATACTCATCTCCAAACATACATACATACCATCATGCTATTTTCATATTCTGGGTAGGAAAAAAGGATCTTCCTCCATACTATCCTATCTTGACATACATACCTACATATGTTGTATAGAAAACAAAATATCTGAAAATATTCAATAATTTGTATTTATGGGTTTATAGTTTGGTACATATTCTTCAACTATACATACTATCGCTATCGACAGTTGGATCTCATGTGTTACATGCAACTAGTTTATACTATATCGTAGTCACTTAAATTTCATTCATTTACAATCAAACGAATTTAAATATCTATGTTTATTATATTATTTATTCGCAAGAGTAATCCGAGGATTCCTTGAAATCCTTGGAATGTAAATATATATATTAGGTATAATTTTTTCTTCTTAAACTCAATTTTATTCCCTCTTACATCACATTTAATATTTTTTAATACATCTATGATATTTTATTTATTATTTGATTTTTTTATAAATTGTTTAATTGTTACATTATGTACATAATATACATACCTACACCTACTTTATATACATAGAATATTTCAATTCGAATCAGGGTAAGTATAACATTTTTCAATGTGGTAAATCAGGGATAACATTTTTTTTAAACATACTCCTATTATGATGGTACACTCATCTTTATTTATTTGATTTGTTGATTATTATAATAAATAGGTATATGTTAACTAAAAATTAATTGTTGTGTTAGTCATTATTATTATTTATTATGAAACTGAACAATTGAAATATTTGCACATTGATTTTGAATTTTTAGTTTACGGCAAGCATTGTATGCACAATGCACATTATGTAGATCAACCAAACTCATAGTCAATTAGGTATTTCAATATTACATGAATTGAACCATATTCGTATAAATGACCAGCGATTGATATAATATATCACATGCAATAGTTGGTACGGTATTTTCTATTTTCTGACAACTCACTCATGTGGTACTTTTTAGTTTAATCGATTTCGGGTTTGTTATTGTTCTTTTTTACGTCATTTCAAATAAACGTTTATACACAGACAATTCACAACATGTCAATCAATGAACTTATTTGGCTGGTAACGAATAAGGTATGATGTGAATTCTGAACATGTCATTTAATAAACTAAATAAGCATTATTTTGTGGATCTAATCAAACTATGACAATTTACATCACAAAAAGTTCCGTTATATCTAAAATTATTGAAACATTTGCTTTTCAATGAGATTAAGTGACCAAATTAAAGACCCGCCAAAGGTCGCCCTGAATACCGAACAAAAGTAATGAACCGCGATATCTAAGATCTGAAAATCAACGATAAAGTCAATCATTGTCATTAGATTCCCAGGCTTAGTAAAGGAACTCCGATATTTTTAACGGAAAAAAAGTAATTTGAAGATTTCAAATTTAAAAGGTTTTTTTTTTTGTATATTCCGCTCTGGGATAAATGCTCATTGACAATCATAGATCAAGAGCAGCCTCCATGACTTTTGCCATCTGAAACAGATCTCCCACACTAATAATTTTATTAATCAACTTCCAGCCGGAGCCCTCAAATGGTACCCAATCTACAATATTGCCTAGCGACATCAATAGCATAACCACTATCCATAGTATCCATCACAATATTTAACATATATTATATTATAAACCAGTAAAATAAATAGTTATTCGAATAATATTTTATATTTATGAACCACAAAAATGAATAATTATTTGAATATACCTATTGATATAAAGAAAAAAAATTCTACTTTATAAATGCTATTGAGTCTAAGCGTAATATTTTGGTCTTCAAAATATATTTTTCAATTACTGTGTAATTTTATATACCTATATATATTTTTTCCAATGGCTTTCATCTCTTTCACCACATATAACATATTGTGTAAAAACCTAATTTTAAATAGCATAATATAGAAGAAGTGTTTCATTATTATTGCTATGTAAATTTGACTGTCGTGACACCAGGATGCAACCTTCGCGGTGAAAATGCAGATTGCCATACGCAAAGTAAAGTATAAGTATTGCTATGTATTACGGCGTATTATTATGTATTACGGTATTACGGCGAAATAACTTGTAAAAATTTATTTTGATAATACAAACCATACATGTCTATGCTTTCAATGGATTCAAATCCGCTGATTTTGAATGCAAATTTTGCGGTAATCAAGCCAATTTGGTAACATTGGATAAAAAAATATTCTCCCAGGAAACTGTAGCCCAAAAGTATTAAAATTCTGAAAAAACTTTGTATTAAAGTTTTGGTAATGTCGCTCACTTAGCGGAATACTCTACTTGGTAGAGAGAAAAAATCGTGAACTTTTTTTATATTCACGAACCCATCTGGGGTCAAGATGAAAGCCGAAACGACCACATTTTATGTTCCCCTCAAGAATATTTTGAAATCTTTTACTTGTATTGTAGACAGCCCGTTATGTTTCATATTTTATAATGTACATTTTTTTCAATTCATTATAAGGTGAAAGCACCTACAGAGGATATTTATCTAACGATAACATAATATTGCTATAGGATTAGATATACTTACGACTTCCAATGTCCGATACACTTTCTTCAAAAGGCCAAATCTTACCCCGTCATCCAGAGTTAGCGAAATCAAATAACAATTTGAGGTGATTTTTTATTAAATCCACCAACTTATATACCTATTATCTATTACCTACACTTACTTCAAAAGGCCAAATCTTACCCCGTCATTCAGAGTTAGAGGGAGATCGCGATCCACTTCCACGCCGGCGACGCTATAGAGCCCATTATTGGCCCTGTTCACCACCGGACACAGCCGCAACATCGGACCTCACACGTCAGGGCCTCCGATTGGTCTCAAAATCGGCCGCTATGCTCACTCCGTTTCAAGTCGGAGGGGCTTGTACCCCGACCCCTCGGTCCTCGTGTTGGCGTCCTAGGTTGAGGCTCTAAGGGCCTAGGCAGTAAAGGCGGGGGTGGGCGGCCGACGCTGTTGTGCCCTCGTCAATTCTGTACTTAGAGAAGAGCAGGACGAACGTCTTCAGTCTCGCTCGGCAGTTACTCGTCAAACTGTGGCGAATGTTGTTGTGTGGTTCGGGCACACCGCCGGCGTAGACGTCGGGTCAGACATCCTGTGTTGACAACTAGACGTCAAATCTGACAGGTGATGATTGCGTCGGATGCCCCCGGTGTTAGCCCGCGGAATCTTCGTCATTCAGAGTTAGCGAAATCAAATAACAATTTGAGGTGATTTTTTATTAAATTCACCAACTTATATACCTATTGTCTATTACACTTACTTCAAAAGGCCAAATCTTACCACGTCATCCAGAGTTAGCGAAATCAATTAACAATTTGAGGTGATTTTTTATTAAATCCACCAACTTATATACCTATTGTCTATTACAAAAAGTACGTTTTTGGCGCAATCGAAAACATATTTAAAGAAAGCATATCGGATACTTTTGGTTGGACTCTAAATCTGGCGGGACTATAAACTTCTAAAAATATGGAAAGACAGCTAAGTATCTGCCTCACACAAGGAAACCCAATAAACAGAATATAAATACCTATTTAAATATTTGGTTTATTTATATAGCGCTTTTATCGTTAGAGCTCACCTCAAGGCGCATTACATTGGATTTGACATATTTGCGAATTTACCTTCGTCTTAAGCAGCCAATTCACGATCGTGCCATTCGGCGTCGCTCCATATGGAGCGGCGCCATTTGGAGCATTGTAAAATTTTCATCACACTCACGGGCGCGCCATCGAGCCATCAAAATTAGTATACGCAAGTGGTCGGCGCTTTTGCATTGATAAGTTCTATTTTTTTTTTTTTTTAATTTTCTAGTAAAAATGAGTTATTATTCTGATGATGAGTTTTATACAACTGCTATATAGCGGATTGTTTATGAATAAAAAGAAAAAACAAAGAGAAAATGTTGTATTTTCGCATTCATTTCAATGTTGTATTGGCGCAATGTACCGCTGGTTTTCACACTCACGAGCATGCTGTACCGGCAGGACGCGCCACGCGGTTGGTCGCGGTACTACAGAGTTTCGTACGTTTGGAATTCCATTTTGGTGTGTCAGGCCAATTGGGCTGCGCCGATTGTGACATTCACGAGCGCATTTTGGAGTGATGGCAAGCCATTTGGAAGGATGGCACGATCGTGAATGGGGGCCTTTAGAATTGTTATTCGTCTGAAACATCAGTTCTTTTTGATCATACTAAACAATGTAGCCCTTAGTGTTTATTTATTCTCAGATCTACTTATTACGTTTTATGATGTCTTGATTTTTACCTATCTCGGTATCGAAAAAAAATTCTATTAGAAGACTTAACGAAAACCCTTATTAGACACACCAGTTATTATTATTAGTTTTTATTTTAGTCGCTATAGTCGCTGTTTTTGAAATACAATATGGCACCAATATTACCAAAATATTGCAGAGCGTGCTTTTTATGAATAAGTTTATACTTATTTTACCTATGTTAACAAATATGTATAATGTTATGACGGTATGTACCTACTCTATGTATGACGGTAGGGTCATTTACATACCCAACCGTTCACAAAGTATTATCATTACTAAGGTTAATCATCTTTGCCACTTAAAGCTACTGGGATTATGGACCAAAGAGCAGCACGCTCGGTTCGCTATTTTTCAATTAGGGATTATTCCATTATTTTTATAAGGGATGAGGAACCCTTTTAATTTATGTCAACTGTCGTACGGTACCTACGTACCTACTGGTTTTTTGAAGTGTTTGCTTTAATCAGTGTAAATAATCTCTGTTTTTAGAGAATTCACAATTTTAAATTCAATGAGATGGGATATAATTTTTATTGATATTTCGATAGTCTTGATACGTCAATGCGATTAAATCATACATTATTTTTTTAATTAATTTTTATTTTTTAATTATTTAAAGTAAACATTACTTTTATAGTCACTTTATTAACATTATATTTTTAATACTGATTTATTCTAAATGCAGGTGATTTTATTCCAGTCAAAGTGTTAGCTCAAAATACCTACCGGCGAAATAACGATGGGACTTATGGGACGCAAATTTGCCTCAGCACGGTTGTAAGGATTTTGTTTGGTAGAACAGTGGACTGTATCTGGGTGTGGTTGTTGATCATGGAGATGAACAGGATCGATATAGGATGATAGGGGAACAGTCAAGATTACATAGGTACCTGCCCCCCTAGACAACATGCCATTTAAGCTAAGCGTTATATCGCTAAGCGATAGTAAATGTATGGAATTGGTGGCTATGACGTCACGTGACAGCCACCAATTTCATACATTTCTATCGCTTAGCCATATAACGCTTAGCTTTAATGACATGTTGTCTAGGGGGGCTGGTCTGAAGACTGCTCGCCCTTACGAGGTTGGCCAACCTAAGATCTCGGCTTGTAGATATATAATTTTACATATAAACACAGTTCATCACACACAAATTAACAACACACAACGATTCGACACGAGGGATCGAACTCTTTATAACATAAAACAATGTATATGAACAATGACCGATACGACGGTACACAAACGGCAGCTAATCTCAAGCGATTAACCTTGACTGATTAGGATGGGAGATAGCGGGAGGGAAAGGGGTATTCGCAAGTAGCGTCTAGTCCCAGCTCTTCTTTTCTGCATTCTTAGGTTAGGTTTAAGTTTGTGTATAATAATTATAGCGACTCGCGTGAGCGAGTTGCTTTATAAATTGAATTATAAATTAAATTTACATTTTTTATTTAATTTATTGCATTTAATATAAAATTTCACAGCTCATTTGACTTCATACTACGAGACCTCAACCAATCAGAGAGCCAACCGGAAACATATCGCGGAATGGTAAATGCGGATTGTAGACGCTAGTGTATTCGCACTGTACGACAATGTTTGGCGCCAACACATAGTTAAAATTGAAATTTGCTTGAATAGTTGAATAACGTAATTAATCTATTTGCTGCACTGATTTTATTCATTTAAAATATTTTTTTCTGTTGAAACTCAATTATGTATTGATAAATAGAAGGAGGTAACCTTACACACACATTACGCAAGACAAACAATAACGATTATTATATTTGATTTACAATGTTTATAAAAAATGCAAAGGTTCTTTATTGTCTAAAATATTATCGGCATAACCTTCAAGCCAAAATTGAATATGAAAATTCCTTAAAGGTTAGAACTGACAGAATGCTTTAAATATTTATAAGGAAAAAAAATATGTGAAGTGCGAGATTCGCGTTAATATTTCACGGTAGGTACATGAAAACACATCGGTAGGGAGGCGCACGTGACAATACTCTAAGGATAAAGAAATTTACACCGCTTTTCTATTTTCAAACAAAAAAGGTGTCGGCATCCTTTTGTTTTCCAATTCTCTTTTTTAACGCATTTTACCACACAAGACTAGCAAAAGTTGGTTCTCGCCACGCCACGAGTGTATTTTAAAACTGGTGAACAATGTGTACTACGCTTGTGCTGTTTGTGGCCGAATAATAATCAAAATTTGACGCAATCTCTAAAATTCAAAGAGAAAATCTTTTGTCTTTCTTCTATGATGGGAAATGTGGGAGTACCTAAACACTGTTTGAGTTTAGGCGTTTACTCTTAACTTGGAGAGAGTATCATCCTATTTGTATGGAAGTAGGCACCAACACGTACCTATTATGTAAAAACATTTATACTTACGTCATATTATGAAGTTCTTTCAAAATGAAAACTTAAGAAATAACGTAATATTTAACTATTGCATTAAAACTTCGATCATTAAATAGTATTTTAAATAACTACTACAGCTTTATACCGTTTTCTAGTTTTTTATACCCGGCGTTGCTCGAGAAGGTAAATGTGAAGCAATATGCTAACGTATCAAGAAAGTCGTTTTCGTAATTTTGAACTGTTTATTTGTTATGATTAATTCAGAATGAGTAAAAAATATCCAATACAAAAATGAAAATTTACAAACATAAGTTAGTTTTTCTAAAAACAGTCCCATCCGTCCCTTCAGTCCCTCCATCCGTCCCTTCCCTTCAGTCTCAAATAATGTAAAGGGAAGTGGTTTGAAATTTCTGTAGGATTGGACTGGGAAAGAAATTTCAGCAAGTTTGGAGTTGAAAATTTTCAGCAAGCATTATAAAGAGTTTAGTGTAGGCCATAACCCCCATATTCTTATATATTGTTATTTAGTGTGAAAAGAGTATTTAAAGTTTTCTATTAAGTGTGAAAAGAATATTTTATGAATTCCATGTACATAATTTTTTCATTAATTCGTTTATGAGATTAATATATAAACAAACAAAAATTTAGATAATTATGATATAAATAATTAAATATCATACACCTATATTACCTTCAAAAATATTACACACTAAAATATAAGTGTAATTATTTGATTTTAACTATAGAAACGTACAAAATGACAAATCAACAAAGTCAGATATTTCTGCTAGTTGTTTTGCTAGTTAGATCTATTTGTTCATATATGAAATGACAAATTTCCTTATAAAATTTTTACATTTTATAAATACGAAAAACATTAAAATGAAATAAAATAATTTCAATACTTTTCACTCAAACGCTAGGTTATACTTGCAAATATAAGTTATTCGTGTAAAAACGCACTTCTGAAATTGAAATAGCAAACATTTGTTTACGAAAAAGTACATATAATGAGGTTTCATTCGTGATAAATTTTGTAGGAAATTGACGATAAAATGAAAAATAATCCAACTGTCGATTCGTTCAAGAGAATGATATTCTTTTGAAGGAAGAGGCAGTTTAAATCCCAAACGCGTGTATGAAGGGATTGTATGCAGGATCTACTTTTTTCACGGCTTATCCAACTCTGAAGTCAAAAAACACCAATTTAAAGGCTTCGCAGCATATATGTTCCATATACGGATTTAATCAGAATTCGGAGTAGAACATTTTGTGTGTCTGTGTGTGAACAAAACTTTAATAGGTACTCAAAATTTTGAATTTTTGTTTCAGTCAGGGGTTATCAATTTTTGAATTTTTGGTTTATTTTTCCATATATCTCAGAAACCATTAAAACTAGAACGCTGAAAATTGGTGTAAACATAGACAAATATAAAATCTCAAATTGGTTTTTTTCAAAAAAATTACAGGGTTTCTCAAACATTTTTTATTAAGAGAAATATTTTTTTTTATTATAAATTTATGAGTTTAACTGCCTGTATTTCCAAATATTTTAAAAATATCGAAAGAAGCCGAAACACCCCAACTATATAATTTAATTTTCTATAAAAAACATAAATATTGTAGAAGTAAATCTCAATTTTTTTTTAACAATTTTTATAAAAATTGAATTCAGTGACGACATCACTTCATACAATTTTTATAAGACTTAATAGTTTGATACTTAAATCTCCAAACATACATACATACCATCATGCTGTTTTCATATTCTGGGTAGAAAAAATGACTGACTTCCATACTGTCCTATCTTGACATACATTCATACATGTGTTGTATAGAAAATAAATATCCTAAAATATTCAATAATTTGGATTTATTATTGAATATTTTAGGTTTGGTACTTATTCTTCAACTATACATACTATCGCTATCGACAGTTGGATCTCATGTGTAACATGCAACTAGTTTTAATTTGCCTAGGTTACTCACTGGTCGCAAAGGAAGCAAAATGCAGAATATTTATCATTAAAGTTTTTCAGTTTTTGATTGAACAGCACACTAAAAAAATACTCACATACATACCTACATATAATTTTGCAAAATATTATGGTGAAGATATACCTATATAATACGATGTTTCATTTTCTCAAGTCATAATTATTGTCAAAATTATCATATCCACCATAAAACACTCAAAAATAATTGCTTTAAAAACAAATGGATTTGCTTTAAAAAAAATATTATAATTTCATCTGGATTATGTAATATGTATAAATGGATTGATTTGTGATTTTTACGTATTTCTTAAGTTTTATGTTTTACTATTTCCAATGTGTTAGCTGTAGGACTAATTTAAATAATAATTTATTTTTTTCACAAACTAAAAGCGCCCTTTAGGTGACCACGGTTGTCATTAAACGGCGCTATATAAATTGTCCTGCTTATTATTATTATTATTTAAAAGTATTTATTTTCAAGATATTAAATTTATGTTATATTTATAGCATTATTTGTGGGGTTAATTAGTTAAGTATGACAACAAAAAATTGTGGCGGAATCTACTGAAAAATATGTTTCTATAATGTTGATTGAATACGTTACATTCTTACTTAAAAAGAATGGAATGTCTATTGAAGCAAAGAGTCGAAGACAATAATCCTACAAATGGAATACTCACTCCTAAAAATCTTTTTAAAGCACAAGTTATGAAGTGTAATATATCTCTAAGGCTCTTCTTCTATTTTCTCCCCAAGATTGATCGGATACCGATACAAAAAATATCCTTGGAAATAGGAAAAATATGTGAATGAAAATAAATGGTTCACTGCAGAATATAAAATACATCTTTATATAGAATGTGCTAGAATATTTTAGCGTTTATTTTGCTGAATATATTGATTTACTAAAAAAATCAGAGTTATTTATAAATTTTACATCTGAAGGGATAATTATTTTTACATTAATAGTTTAATTATCACATCCAATTGCAACTGCAATTAGATGTGATAAAAATAATACGAAGTTGAAAAATTAAATTTCTCCATTATTATGAATTGCTAGAGTTCTGAACTCCAAGATAGAAGTTAAGTCCGTTGTAGTAGAAGTTTTCATATTCCACATTCATAACACACATTAATCTTAAAAGTGTGCCACAAGTAGGTACATTCCTAAATATGATCAATTTTCGCATTAGCACAGCATTTGAATTTCAGCTTAAACATACTATCTTGAAAGTTTTTAGTTTTATATTATAATAATCACATATTAAAGTAACCATATGAAGATTCAGTAAAGGTAAATATTCTTTAAAAACATGATTTGCATTGTGTGTCGTGCAATAGAATTGATTTACTGCAATTTTGTCTAACTATGAGATTCAATCCAACTGGTTTGAAAGAAATATATTATCTCTTTGTTTTCTTAATTATATTTATATCTCTTTATTTTCACTGTCATTGTTTTCGTCTCCTTATTCTAGTTGAAATCAGTGTACTTTTGCGTTGGTTGAGTATTGTCCATGTAGCAGCATATGTTGTAGGCACTGATCTGAGATTTGTGTCCTAACTATGCCGCTAAATCACCAAAAGAATATTGACTATACACTCTGTCACGTCACATCCATGCTGTGTGGTGACTTTTCCCAATAGATCATTTTTCTAATTTGTGCAATCTAAAGTAATAAAGCAATCAAAATGTTAGTGTATGTGTGTGTGTGTGTGTGTGTGTGTGTGTGTGTGTATGTGTGTGTGTGTGTGTGTGTGTGTGTGTGTTTGTCTCACGCCTTCTGAAAAACCAAGAGCATCTAAAAATCTAATTTATATGCGAACGTGTACCAGTATACCTGATGCAGTGTCACGCCTAAAATTATGCGATAAAAATGCTGAATTTTAAAAATATTTCAATAATTATTTTTCTCATACAAAATTTTCCAAGTCATATCTGTCAAAAAAGTGTACATTTTGCACGCAAATATCTGTTAGTTTAAAAGTTAGAAGTACGTATTTACACGAAAAAAATATATTTTCAAGTATAACTTAGCGTTTAAGTGAAAAACATGGTGAATATTTTGTATAATTATAATGTTAAACTTATTTTTAAAGTAAGCGTTTTGTACATAAATGCCGCCATTTTAATATCTTTTCATACAATATTTCATTTTCCTACCGAATGAATATGTTCTTGAAAATAATAAACCTTTGAAATAAATGTAATTATGAAATAATAAAATGAAACACAAGACATTACAGCAAGTTTTAAGACGTATATTGTAAAAGTCTGTTAATTATTAGTAAAGATATAGGCATAAAAAAATTGCATAATTTGTATATAATATTTGATATTTCGGACAATTTTCATTTTTAAGCATCGAACAAACCAATGTAGGTACCTACATATTATTCAAAAAATGTCTACAAACCATTTGATATTTTTTACATGTTCTATGGTTACTATGGTTACGGGCACATTCTGATATTCAAATAAAATTTGTTATAAATCGAATTCGAATTAATTTAGAACATCATTGTAGGTAGGTACCTACATACATACCTAATACTACTTTAAAACCAACAATATACTAATTTCGTATAGGAAAATTATTAAACTATCTTAGGTTAACTACAATACACATGTCATTCAATCTACAAACTATTTCCTATAGTGAAATTCTTCTTTTATTTAAGTAGACCTTTGGGTGATTTTTTATACAAACTATTTCTTGGAGTTTAATTCTTCTTCCTCTTCTTTTGTGAAGTCATTTGGGACAGTTCATAAATAAACTATTTCCTATAGTCTAATTTTTCTTTTTCTAATTTATGTAGACCTTGGGTGAGTTTTTATACAAACTATTTCCTATAGTCTAATTCATCTTCTTCCTCTTCTTTTATGTAGCCCTTTGGGTGAGTTTTTATACAAAGTTATTCCTATAATCTAATTCTTTTTCTTCTTATTTTATGTAGACCTCTGGGCCAGTTTTGATACCAACTATTTCTTTTAACGTTATTCTTCTTTTTCTAATTTTATGTAGACCTTTGTTGAATTTTGTATAAACTAACTTCCTATAGTCTAATATTTTCCTCTTTTATGTAGACCAAGGGAGAGTTTTCATACAAACTTTTCCTTTAGTCTAATTCTTCTTCGTCTTCTTTTATGTTGAACTTTGCGTTAGTTTTTATACAATCTTTTTCCTGACGTATAATTATTCTTCTAATATGTAGACCTTTGGGTCAGTTTTTATAGTAACTACTTTCTATAGTCTAATTCTTCTTTTTCTTATTTTTTGTAGATCTTTTGGTTAGTTTTTATGCAAACTATTTCCTTTAGTCTAATTCTACGTTTTCTTATTTAATGTAGACGTTGAGTGAATTTTATATAAAATATTTCCTATAGTTCAATTCATCTTCTTCTTCTTTTATGAAGACCATTTGGTCAGTTTTTTATATAATACATTTCTTATTGTGTAATTCTTCTATTGCATCTTTTATGTAGACCATTGGGTCAGTTTTTATTACAAACTATTTGTTATAGTCTTATACTTATTCTTTTTTTTCATTTAGTCTTTTGGGTTAGTTTTAAGTCTTATAGTCTATTGTATAGAAATATTATAAACAACATGCGCACTTGACGAAAATACATAAAACGAATGGGATGTGACCATCACTAGAATCTTCTCAATACTTTTTTTCAATCGAAATTTACACCATTTATTATATCATCATATATTGCTTAATTTTCAATAACTACATATTTGATTTTGATGACAATATAATAAAAAATCGGGGTTGTGGCCATTACTGGACTTTTCACAACGTTTATATTCAAATTAAAAACTATTTAAGTCTTCTTCTGTAATGTAGATCAGTTTTATTGTGCAAAAATATAATAATCTATAGGTATGCACACTTGACGAAAAATATAAAAACGAATGGGATGTGACCAACACTAGAATCTTTTCAGTACTTTTGTTTATTTAATTTTTAAGCCATTTCCCATCATCCAAAATTACTAAATATTTAAAACACATTTGCGTTCGATGACAATATATAAAAATAGTGGTTGTGGCCAAATCCAAACTCTTAACAACGTTGTCTCTTTATAATTAGTCATATTTAAAACCATTTACCATAGTCCATGCGTGCAGAAATTGTATGTACCTATGTACTTATATATAAAAACAAATGGGTTGTGACCATCACTTGAACATTTTACATCGCTTAAACTCAATTAAATTTCAAACTACTTTTCATACTACGAATTAGCAAATATTTTTTGTGACAATATTATATAAACGATTGCTTATTCCTTCACTAATTTACATTCTTGGCCAACGGCGGGACATAAAAGCTAGTTAATAAATAAAAATTACAAGATAACTACATACACTACTTGTATATACATTTTTATGTATATACATTTAGGTATGCGAATTTAGTGTGTATATATATGTATGTATGAAAATCTGTATGTATATGTGTTTATGAATGTATATGTATGTATCATGCACGTATAAGTATATTGGTATGTAACTTCATGTGTGTATATATATGTATGTATATTTTTACATATTTTATTTTTTTATTCTTATGTTTATTGTTTAAAACATGTTTATAAATTTATTTCCTCTCCTTCCCTTTCCTTCCCCCTTCACAGTCCTTCCTTGTTGTACAATAAACCCGCCTTTGTACACATGTACATAAAGTATAAAAATAAATAAATAAATAAATATATTATAAGGTAACAAGTAATTGGGGCACTACATTATTTTTAAGGCTATGTAATCTTGTTACTATATATTAAGTAGTTGTACCTGTTTGTTGTCAAATAAATAAAATAAAAAAAATATCATGATGACTCTAATTCATATTTCTAATCTGTATGACATAGTTTATTTTAAATATAGGTTAGTTATGTACTTTTCAAAATGTGAATACATCCAATACCTATATGTCTCTTTCTCCTGTGAAATATTAAAATAATATGGACACTGCTAGCCATACAGAAGGTATGTCTAGTTATCTGTTTTTAATGACACATACATATTATGTACATAAATGGTAAGATAAATAAATATAATATTATATGGGTTGTAGGTAGGTACATGTCTCAGCCACAAACGAAACGTTTAATTAAAAACCGATTGTTATTTTTCTTAAAATTATGACTTTATATTAATGATATTAAAAAAAATACTAAAATGATTTAAATTATCATCAATATCAGCCATCATTCGTCCAGTGTTGACCATAAGCATCCCCTTTCGACCACAATGCCTCCCTATCTCTCGTCACACTGTAATTAAACTCGTTGCTTGTCAGGCCATCTTTATTAATAAGTAAACTCTAATAATCTTAGGCAGTTTGTTGTTCTCATTATTTAAGTAGGTAGATATAATATAAAAAATACAAATAAACCTACTTTTTTGGAAAAGTTATAATTATTTACATTTACGTTGAAATTTTAAGATCAAAGGATTTCCTTTTCAACTTATTACAAGCTGTCACAAATATTTCAGAAACTTTCATTGTTATTTATTCAAAAGTAAAATTTCGCTTTATATACCTATTTTCTTACCTAATTAGTCGTTTGAACAAGAATGGCGTAAATATTAAAATCATCTTTCATTTTTTTTCTCACAATAACTTACTTTGTATCTATATGGTTTGTTCTTACCTAGCTGGTCTAGAGATTAAATTCCATTACTTCTTTCCCCCATTGAATTTACCCTTCTAATCTTTTCATTTCCACTAAATGTTTTTAATTGTGTTAATAATAGAACATAACGCAACTCATTTAATTATATGTGTTGTATTTTTTAATGAGCAAAAAAAGACACAGATGCTTAACAACAGAGACATAGCTCATGCATGCATCACAATAACTCATGCATCTCTTCATAGACACATCTTGTTTTCTATGTCTGTGCTGAGATGAATTTTACTTTTTTAGCTTATATGGCATTCCACCCAATCATTAGGATGATTTCTGCTTGTATAAAAACATTATTTAATTATCTTGAGACGAGGTTATTGCATTATACATAGATTGAATCCATTAAGGCGAAGAAATTTTGCTTTGTATAAAAAAATATGCACTTAATTAAATGATAGAAGATGCAATATATTGATTGGTAGGGGCGTATTAAGAGGGTGACTGGCGCCAACGTACCTATTTTTTCAATTTGAATTTGCATCATTACTACAAAACGAATCATTTTGAAAAAATAACCTTTAGTTTGGATATTAATAAAGAAATATATACCTTAGCTTTTTAATTATATTCTGTATATTATATTATTGTAGGAAAATAATAAGCATACCCCGATTTTTGACATTTTTTTTTAAATTTCTAAAAAACTATAATGTATACACCAATATGTTTTTTTATAAATTAAAGAAGATCAAAATATCTGGAAAAACACGATGTAACGTTGCATTAATGCATCAGGTTAAGTTAATTAACCAAAAAAACTTTTATTTCGCAATGGCGCTGAATGGAAAATAAATATTGTTAGGTTTATTTACTAAACCTGAAGCATTAATGCAACGTCACATCATATTTTTCTAGATATTTTTGTCTTCTTTAATGTAAAAAAAATATTTTGAACTATGCCTTATATTTTATTAAAAATATAAGATGAACATTGAAAATCGGGGTAGGTATGCCATTATTTTTCTACAAGAATTTATACAGAACATTATCAAAAAATATCGATATATTTTTCTTTAATAATACCCAAACTATCTAAATTATTTTTTTCAAACGATTTCATAAGAAATAATGATGGTATATCAAATTGAAAAATAGGTACGTTGGCAGCAGTCCCCCGCTTAAGTGTATTTTACTAATTGAATTCAGTGTGGATTGGGAATTCAAAAAACACGTGGTCCAGGGACTCTACTTCCTCTCCACAAGCACACGAAGAGATATCCCTTACATGTATCTTGTAGAGGTGACTGTTAATAAATTAATAAGGCTATATCCTAGTCTAACTTTACTTCATCCACCTCAAGTTTATTATTGAAAGTGCTTTTAATGTACATTTATCAAAAAATCCATACAATTATCAACCTAAAACACATATTTAATTGATATTTCAGCAGTAAATCATGTACTTCTATACTAATGTCAAAAGAATATGTTTTTTTATACCGTGCCTTATGCACACCATTTGAAAGATCAATATATAATGACAATATAAAGATTTTAATGTAAAGACTAGTTGCATGTAACACATGAGATCCAACTGTCGATAGCGATAGTATGTATAGTTGAAGAATAAAAATCAAACTATAAACCCATAAATCCAAATTATTGAAAATTTTAACACACGTTGGTTGGTATGTATGTCAAGATAGGACAGTATGGAGGTCAGTCCTCTTTTCCTTCCCGGAATATGAAAACAGCATGATGGTTCTGTATGTATTTTTGGATATTAAAATCTTATCAAACTATTAAGTCTTCTTACATATGTATTGTGTATAGGCGACTGCCATATAAATTGTATGAAGCGATGTCGTCACTAAATTCAATTTTTATAAAAATTGTTAAAAAAAATTTGAGATGTACAAATACAATGTTAATATTTTTTATAGAAAATTAAATTATCTAGTTGGGGTGTTTCGGCTTTTTTCGATATTTTTAAAAAGTTTGGAAATATAGGCAGTTAAACTCATAAATTTATCATAAAAAAATATTTTTCTTAATAAAAAATGTTTGAGAAACCCTGAAATTTTTTTGAATAAACTTATTTGAGATTTTGTATTTGTCTATATTTGTACCAATTTTCAGCGTTCTAGCTTTTATGGTTTCTGAGATATATGGAAAAATAAAGTAAAAATTCAATAGTTCATAACCCCTGACTTAAACATAAATTCGAAATTCTGAGTATAAAAGTTTTGTAAGCCTATAATTGTTTATATATTTTGAAATTTTGGGCTCTGTAAATTGAGCGGATCAAAAGTTATAAGGGGGGGGGGGGACACACAGACACACACACACAGACACACGAAATGTTCTACTCCGAATTCTGAGTAAATCCGTGTATGGAACATATATGCTGCGAAGCCTCTAAGTTGGTGTTTTTGACTTCAAAGTTGGAAAAGCCGTGAAAAAAGTAGACCTCTGCATACAATTCTCGCGTATCCTGGCTTGAAACATTGTCGATATGTTAAGAGAACAAAGTTCTCCTGAACAAATCGACAGTTGGAAAATGAATAAATTACTCTGTAGAATAAACATAATATATTTTTTTTTGTCTTAATAACTTTTATAACGTTGCCGAAAAGGCTTCAAAGTCGTGAGAATTATTAAGAAAAATACGGTCTTGAGAAGTTTAACTAGAATATCCTAATTAAATTATAATATTACCTGACTGATGCTGGGGCTTATTTCTATAGATTAAAGTTGAATTTATTTTTCATTAAATTATTTAAATTTGAATTGTTGACAAACCTTCATTTCATGGATATGTTACCTTAAGTTTTAAAGAAATCAATATCGGCTTCAAAAGTGTATTTGACTAAAATAATCGTTTGATACTTGCAAATGTATCAAACTTTGCAAATTTTATCTCAATTACTAATTAATCGTCTATTTGTGTAAAAACTGTACATTTACTGTATGAAATACTTGATATCAGTTTTATTGATAATTTTTGAATTATATTTGTTGAAAATATATTGAACCTGGTCAAAGTAAGTTAAAAAAAATGTTTACTATAAATAAAAAAATTCGGTATGAGGAACCTTACCATGAGTAAAAAATATTGTTATTATTGAAAAAAATTAAGGGAAAATAGTTTCCTTCTCAATATATTCAAAACACCTTAAGGGAAGAACAGTTTCCTTTTCATTCTATTTAAAACGCTTTGATGTAGAACAGATTCCTCAGATCTGCTTCTTATCTCCAGATTCGGGTCAAAGGGTCTTCTAAAGAAATTTATCAAATAGGCGTGAATTATCTTAAATACCTCGTTTTGCCGAAAATTAATGAAAAACCTCGGTATTAAATCATTCAATAAAACGTGTTGTATACTATCTTGCATTTAAACTTGATATCATGCTGATATTGATTAAAAAATATTGAATTAAAATAGAACTAGGAAAGCATTTTTATCATAACCCTTATTTTTATGTATAAGCGATAAATGAAGCAAAAACATTTCCAAATTATTTCAACAAAGTTTGTTTATTTGTTTTTCATCTCTTAGCCTTAACATATATTATGATAATTTGGAAAAGATCAGATCCGTGAACATATTCTGTATAATATGTCCAGGACCCTTTTCAGGAGCCACATAATACAGGAATAATTCGTTGTTTGGTTACCACCAGTGAATAAATACAACATCAAATGGAAGGTGGGCTGATTAAGTTAAATGTTTGGTTACCACCAGTGAATAAGTACAACATCAAATGGAAGGTGGGCTGATTAAGTTAAATGTTTGGTTACCACCAGTGAATAAATACAACATCAAATGGAAGGTGGGCTGATTAAGTTAAATGTTTGGTTACCACCAGTGAATAAATACAACATCAAATGGAAGGTGGGCTGATTAAGTTAAATGTTTGGTTACCACCAGTGAATAAATACAACATCAAATGGAAGGTGGGCTGATTAAGTTAAATGTTTGGTTACCACCAGTGAATAAATACAACATCAAATGGAAGGTGGGCTGATTAAGTTAAATGTTTGGTTACCACCAGTGAATAAATACAACATCAAATTGAAGGTGGGCTGATTAAGTTAAATTTTTATTTTTGTACGTTGCCTTTTTTTTAAACATGCGAATAAAAAAAAACTCCGCTAAAATATTTATATATAAGAACAAAGTTATGTACTGTAGTCTACATTTACTTGTTTTTTTTTTCATTGTATTTAATATCATTATGCTCTACTGTACTGTTGGATATCCAAAATAAATAAAATAAATAAAATAAAATAAAAAAAGGCTGGAAATCGCTCAAATACCCATCTCTAAATTTAGTTGTGTAGTAGTTCCCTATCAAGAATTCTAGAAATATTTAATTTTCTGCTTTAAAAAAAACAAATTGTAGACATCTTCTAAATTGAGTTATTTTATTTATTCTAAGTATAATTATAAGTCAATAAAATTTATTTCTATACATTCATTTATAGTGAAAACGAAAGGTAAGTAATTTGATGAAATAATTAACTTATTGCATACTTATATTCAAACTTCTTATAAAATTCCTCAAAATACTTAACAAAATAATGAATCATCTAAAGTGTTTCATTAGATTTAACTTTTTGATCGTCAGTTCTTGATGGAATTCCATTTAAATTAATTTATATTTTTAATAAATAAAAATAAAAAACTTGTTTATAATCAATTCCACTATTTTTTTAAGGACTACAACCTACGACCAGTTTCGTTTTAAGCACATTTTCAAGTAGATCTACTTGAAAATGTGCTTAGCACGAAACCGGTCGTAGGTTGTAGTCCTTAAATAAATAGTGGAATTGATTATAAACAAGTTTTTTATTTTTATATATCAAAAATATAAAATAATTTAAAGTGTTTCAACATTAATTAACGAATTATAGAAAATTTATATTCGAATAACTCAAAACCAAATATATTTGATCACACAATTCTTGCTTTTCTGGGCTAGAAACATCGGTATGTTGAAAAAACGTGTCGTTTCTCCATAATTAAGCTACAATGTTCTCATTTTAATTCTCTATAAAATATATTTTCAGTACATACATACCTACAGGTTTGATGACAAAATAACTTGAAGTCTTCTATGAAAGCCGTTATAATATTTGTCTAAACCAAATATAATGACAGGGTTTTGTAATTCTCTTGCATACCCGCTACAATTTATGTCATTTTTAATATATCATATTCGACGTCGAATAAAATGATGACATTCTATAACATCGAATACCTACCCTTAAGCGTTATATTCCAAAATTAGTATGAAACGAAAATAACGCTTGTAAGAAGCCTCAGGTGTAAGGTTTAGACATAGAAAGCTGCTCGGGAAATGATATCACATAAATCACTTTTATATCCTTACGGAAAAGCCCAGGTATGACGGATAATCTAATGGGTCGATTGAGTAAATACAATGAAGATCGTTTTATAGATTATACAGAGATGAAAAATGTATTTTATTTTTACCAAGTAAATTGAAACTAAATATTGCAATTTATATCTGAGAAAAATAACATAATTAACAAAAAATAAATTACTCAAAACTAAAATAATGTAAATACACTCATGAAACGAAGCTTATTTTATGTGAGCAAAGACGAATCAATTAGACATTTTGAAAAAAAAAATCATTTAGATGATTCAAGTAGGTATGACACATTAATTTTTCAGTGTATCTTCTAGACCATAACGGACTATAATCGCCATAAGGCAGAATAAGAAATCCTTCATTTTCAATTGTATAACGAATAACGCTTCACAATTCAGATACTAAAATCATAATCTCCGTAGAGAGAAACACTCTCCCTCCCATTGATAATAATATGTAAGTCGTATGACACCTTATTTCTCAGATACACAAATTGGAAACATTCTGGAATGAATACGACATGTAGGTAGGTATAGAAGGTTAGGCACCATTAAGTGACCCAACCAACAATATGTACGGATATGTGAACTATGTAACGCATAATAATAATTTCGCTTTTTTCAACATCTAGGTATAATATATTATAATAATTTCATTCATCTACCCTCATATCATTTTAGCTTATGTTCCCAACAAAAACGACTCTCACTATACCAATACACCACACATCAACTCACACTTCACAATTCTCACAGGCCCTGCTGTGGAATCAATTGGCCGACATTCACTAAACGTCTTTATTCATACTTTTTGATCACATATGTAGGCTTATTATTCCGTGGCATTATTTAATATATTTATCTTACATCAATCACTATTTTATTTCATTCTATCAAGTATTTTTACATGATTTTGACTCACTTATTATTGTTGTTTTCTTGTAATACATGTAAGTTAACTACTTGCTATTGAAATTGACAAACAGAAATTGTATCTTGGCTAAGTCATTGCGTTATATTATAAATTGACACAGTCATATTTTGATATAATATATATTAAAATTACTTAGTGAATGACGTAACTATTCAAATATAGTTTCTCCTTTCTAATATACATTATTATGTAACTTTGAAACTATTACAAACCTTAAATGTGTGGTTTTATCATCTTGACAATTCTCATTTTAGTTGACATCGTGTAACTTTTGTTTATCTGTTAAATGTCCACCAAATTATTAAGATTTAGATATATATTATGTAGGTTTATTCAATATGTACTTACTTATAAGAAACTTTGATTTTAATGGTTAACACAACTTCAAGTTTTATTATAAGTATTTCAAGATACAAACATGTACTTTTTTTGTTTAGTTATGTAAGTCTGTATCATTATGAAAATCCATTTAAGTGTTTTGATGAAAAAACATTTTATTTCCTATGAGTCAAGACATTTTATGAGCTGTTCCTGCCTCTGAAAGTGATGCGTGTTTCTTCTCTCAATTCCCGGCCTCGTATCTGCTATAAACATTTATGATCTTCTTTAAATTATAAATTACACCCTTACTGTCTATAATATTACTAGTTCGCATAAAAATAGATACCACCGGGCAAAAAAGGTCATTTTATGGTGGATACTGAACAAGCCAAAACTGTACCTACTACTTGAAAAGACGATTAAGAAATGATTCCAGTGTCTTCTTTATTTATTTAAGGCTGGCTTTTGATTTAGAAAAGGGTTTCTCTCAAGATTTAATTTATGAAATTGATTGTTCCGGTATTAAATTTCCGGCACCTAATTGGATTTCACAAAAAAAAAATGCAAAGAAGCGTACTTTTTTGCTATTTATCACTTTGTTCAGACGATTTTTCGACTCATAATTCGTTGTCGAAGAAAAATGCTTTCATTAAATTTATTTAATGTCTTTCATCGACGTGTTTTACTTGGTGACAGGAAAATTATTCGAACAACAATTATTGGAATGCTCAATTTTACGAATGGCAATTATTCGAATCACATTTTTTCGAAAAACAATTTTCCGAACGCACAATTATCAGAAATAACAATTGTTCGAATTTTTATGACGTCATGTTGGTAGTATTGTGAGAGGAATAAACCATAGATTTTTATTATAATATACTAGATGTCGTAGTTAGCAAATTTTGTATGAATCGAAGTAAGGCATTTTTCCGGGGGATTTTCAACGTTTTATTACATCGTTTTTCCATAGAGAGTAACTACTAATGTGAATTGTTTTCGGATTTATTTGTCGTAAAAAATACTTTGTTTATTTAGATTTAAAATTTATTTAGGATGTGTTGAAATGTAAGGAAAACTGAAATATGTTGCCAACAAAAACGTCAAACGTACGATATTCCATGACTCACTTTTTGCACAGAGTAGGTACTACATCTACATAGTATATTATGTATAATAAAAATCTATGAAATAAGCAACATGGCGACGCATCGCGCTGTCAAACATCAGTTATTAAAAATGCGCAAACATACGTACCCAACAATAATACAACAAGTAATAATAATCTTAATCGAATATATTTTACTGGCAACAAATATGTCAAAGAAGACAACATAATGACACAAAAATGTATTTAATTCGGTCAATTGGTTTTCCAACAAATGTTAGTTCGAATAATTTGCTTTCGGACAATTGTCATTCTGATAACTGATTTTCGAAAAATTGTTATTAGTACAATTGCGCGTTCGAACAATTGTGTTTCGAAGAATTTTCATGTAATCTTTATACTTATATTATTGTTGCAATTGTAGAAGTAGAAGAATATATTGTAAGTATTTATTTATTTTATACATACATCGTATAAGACATAGTAGTGCCATAGTAGTAATGTCGGCCTTTGTGGCTCAGTTGGTTGGATATATGACTGCTGAGCTAAAGGTCTCGGATTCGATACCCGGTGGAGACAGTTTTTAATTGTATTTCAATTCTGGATATGTGAGACGATAAATATTGTCTCCATATTGTGGCAACTTATATAAATAACTTTATTATTAACTCACCAATACATAGATTGCACCGCCTTGGAAACCAATATAGTGCTGTTGATATATTTAATGTACACACTATAGATGGTTTCAAAAGGATGCTTAACGCATATTATAATATTTGATTTTTACTTTGCTTTGTTTATTTTTGTTGTTTAAATTGAATACATATGTAATACTGTTTATTTTTTTCTTCTTTTATGTCTAGTTTTTTTTTTATCATTACCTCTATTTTCTTTTATTATGTTGTATTATGTTGTTTTATATTGTTCTTCCTTTAACTACTTACGTTTTTTTATTATGTACCTATATAATCGATGTATTTACACTTATTGTTGTTTTGTTGTGCCTACATTGTTCTATTTATCCTGTATTTTTTTGTAAATGCCCTATTAAGGGCGTATATAAATAATAAATAAATAAATAAATAAACTTGCTATTGGATGCGTATTAAATTAATACCTACCTGTTATTTGCACGAGAAGCAATGCTATAATAAAATAATAATTAAATTTGCTATGGCTTTTATTTATATTTCAATTATAAACTAAATTTAAATTTAAGTGTTGTTTTTTCTGATTGTCTTTTTTTATATTACATCTCAAATTTGATTTATTGACAACTAAATTAAGCGTTAATTATATTTTATATTATAATTTATTCTTTAATATAATAAAAATGACACTTTACAAATATTGCTGCTATTTCCGAAATTGTTTGATGTGTTTTATCTTGAGATAAATAAGTTTATATCTCATATCCCGTATTTTGGGGGCGAAAACCTTTGTACTGAAATGCTGGATTCAACAATATTTGTTTTAGAAAGTTTTCGATGTTTAACGTAAAGGGATGTAGAGTCCCGAAGGTCAAGAAATTTCAAACAATAGGAAAATTAATTTTATTGGAATAGGTGAGCACAATATTAATATAATAGGCACTCAATTAAATAATAGGCACACAATAGTACCTACGTAAATAATCGTTTTTTTACCGTTTAGAAAGCTCGAACAATTCATTATTATATTGTTTGAGGCATGAATTAATTTTGGATAAGTTTGAATCTACACCCATTGTATTAGATCTTGAAATCAAAGAGCACAAATTAATATACATACCTAGAGGCGGATTAAATGTGGAGAGCCCCTCTAGCAGCCATATAAGAAATTTTACTAACTTCGAAAGAACGATGAATTGTCTCATTGCATAACAAACTGGTAGTTGGTGATCATACTATTATGTGAAAAAGTGTTAAACATCACTCAACACTTTTCTATATTAAACTAGTTGCATGTAACACATGAGATCCAACTGTAGATGGCGATAGTATGCATAATTAAAGAATACGTACCAAACTATAAACAACACAAATTAATAAATATTTGAAGATATTTTATTTTCTATATAAAACATGTAGGTATGTTTGTCAGGATAGGATAGTATGGAGGTCAGTCTGTTTTCCTACACAGAATATGAAAACAGTCTGATGGTATGTATGTATGTTTGGAGATTTAAGTATCAAAGTATTAAGTCTTCTTACATATTGTGTATAGGCGACTACCATACATATTGTATGAAGTGATGTCGTCACTAAATTCAATTTTTATAAAAATCGTTAAAAAAAAATTGAGATGTGCTAATACAATTTTAATATTTTGTATATAAAATTAAATTATCTAGTTGGGGTGTTTCGGCTTTTTTCGATATTTAAAAAGAAAATGGAAATATAGGCAGTTAAACTCATAAATTTATCATAAATAAAATATTTTCCTTAATGAAAAATGTTTGAGAAACCCTGGAATTTAAAAAAAAACCCATTTGAGATTTTGTATTTGTCTATCTGTATACCAATTTTCAGCGTTCTAGCTTTTATGGTTTCTGAGATATATGGAAAAATAAAGTAAAAATTCAAAAATTGATAACCCCTGACTGAAACAAAAATTCACAATTCTGAGTATAAAAGTTTTGTAGGCTTATAACTGTTTATATATTCTGAAAATTTGGGCTCTGTAAATTAAGCGGATCAAAAGTTATAAGGGGGGGGACACACAGACACACACAAAACTCACATAAAATATTCTACTCCGAATTCTGAGTAAATCCATGTATGGAAACATATATGCTGCGAGGCCTCTAGTTGGTGTTATTAGCATGCAAAAAGTCCACTACACCATACAAAATTTTCCTTCGTACACGCATCTTGGCTTAATAATGTCGATTCATTAAGAGAATTGAATTCTCATGAACGAATCGACAGTTGGAAAAGATGCAGAATGAAATACACCGTGTAGGTAATTGAAATAAGTCAAAAGATCAGATACCCCAACTGATTAATAAATTGTTTTCGATAAGCAAATAATTATTTATTTTAATAAATTATTATGAAGATATTTGACTATAAATTTTTTAATGACGTACGTGCTCGTTAATCATTAACTACTTTAGTAAAAATGTGATTCAAATAATTCCGTCATACTATTTTCATGAAAAAAATATTAAAATTAGAAAAAACAAATGAACTCTATAAAAACTGGTGTTATCGATTCTACTCATAATTCTAAATAAACTTGTTTCATGCTTTGCGTTTATTTAATTACACGGTGTAGTCATTTAATTACATGGTGCGTTTATTTAATAACATGGTGCGTATGTTTAATTACATGGTGCGTATGTTTAATTACATGGTGCGTTTATTTAAATACATGGTGCGTATGTTTAATCACATGGATAAGAGTGAAGAAAGCAAGAGGGACAAAAAGAACATGGAAATCCATGATACCTCTCTGGAAACAAATCTGACTGTATTTCTGTTGAAAAATAATGGTGTGTTTTCATTAATTATGTAAAAGTATAAAAGAATTTATACATATTTGAATAAAATAACAATAATGTTATCAAATATTTTTAAAAAATGTACCAATCACATTAAATGACAATTGTTAAAAAAAAACTGCGTCTACATTTTTGTCTTGCAAAATTGTCGATGACATCGTCATAGTTTAAAGAGAGCAATAAGTTTGATTGAACATTAAATATTGATAACGATTTTAATCTCTTATATGTCATGGTTGAGCGATGATAATTTTTCAATTGTGTCTTTCTTTTATGAAATCAACCAATGTATAGTTCGATTAGCGAAAGAATGTGATTCGTTTTCTCGCAAGTCAACATAATTATAGCATCAATGGTTTTGCATAGAAACGAAGATATCCGAAGCGCAAACTCTCGCTAATCCAACACTACATGATCGCGCGCGCCCCTTCGTAACCTCGCGGTCCTAGGCACGTGCCTAGTTTACCTTAGGAATAATACTTAGAGAAATCTTAAAGCCTCTCATGGTAAGGGAATATAAAATTAAATTTATTATTAACTCTTATCTACGTTTCTTCCAATTATCTATGACAACAAATTAACAATATTCACTACTTACCAAACAATAGAAATCTACACGTTATCATTGTTATTTTATCGTGAATTTCTAAATAAACTCCTCTTTGAAATAATTTGTAGCAATCTTTGTTCGACCAACCGTTCGATGTTACGTAAGTACTTACTTTCCTTATGAAAGTATTACGCCGACTCTATTTTTATAATAAAATTTAAATTATACAAATCTTAGTATAATCTTATTGTATTATAACTTGTAGGTATTGGTTTTGCGGTTAAAAGCTATTTATTTTAAGACGGTCGAAAAACCAAATGACAGAATGAATGGGCAATCAATCATTGTTAAAGAGAGAAAGAGCTAGGCGACTAGCAAAAAATATTAATAATGGATTGTAAAGGAGCGGTACGGATGTCTGTATTTGAGAACGTTGGAATATAAAGCAGGTTTACATAACAAATCGACCTCTTTAAGAAACTTGTGACTTTGGGGTATTATGATGGTGAATTTAACTGTAAAGCATCGAGAGAATGAAAGTTAATTACAATTATTGTTTGGAATATTACAAATAATGTAACCGAACTTAAAAAAATATTATGACAACCGAACTGGATACCTGCGTTTTAGCCAAACCTTTGTAATCAGTAATAAATGTTTATCTATTTATGACTGTACTGATTGGCTGTGTGCCACAGAAGAGAAAATCTAATAGATAGATTCCCTATTTTGTGCTGTGTGCACAAAACATTTGGTTGCACAAAACCAAATGTTTTGTAGTCACTATAGTTCGGCTAATTTTTGTTAAAATTTTTAATATGTCCTGCATATTTTTAGTAAGCTACGCATTATAAATCATTGTCATGGTAATCTTTTCCATTATTATCAGCGTGTATATTATTTGAGCAAATATCTTGCAAGTATTTTAGTTACTTTGCAAGACCGACCAAGATCAGGCTTTACAAGAACAAGAATCTTGAGATCTGGTAAATTTTCATAAGCTTATTTATTTTTATATCATTTAATGATTCGGCGGATATTTTGTGGTAGTTAATATAAACCATTTTTGAATTACCAATACTTAATATATTTCCCATCAAAAACAAAAACACTTCACAATTCTCCCCTCCCCCCCACTAACCCAACCAACCCTCAACCGCCACCCCCCTCGCTTCACAGACAGATTCACACAAATTCAACATGTTAGTCTCGACACGCCGGTCGATGGAAGGACAGCGCTTCCGAAACATGTCGCGAAGTGACTCAAAAAACAAGTGGTTTATAGCTAATTAATAATTCAAAAATGGTTTATATTAACTACCACAAAATATCCGCCGAATCATTAAATGATATTAAAGTGGCCAGCACGGCAATTAAGGCGAAAATGTATAAAGACCTCATGTTGAAGTTTAGAATCGCGTCTATTAATATTTACTTTAATAAAATGTGCCTAACTCATAACCTTGTTCCGAAATACGTTAATATCAAATCAAACTCAAAAAATAGTTCTGCTTGTAAAGCTATAAAAAGTGCTCAAATCTTGTGGATCAAGGAAGAAATTAAAAAGTTCTACAATATCAGAAATAACGCCAAAATATACATGAAACTAGTTCATTCAGAACTTGCACAATCACTACACCCAATCGAATGGGATCAACTAGACAGCAAAATTAGATATCTTGTAAACCTAGAAGAAACAAAAAAGAAAAATACCGTTGATAAGAAACTCGACAATCTAAAGACAGAACTAAATAAAACACGACAAAATAAAAATTTAACACCGGTATTCTCCGACCATAAATTTAGTGACCGCATAGTGAACCTCTCACAGCACAAATTTAACCAAGAAGAAACACAATTACTCAATAAAGGTTTAAAATATAATATACACGATCAAACAGAACACTCGCTTATCACTCTGGCCGTTGATACAGAAACAGAACTCAAAAATGAACCACCTCTATACAAACACCTCTGTGCAGACGTCATCCTCAAAAAAGACACATACAACAACAAACCAGCCAACACAAGAGAAAGAAATACCCTAAGAAACATAAGATCCACCCTACAAGAAAATAACCTCACCCTCACAAGAGCCGATAAAGGAAACACTATCGTCATTCTCGACACTACAGAGTATATACAAAAGGTGGAATCCTTTCTACAAAACGACTCCTTCAACGTCAGCAAAACGGACCCGACACCAAAGTTCCAAGAAACCGTTAAAGACACTATAAAATACTGTTCCATTTATTGCAAAGATTATAAATTAATTCAATGTAATCCTCAAGCCCCACAGCTATACGGTCTTCCCAAACTACACAAAAACAAAATACCTATCCGACCAGTAGTATCATATTTCACAGCTCCGAACTACCACATGTGCAAAGAACTCAACCATATCCTTACCACTAACGAAATATTCACACCTAAATACACCATCAAAAATAACATAGACTTCGCTGAAAAAATAAAAAACTTACACGTCCCACACAACGCTAAACTAGTCTCATTCGATGTAACAAACCTCTTCACCAATATACCTATTGACGAGTGCAAACATATTTTAACCACCTTACTGCACAACTCACACCTAGCAGAACAAAATCAAAAAGAAATTATTAGAATATTCAACACATGTACCAAACAGAACTACTTTGAATTCAACCACAAAATATATATACAAAACAACGGGTTACCGATGGGAATGGCAGCTAGTTCCGTGTTAGCAGATATGTTCCTTGATAATTTGGAAACAAAACTATTCAATTCCACATTCCACCTGAATAAATACGTAAAGACATGGTACAGATACGTGGATGACATATTTTGTATCTTCACCGGAACCGATAGACAACTAAATGCTTTCCTTACACATATAAACAGACTACACGATAAAATCAAATTCACGATCGAAAAACACGAAGATAACACAATAAATTTCTTAGATCTCACAATCCAAATTATAAACAATAAACTAGATCTTGCTATCTACAGAAAACCCACCACAACAGACACTGTCATACCTAACTCCTCGTCCCACCCCATCTCCCACAAACTTGCTAGCTTCCATTCCATGATAAACAGACTCATAAATATACCTATGACACAAAACAACTTCCAACACGAACTACACATCATCAAACAAATCGCATTGAATAACGGCTACAATTACAACATAATAGACAGCATGCTCGACAAAAAACAAAAACAAAAAACAACTGACCAATACATATATCCATTCAACACCAACAACCTAAATACAGAACAAAAATGGAGAAAAATCCTATACACAGGACCTATTTCTATAAAAATAAAAAATACACTGCCAACTAGTATCAAAGCTGCATTTTACACCAACAACAACATCAGTAGATCATTATTAAATTCTAAAACTAAAAGAAATTACAAAGAAAAATGTGGAGTTTATAGAATAACATGTGGTGACTGTAATGAACACTACATAGGACAGACATCACATAACCTAAATATAAGAATTAACGAACACAGAAGATGCTTAAACAACAATAATTTCTCAGAATTTGCTAACCACATTATCCAAACTAATCACTCTTTCAATAACCACAAACTAAAACTATTACATGAAACACAGAATAAAGGATACCGACTTAACAACTACGAAACGCTCGAAATACATAAACACATAAATTCCGGTATAAAACTTATAAATAACCATACCTTTCATAACACTTCTCCAATACTTAATATATTTCCCATCAAAAACAAAAACACTTCACAATTCTCCCCTCCCCCCACTAACCCAACCAACCCTCAACCGCCACCCCCCTCGCTTCACAGACAGATTCACACAAATTCAACATGTTAGTCTCGACACGCCGGTCGATGGAAGGACAGCGCTTCCGAAACATGTCGCGAAGTGACTCAAAAAACAAGTGGTTTATAGCTAATTAATAATTCAAAAATGGTTTATTTATTTTTAACTACGTACTATCGATATAATTCCTACTCTTAATTGGCATTGTAATTACTGAATTTTAAGTCATTCTTCATTGTAATTATTGAATTTTTACAGAAAAATAATCAATATCCTTTTTTTATTAATTACATGTACGCAAACACTGAACCTGTCGGGAGTCAAATGATATTTTTATTGACAAACTTTTTAACATCTCAATAGAGACGAAGTTGGGATATTATGAAGAACCAGGAACTCAAGGCACCTACAGGGCTTACGATCTGTCAAAGCCTAGTTTACATGATCACTTTATGCGCTTGCGCAACGTTCACCAATTATGCCTTCTTATTGAGTTCCCTTATCAATGTCATTTTTGAAAGTTCTATATATTTGAATAATGCATAACAATTCACCTGAAAATAGGAATTATACTGTTGCCATCTATGAAGTAACGAAGAAACCTTTTTTTGTAACGCCATCTATTGAGAAATTAGTTGATTTTTAAACAATGAAAGCAACAGTCCTTATAAATGAGGTGACGGTGTCTCGCACAGATGTCACCCCTGAACTGCGCCAGAAATATTATTTCATTTTTGGCTTATTCACTTACTTGTACGTAAATCGAATGTGTGTAAATCGAATATTTTTTTTTATTTGCATATCCGCTAACCAATATATCCCAACTTCGTCTCTATTGCGATGTTAAAAAGTTTGTCAATAAAAATAATCAATATTTTTTTTATTTATTCGATCTGCAAGACCATAATCAAGATTCGATACCAAGACTAACACGACATCTGTAAATTAAAATTTCCCATCAGTCTGGGTCTTAATCATCACTGGTAATTATTAAAATAATTCTTTTTTTATACTTAATATACCTAGACATTCCAGGCAAGTTTGCTTTTGATATTCGGCTAAATAAACAATACTTACCCAGGTATTCCCACGGTGTAGTCAGAAAAGTAAAATATTTTAAAAGTTCAATACCTACATAATTCATTTCCAAGTATGATTTATATTCAAAAACAAATATTGATGGCCAACTTTCCGAAAATACAGCAATTATTCAGTAAAACGTTTGTTTTGGGTAAAACATTTGAATAATATTCCTAATATTTCAATGACAACCAATACTTGTATTTCCCGCCTTAACATTTTAATTTTTGATGTATTCAAAAATTTTGTTGTTCATAAACCATGTCTGACTGATTAGCAATACGTAAATAATAAGGTTATTATGAATACAACCATAAGTGTACCACCATAGACAAAACAAATATAGCCAAGAGCATTATTTTTCTGTCATTTTTTTATGACTGTAGTAAAATTTGAACTAGTTATAAAATGACAAAAGACAAATATACATTCGTTTAAGGATTCCTTCTTACAAATTTCATATAAGTATACGTCTTACTTAGATATGAAAGTGTGCAAATTTTTTTTTGTTCGTATTTTATGGAATATTTCTGCCTCCTTGCATTTAAGCAGTTTTTATTTCCTTGGTGTGTTTGTTCCAAAAGTATGTTTTATGACCTCTCGAAAAAGGTCGTTGGAAGAGTTTTTGTAAAATTTTATAGACATAAAATTTACGACCGAGTATTGCTGAACTATCGACCATTTTGTTATCATCTTTGAGAGACAAGCTGTTGGTACTTTTCTCGTTTTAAAAAATTGTCTTATAGGTATACAAGTTTATTTTCAAACTGCTCTAGATTTGCTTGAGTATAGTTATTATTTATTCCTTCCAGATAAAATCAAAATTATACCAAAAATTAATCACTGCCTTGGATTTGGGATATAAAATGATTATGTTATTTCTCCAGAAGAGACCAAATACGTCCAAAAAGTTATTCATTACGTATCAATCTAATATCAGGATATTAGATTATAATTAACAATAATGTAATATCAGGTTTTAAGTTACTACAACTGCATTTTTTGAATATGGCTATAAAGACTCCAATGCGACATACATATTCGATTCTTCAAATTTTTCGTGACAAACTTTGTAGAAGTTCATTTTTATTAATAAAACAAAACAAGTGTGTTGAACAATAAAACAAAAACTAGTGTATTGAACAATAGTGGTGTTTCGCTACTACCACTACCACCCGCCCCGCATATGGGGACTGTCAACGGCCCCTTCGCAGAACGCTAGAATGAACGACAAAAAAACAATGCATGGCACGAAGAGTAGCTCATGGAGCCCTCTAGATTAGCAATCTCGGCACCATGGTGCAAAAAGAACAATCAACAAGTGCGAATTGAGATTCACACTTGCGGACTGTCGGCGACTTCAGATCCATATATATATATATATATATATATATATATATAGGGCATCAGAGAAGTGACCAAGATCTCTGGAAACAGAAAAGTCAGTGAGAATCTTCGGATAATAAGGCACCGTATCTATGGCAAAATCGTTTGAAGGCTTTGTAATTGTTCTTCGAGATCACTAAGTCCGCATGTCCAATGGGACCTTGAAGAGGCCCACGGACAGCAACGAGGAGCTCCGATCTGTAAGAGAACACAATTGGGTGGGAACACTCCCAAAGGATGTGATCCGAAGTTTGGTCCGGAAATTGACAAAACTGACATGAGGAAAAGGGGAGCAATGTTGAAGCGATGGAGATAACTTTTAAAGTTACCGTGTCCTGTGAGAAATTGAGAAGTCCAAAAGTCTGGAACAACCCAAGGAGATAGTGGTATTTATAAAATGAAATGCCATAATTGTAAAAGTCATTACATCGGACGAAGCGGCAGAAAAATCAAGAATTAAAGAACACAAACATATATGCCATCAAAAACTTTTCAATCAACTCGGACATCGCAGATCACTAACGGAGCATACATTTGGTTACGAAGATGTGGAGGTGATTCATAAATGTACCAAAGGAAAGAAATTGGATACCTTTGAGACAATAGAAATTAATAGAGCCCCAAAATATCACAAATTTTTCTATGTATTTTTTTAAAAATTTCCTTTATATTTTCACACATTATGTACTATATTTTGTATCTTTTGAATACTTCATGTAAATGGCAAACGCCGTTAATAAAATAAATAAAAAAATAAATATCTTCTGCTGAATTCCCCCCTCCTAAAACTAATAGCCCAACCCACTATCACCCCCTCCACTTCCCCACTTCAACCGCCCTCCCACAGTCTTAGCAGTTAAGTAGTCTGTCCCTAGTTTTATAAGTTAGTATTAAGAAGTTACTGAAGATGATAGAAATCTCTAAAACGTTCTAACTCACAAATTAAAAGTTAAAAGTAGAAGTAAACTAATTGTTTCGTTTATTTTTATTTTATATAAATATTCAAAAGAAGCTGATGAAAATCCTTATAAATACAAAATAAAAACCGAAAACTCCTATTAAATAATTTCTTAGAATCCCTTACTCTCTAATATATTTTTATTGATGGTTATGTGCCAATTTAAGCAATATGAATGCTACATGATAACCATATTTTATTTCTCAGAAAGTATAGATATTTTCATGGAGCCATATATTATGAAAAGCCGTTTCAATCATGCAGAATAGATTCGATATCGACATTTATTTTATGGTTTAATTATTCATGTAAGCCGTTTACGAATAAATTGTGTCTTTTCTATCGTCCGCAGAATTTCTCCAATTATTATCGTCAAGCTCCAAAAACAGCAAATGACATTTCTCTGCAATATAGTAAAATAACTATCAGATTTTTATAGCATAGGTACTAGTGGGCACGGGCAGTCGTAGTTCTGCCACAGACCGACTCGGTTGTAGACCACCTTATATTATGTAGACCGCATTTTATATAGATTTCATTTTATGTATTTTACATAAAATGAGGTAAATCCTGTTTAAAAATCAATGTTTAATATGTGTCATATTATTGTCACAAGAACAGCTTCGTCGCTAAAGTTGGATTAATTTTATTTACACTTTATTAAAAAACACAAATATCTTTGTTGAGACCACGATTGAGTTTTTTATATTCGACCGGTTTCGAAACGTACCGTTTCTTCGTCAGGACGGATAACAACTAACTCTCTATGTATTATGTATGTTGCGGTCGGTGGAACTAATGGTGGGTGGTGGAAGTGGAGGGGATGAGGGAGGTAGTAACGGGGGCGGAGTCAATATTTCTAACGGGAACATATTGATGAGCGGACTATTAGTTAAAATCTGATTATTTATTATGTTTTCACCTTTATTTATTGCTTTTCTTATTTCTAATGATTCTAAATTATCTAGTCTGTGACCCTGTTTATGTATATGCAAAATTTGAACCCCAGTACTACTATCGAAACTGTGACTATTTTCTATAAAAAAAAAATGTACAAAAAACTCTCTATAAAATACAGAACAGTGTGTCTTAATCTATATTTTTACCAAATGTGTTTAAAGTATAAAGTTTTTCCCAAATACATTAATTCAAAATTTAAAAAATCATTAAATAATTGCAATAAAAAATCCGAAAATAAAGCAAAAATAGCATGGTTGAAAGAAGATCTTAAAAGTGCGTTTATAGAAAGAAACAACTTAAAAATACTAATTAAAGTCTTACATATAGAATTAGTACATGTACTGCACCGTGTAGAATGGGATTTACTTGATGACAAAGTCAGGGATTTCGCAAGTAGAGAAGCCTTCAATAAACGAAATACAATCGAGAAAAAATTAAAATCTCTTCGTGAACAACAATCGAAAAAAGTGATATCTATGAATACAAACAGTGAAAACATTCCGAATTTCTACCCACGTGTTATTAATTTATCAAACCATAACTTCCACCAAGATCAACTCTCACTTCTAGAAAAGGGGCTTAAATACAACATCAACTATGATAATAATTCAATAAACTCAGCAATTGAAAACTTGGCAGTCGATATTGAAACATCCCTTTATAAACAACCGAAATCCTTTCAATATAAATGTGCAGAAGTATTAAGAGATAATAAATGCAATATGAATTCGATACACAACAATCGAGACCTTAGGGTTATAAAAAGTATTCGTAAAGACATTAGACAAGAACAGTTAACTTTAACGAGAGCAGATAAAGGCAACACCGTAATTATTATGAACAAGAGTGAATATAATGCTAAAATTCAAAACTTTCTTAACAAAAAATAAAAAATGCAATTAGAGACAGTAAAAGTGAAATATTTAATAATCAATATAATAAAAAACAATTAGTGTCAATGAACCCAAAAACACCTAAATTATATGGTCTTATAAAAATCCATAAACAAGAAAAACCCATTAGACCAGTAGTTTCATCTTGTAGTTCCCCGTCATTTAAATTAGCAACAAAAATTAGTGATGTCATAAATCAAACAAATATTTTTCAACCTAAATACACCATTAAAAATTCCCAACAATTAATAGAACAGTTAAAAGATATTAAATTTCCAAGTAATGCTAAATTGGTATCCTTTGATATTGTTAACTTATTCACTAATATTCCCATTGATGAAAGCAAACAAATAATTAGTGATATATTGAATAAATCAGATTTAACTGATGACTTGAAAAATGATCTAACACGGTTAATTAACATTTGTTTAAATCAAAATTATTTTCAGTTTAATAATGTAACTTATCAACAAAAAGAAGGTCTACCTATGGGTGCTCCTACAAGTCCAGTTTTTGCGGATATTTTCATGGACAATTTAGAAAAAATAATATTTCACAGTAATTCACCACTTCTTAAATATGTTTCGCTGTGGAAAAGATACGTAGACGATGTTCTTTGTGTATGGTTAGGTACTCTTAGACAACTTCAGTCATTTTTGAAACATATTAATTCTTTCCATCCAAATATTCAGTTCACAGTAGAAATAGAGGAAAAATCAACATTAAACTTTTTAGACCTAACATTAACATGAAAAGATAGTAAAATAGACTTCAACATCTATAGAAAACCTACATATACTGATATAGTAATTCATAATTCATCAAATCATCCCATTTCTCATAAACACGCGGCATTTCATTCAATGGTCCATAGGCTAATATCCGTTCCACTGTCAAATAAAAACTTTCAGACAGAATTAAATACGATAAAACAAATCGCTCAAAACAACGGTTATGCACCGCAATTGATTGATAGTATTTTAAACAAAAAACAAAAATATATAACAACCAAAAAATTTTTATACAGTCAACCAAATGTTAATGAAAAAACCTACCGTAGAATTTTATACATTAATAATTTGTCGAACTATATTTCAAAGCAACTACCGTCTAATATTTTACCAGCTTTTTATACAAATAATTCTTTAGGAAAATATTTAATAAATTCAAAAGATAAAGTAGACAAAATTAGTCAATCGGGAGTATACAAATTAACATGCAGTGAATGCACAGCTTTCTACATAGGTAAAACAGGGAGAAACTTTGAGACGCGTATAAAGGAACATATGCGATGTTTAAAGAGCAATAACTTTTCAGAATTTGCGGATCACCTTATAGAAAATAGTCACAGTTTCGATAGTAGTACTGGGGTTCAAATTTTGCATATACATAAACAGGGTCACAGACTAGATAATTTAGAATCATTAGAAATAAGAAAAGCAATAAATAAAGGTGAAAACATAATAAATAATCAGATTTTAACTAATAGTCCGCTCATCAATATGTTCCCGTTAGAAATATTGACTCCGCCCCCTTTACTACCTCCCTCATCCCCTCCACTTCCACCACCCACCATTAGTTCCACCGACCGCAACATACATAATACATAGAGAGTTAGTTGTTATCCGTCCTGACGAAGAAACGGTACGTTTCGAAACCGGTCGAATATAAAAAACTCAATCGTGGTCTCAACAAAGATATTTGTGTTTTTTAATAAAGTGTTTAAAAATGTGCCACAAAGTGAATTCTGAAACAATTAATAATAATTTTATTTAATTTTATTTCCGGTAAATTTACTGTATAATAATATTTTTTATATAGATGCATTAGTATAAGACTAAAACCAATAGCAAATTGCCACATTATTAACAATAAATTTTGACTGCTGTGCTTACATACATACTTAAAGCTACATATGAAAAACATTTATATCTTGAGTTGTTTCAACAAAAGTATGAGTTATAGTATAGTTAAAATACTTTGATTTCATAAAATTGTTCAAAATTGTGTCGTTTGACGGCATAAGATTTCAACGAAACAACCAAAAGTATTGCACAATTTTATGAAATCAAAGTATTTTAACTATACTTTAACTGATACTTTTGTTCGAGAAACACATCCTTGATGTATGTAGTTTTACTAACGAACACAACTCATTCAAATTTTTAATATATAAGTACACTTGGCTAACAATGTAGAAGCAAATAATTTTTACTCTCCACAACTATGGAATAGTGGAGAGTCGTGATTTCACAATTTTAAGAGCATTTTTTACATAAATATCACAATGGGCATCTTGTAGAGAAGGCATGCTTTGAGTTTAGTCGTGATGTTTATTTTTGTATGCCGTAATCCGTATAACGAACACAAATATGAAAATGTGTGTCCTCTGTACAGTGTACAGCCCTAACTAAAAGGCCGCTGAACTTCATTTTGATACCATATATTGTGTGAAGTACATTAACTTAGAGTTGATTATTTGTCCATAGACAACAGCTCATTTTTTCCCTATAATTCAATCTATTAAAACTTTAAAAATCGTTTAAGCATTTTTTAAACCAATTTCTCAACAGGTATCATGTAGAGTGCAAACTATGAGTTTTTGTGTGTATGGTGTGTTATGAGAACTTCTGTCCTCAGGGAAACTAATATTCGTTTAAGAATCTAATAGAAATGTACTTACTTTACTTTACTTTCCGTGTCCGGATTCATCAAGTAAAGAACTTCCAGTAGTTGGCCACATGTACGGCCCTGTTATTTGCGGCAATTAGGTAGAAATGTACTAAATAAAAATACATTTAGGGATTTTCAACCTTTCATAAGAAAAAAATGTACATTCACTATGAAGTGAAAATTTTAATGTTGGCCACAACCCATTTTTTCAATTTTTTATATCAACAATACAAACTGAAAACAATCTGTTCAAAAATATTAAACTAAGTTCACGGAAAATCATTTTAAAAGAAATCGTAGGTATATTATTCAATAATTTAAACCATTTTCGTTTTATAAATGTATTCGAATCATTTTTCATCAAAATTCAACCAAATTATTTGCAAATTTACTAATGTTTACAGTCTCACGATTTGTAATAAGATTTTTTTTTTCACGATTTGTTCTGAGATTTGTATGCGAATTTTAAATATGATTAAAAAGAGAAATACGCATTGTTTTTTGCTCTACTTCGTTCATAAATGCTAAATATATCCCATCCGGATTCATATTGAATATTCAAACCGATGTAAAATAAATAAAAAAAAGCAATTTGGTTCGGACGTAAAAAAATTTTATCGTGCTTCACTAATATGTTATTTTTAATCTACTTTGCTTAATTCAGAACGAAGCTCCTTTAATAAAGAGCTTTTTTATTTTATCCGGATTACTTCATAACGTAAATGTTATATGAATATAAAAAATGTGTTCTTCCATATGTCACACATCATTTATTTTTGTCTATATGTACGAGGTCTTTTTTGTTTTGTTCATTTCTGTTTCTTTTCACTAAATATTTGAAAAACAATTTTTCAAACTAATCGCTATTCCGTTCAAATATTTTTGAAACGTCATCGCGTAAATGGCTTAGAAGATCTATGTTTCTCGCTTTGCCGAATATCATCCAGAATCTTTAGCTTTTTAGTTGTCGACAGTGCACAGAAACAAATCTTTACAATAAAACAAAAACCTCCAATTCAAAGTTACAGTGTGGTCGAAAATATACCAACGAATTCCAATATTAAAAATAAGTCAATCAAATTATTCCATTTATATTCAAGTATTTAAAATTAATTTTCATTTATATTAAAACACAAAAGAGTTCGTGTACCTCGGAAGTAGGATCTCTTGGGATGGGAGAACAAGGAAAGAAGTTGACAGCCGAATACTTTCGACTCACAAAAACATATGTGTGGAGCATACTGTTGTATGGCTGTGAGACATGGTGTCTTACCGTAAGAGACAGAAGTAGACTTGAGGCTTTCGAGATGTGGTGTTACAGAAGAATACTGGGAATTTCCTGGAGGGACCACATCACGAATGCCGAGGTCCTCAACAGAGTTGAAGAAGGCAGACACCTACTCAATACCATCTCCGAGAGACGTGCTCGCTGGATTGGGCACATCTTGCGCCACGAGGGACTCCTACATGACCTAATGGAGGGAATGGTTGAGGGGACAAACCACAGGGGGCGCCCTCGACGGGAATATTTGGCCCAGGTGTGCGAGGACATGAACTGCGCCACATATGTTGAGCTGAAAAGGGCTGCACAGGATAGAGAGAAGTGGAAGCGAGATGTAGACTTCTTCTGCAAACCAATCCATAGGATTGAGACTTTTGATGATGATGATGATTCAGGTATTGTGTATTGAGATATGAAATCAGGTATTGAGATATGAAATAAAGAAGGATGTAGACTATCTGTGCATGGAGGCCAAGGCTCGATATGGGCCATAGAGCCATCGAAGAAGAAGAAGACTTTCTGTGCCAGCTGTCTTCTTTAATCGTTCTCCCATCGATTTCTGCTCCATGTCATCACTGATTCAAAAATAGTTATTTTAAGTATAATTATCATTATTAGGTAATTTTTACGTGTGAAATACCGCGAACGTGAATGTTAAATTTAGTATATTATGTGCACGGTGCGAAACTATTTTTGAAACTAGTCGTTGGTATACTCTCGGGTGGACAGGAGCGAGAGCATTGTTACCAAGTTCGAGGTCTGGATTAGGTAAGAAAGAAGTTTTCAATGTCAGGAAACTGAGGATAGGTATGAATTGGAATTATTTTTCGTCTGTGGCAAGAGGTATTAGAACTACAAAAACTCGAGACATTAATTTGACCTGTCCTGACACAATTCCGTAAAATCTGGACAATAAACAGCATTGATAAATATCGGCTGGATGTGTTCGAAATAAAAATATTGCGCCATTCCGTGAGCCCATAAATAATAGGGAGCGATAGCGAATCAGAGTTTACTATGAAATATACCAACGAAATGAAGGAATTGAAGTCGCGATATTTTTAAAATATGTCGACTCCGTTGGTTAGTGCTCACATTAAAATAAACGAACGTCCACTCTGAAGAACCTCTTTGGTAGTAGACCAGATGGAAGAAAGAGCATTGGTTAACCATAATTCAGATATAGTTTGACTGTGTATATTTGAATATCTAGAAAAATTACGAGGGTGCGCAGAAGACAACTATGGATTTTTGCTTAGTTGATTTATACATGTGTGCGCGCAACAACCACCCTCCGCGTCGAAAAATTCTAGGTGATTGGCTATAACTATACTTAAGAACCTCCGATTTTTGCAGGTGACTAGGGGAGCGGAGTGTATAACCGTACAGTGGCTAATTCCGTACACATGGTTTTAGTGAAACCCTCAACAGAAACAAACACTTATCATTGTCTAGAGTTAGTCTTTACCATTCCCAGTGCCTTTGACAGAAACACGCGCCCTTTTACCTTTGATCGTTTACCTGAGAGCACATATGACGTTTCGAGCTATCTTCTTATAGAAATCATCGATTGATCTTTAAGCTCTTAGTACATTTATCATAGTTATTTTGTAAAAAAATATTAATTTTATCGTTCTTTGATAGCTTGACATTAAATCTAATATGCTTTAGCATTCAAAGTTTCACTTTTTAAATATATTTTTGTTAAATATGTTGGTTTCCGGGTTTCGGATAATGCCGTACATTTTGTACGGTATTAGCCGCAACGTGTTTTGGTGACTTTTCATGATGAGATGAAGGGAAGAGGAAAAAGTTCAAAGCAACACTCAGAATTTTTGACATCTACTCCTATGAAGGATATATTAGAGGCCGCAGCTGTGAAAAAACATCGAAGAACATCAAACAAGAGAAAACCAAAGTAAAGAAAGACGCAAAGAAAGTCACACTAAAAGACAAAAAGAAAGATAAGAAAAAAAAACACAAAAACAGTCATGAAAAAATCAAAAAGATGCCTCATATTATAAGCGCCAAATATTTAAAGATTCTACAACCGATTCTGATGATGATACTACGGCAATCGTTCTTCATGACGACGACGATAATGATGGAGCGTACTTCGATGAAGGACTACTAGGCGAAGCTAATGAGTGATATACTATTTCTGGAGAATTTAGCAAGATAATGAACTCTGGTATCGTTGCATATCCTGTGCTCAATGGGTGCATGCGCCATGCAGCGACAAAGAGGTCCCAGATGGTTACATCAGTAGTTTATGTAAACCATAACTCAGTGTACGGTATTAGCCTACCGCTGTATGGTATTACCCGAATACTTCGGGTAATACCGTACTTTCCAATTTTTTAAATATGTTTAATAAAACAATTTTTAATAAGTTTTTATTTATTTTGTAAGACACCATTGTAAAACCAATTAAAATTGCTGTGAAAATGTATTTTATTGAACGTGTAATTCTGTATAGTTATGACATAATTTCAACTTAAGTTTAGGTTTACGGTAATATACTCCGCTCCCCTAATTGGTGTCTCAGAATGACTGATATGGTGAAGTGGCGACATTTTATTGAGGATGCAATGATTCATACTGTGTTGTAGCACCACAGAGCTATGTAAAAAGAAACGTATTAGTAAATTAACACACACACATAACTAAAATCACATTAGATTTTCCAGCAATTTTACTGTATTCTTTGATGTTCTTCTATCGCTTCACCCTCTGTGGAACCCATTTCATAATTTTCATCCATCACTCAAAACAATAAAATGTTTCTGACAAGAGTTATTCTGGTTCTGGCTAAAATATTGACCATATCATTAAGTAAAAAAAACGACGACATTACGTATTAATTTTCCACTTCATTCCAGACTCCAGTTTTTCTAAACCGAATTTGTAAATACTATTTGCATGTAACACATGAGATCCAACTGTCGATGGAGATAGTATGTATAATTGAAGAATACGTACCAAATTATTAACACTAACACAAACTAATAAATATTTTAAGATATTTTGTTTTCTATAAAAAACATGTAGGTATGTATTTCAGGATAGGGTAGTGTGGAGGTCAGTCTGTTTTTCCTACCCAGAATATAAATTTAAAAAAGTCTGAGACGTCCTACTATAATGTTCATATTTTTTATAGAAAATTAAATGACCTAGTTCAGGTGTATCGGCTTTTTTGATAATTTTTTAACACATAAATTTATCATAAAAAAATATTTTTTTTAGCTAAAAAATGTTTGAGAAACTGTTTTTTTTTTTAAATATGTGATTTTGTATTTTTCTATATTTATACCAATTTTCAGCATTCTAGCTTTTATGGTTTTTGATAACCCGTGCTGAAACAAAAAGTCAAAATTCTGAGCATAAAAGTTTTATAGGCCTATAGCTTTCTATATATTCTGAAATTTTTGGCTCTGTGCATTTAGTGGATCAAAAGTTATAAGGGACACACACACACACACACTAAATGTTCTGCTCCAAATTCTGAGTAAATTCATGTATAGAACATATACCTATATCCTACGAAGCCACTAAAATTGTGTTTTTGACTTCAAAAAACCGTTAAAAATATAGACCTGGCATATTTTCGCGTATCTTGGCTTTATACTTTGTTGATATTTTAAGAGAAATAAATTTTCTAGAATACATCGACAGCTGGAAAAGTTTTATAAGAAATATATAAACTCACGCCTAATTATTTATTTTCAGGTTTATTTATTTATTTAACTTTTTGTACATAATATAAACAAATACATATTATAATGCACACTGGCAGGCTTATTGCCATAAGGCAATTTCTTCCAACTAACCAGATTACAGAGTGACAGAATTATACATGTACATCAACAAAAAATTAAAGCTACAAAAGAACAAATAAAATATATATAACACCAAGATAAATTAAAAAACATCATAGCAACAAAAAAGGGATTGGGAAGGAACAAGAGGAGGAAATCGAATAAAAAATATCATTACCAAATCTGGTTTCTATACAAATAATTCAACTGAAAAAGTCAACCAGTTGAATTAATAAATATTCGGCATCTGTAGGTACGTGAAAATAGAACATGAGAATAAGATATAACCATTAGCTGTACAATGAGTCCACCATAGTAAAGAACATAAAAATTTATCGCCTAAGATCGTTGGGACATCTCCAGCACATGCATGGAGGATAACCGAGTCCCGAAAAAGATTATCAACACACCACCGAGGAAAAACGTGGAAAGACTTAAATTAAGATGGATGGATGGAGAAAGGGACTTTAAATCAATCAGTGTAACTAATTGGAAGGTACTGGCGATGGACTGCGTGGAATAGCGAAAATTTCTTGAGAAGACGGGCTGTAGCGCCTTTGGTGATAATGAAAAAATAATGTAGCAAAAATATTTTCACGTCGACCGACGTTACACAAACTACTACAAAACATACTTTAAACATTTCGACATATCACAAGTCACATTCATCCATAACCACATTCATTTGAAAAAAGTCATGCTCGCACAAAAATCAATTCTGAGATTACTCGTTAAAAAAAATGTTTGTACCGCGGCGCGTAATAATATCTCACTCTATTTTAAAAAATTGAATGTTTTATCCGCTAAAGGCTTGTTTTGGGAAAGAAAAATCCTTGACCAGTTTTTAAAGGACGAATATAAAGACAGACCGCAACACACGCATTACACTAGATTTAAATTTAACGACGGATATGTAGTTCCAAAATATAATAATAAATACGGTAAGAGAACGTTAGAATATAATGTACCTAAATTGCTTAATATGATGCCGGCATCTATTAAGAAATGCCAAAGCAAAAATAATGTAAAAAGGCTTGTCAAGGAATGGTTATTGAGGTGTGGATTTATATATAATTAAGATCACAAACGATTTTATTTTTTTCTCATTTAATTTATTTTTATGATTTTAAAAAAGATAACTTTTGTAACATAGTGTGTGTTTGTTTGGGAGATCATCTTTGTGATATTTGTATGTCTCTTTATACTGTACCTAATGTTGTTTGTTATTTTTAAAGTTTACATATATATATATATTGTCTTGAGAACACGCCGACAAGTCTAGAAATTAGACTTGGCGTGACTCATAATCATTTTTTTCTTTTTTTGTAGTATCTTATGTTGTTTATTATTTTTCAATAAAAAAAAAACCTCCAATGTCTCGCATACAAACATACAATATAAAACATGTATAATACTATATACCTAACACATATACACTTATGTACATATATACATAATACATATATGCTGAATATAGTATTTTATTTTTATATGAAATTTATATTTGTTACTCTTATTGGGATAACATATTATTGGGATTCAATGAACTTATGACCCTTTTTTGTTTTCTTATTATATTCTTTACTTATAGCATTTTATTCTGTTTGTTTTCCAAATAAAGTAAAAAAAAACACCCTCATATCAATCTATAAAAATAAAAGTTTATATTTTGAAAGATTTTTTGGGGCAGGTGTATTGTAACTTAATATCGCCCACCTTGAAACACGCACATACTATTGGGGCAGGTGTATTGTAACTTAATATCGCCCACCTTGAAACACGCACATACTATTGGGGCAGGTGTATTGTAACTTAATATTGCCCACCTTTAAACACGCACATACTATTGGGGCAGGTGTATTTTTTTTTTTTTTTTTTTTTTTTTTTTTTTTATTTATTTATTTTTTTTATTTTAACAATTATACATTAATGATAAAAAGAATTATAAACAGTATCTTAAAATTAAATTATTTAATATCTATTCATCCCTCAGTTGAGATCAAATCTCGTGTTCGAGGGAGGAGCACAGTCATTTTATCGGTTCATTTATTTCAATAACATATAATATTACTAAAAATAACACGCATATATTTAAATTAATATTACGCGAACTGGTGAACAGTTTACGGATGAACCCTCACCAATGGAGCATACTCTAGTATACGCAAGCGCATACTGAGAACCGCGAACTGCATTTGCCGTTCACAGGGCCCCACTAGCAGGCATTCACCGTTCACCGTCCACCGTCACGAAACAAAAACCACTAACCGCAAAAACTGGAATACAATAAAAATACGTTAATTACATCAAGAACAAATTCAAATAAATTACTCATCAAAAACAAAATCAATATTTCTTATATAATAACAGACAACATCAAAAAATTATATATACACATAACATATCATCAAAAAAAAAGTACACACAACTCAACACCAAAAAAAAAAAAAAAAAATTACACTAACAATTTGGCGTAATTTGGAAATATAAAAAAATTAAAATACAATAAAAAAAAAACAACAAAACAAAAATCCATCACTGGATGTAATTATAATTGTTAATATGTTTTATAATAGAATTTTTAAATTGTATATATTCCTTCATTTTCCTCAATTCATCTGGAAGGTCATTAAAATGTTTTATTCCCAGGTATGTAAAGTGGTGCTGGGCTGCAGATGTATTGACGCGAGGGATAGCAATATTATTTTTCGATCTGGTTCTATTGTTGTTTTCATGTATTTCACTATAATATTTTTTAAATGTTGTTAAAAGAGTATATTTTTTATATAAATTATTTAGCTTTAGTACACGAAATTGTTTGAATACTTCATTGGAGGGAAAGTCTATTGGTTTCTTTAAGATTATTTTTATGATCAGTTTCTGAGTGATTTCAATCGGTTTTAAATTAGTTTTATACGTTCCACCCCATCCAAGGATTCCATATTGTAGAATAGATTGTACAAAGGCAAAGTATAATATTTTTAAATTTTGGATTGTCAGTATATTACGCAGTTGTAGAAATATGTAAATTAACTTTCTCATTCTATTTTTTGTTAACTCTATGAAGTGTTTCCATTTTAAATTTTTATCAATGGTTATTCCAAGGTATTTTACTTCGTCCTTTTTAGCTATTTTATTTTGAGTTACGTTTTCTTGTATTATATTTATGTTGATATTATTCGTTATTTCATTGACGTTTAAACAAAAGGGAACGAAAACTGTTTTTTCTGAGTTTAATGAAAGTAAATTATCATCGAACCATATTTTGAGTTTATTAATACCTTTATTGGCTAAGTATGTTACATTTTTCCACGAATTTTCTTTAAAAATGAGTACAGTGTCGTCGGCATATGAAATTATTTTTCCGTTCAGATCAATATTAAATATTTCATTTACGTAGATTATAAATAGTATTGGGCCTATAACTGTACCTTGTGGGATTCCGAAATTACTTGTTAGGGGTTCACTTATATGATTGTTTACTTTAGTGTATTGTTCTCTGTTATTGAGATAGCTATAGAACCAAGTTTTAACTGTCTTTTGCAATCCAATGTCATTTATTTTATTAATTAATTTAGTATGAGATACACTATCAAATGCTTTTCTTAGGTCTACAAAAATACCTATACATTTTTTTCTATTGTCTAGAGCGTCGATTATTTCGGATGTTAATTCAGCAATGGCGTCCTGTGTTCCCATATTTTCCCGGAATCCGTATTGTTGATTGTTTATGATATTTTTTTCATTTAGAAATTTTAATAATTGTTTTTTCACAATTTTTTCAAAAATTTTTGCTATATTCGATACAAGGGTAATTGGCCTATAGTTGCTAACAATATCTTGACTTCCGCTTTTGTAAATTGGTGTGATTATACCTTTTTTATATACTGTCGGAAATGTTCCTAGTGCAAGACTTAAATTAATGATAAATGTTAATGGTTTACAAATGTGTTGGCTCACGTTCTTTAATAGTTCTGCAGTTATTCCGTCATGTCCAGGCGCTGATCCACCTTTAAGACTTTTAATTATTTCTAATACTTCATTCTCATTAGTTTCTTTAAATTCAGAGAAATTGTTAGGGTTGTTTAGATCATTGTTAACTTGGTCGTTTGTGTAGTTTTTATTTATATTTTTGGCCAAGTTTTCTCCAACGGATATAAAATATTCATTGAATATTTTTGCGCATTGCTTTGGATTTTCATTTACCTGTATGATATTATTTCCATCATTTATTTGTTTAATGTCTATTTTCTTTTTGGTTTTATTAGTTATTTCATTTATTATATTCCATGTCTTTTTACTGTCGTGGCAGTTTTTTAAGAGTTTTAATTCATAATATTTGTCTTTGGTTTTCTTTATTAAATGAGTAAGTAGATTTCTGTATCTTTTATAATATCTCTTTATATTTTCACTGTCCGGGTATTTTTTGGTAAGTTTAAAAGTTTTTTCTCTCTTTCGTATACTTACTATTAGTCCATAAGTAATCCATGGTTTAATTTTTTTGTGTTTTGATTTAATATTATATTTATGAATTACTTCTGTTGACTTTTTTAAATGGCTTAGGAGTGTCTCTTCAAAATTTTGTGCACAACTATTCACGTCATGAACTTGAAACACTGATGACCATGTTTCATCTTTCAGAGACATTTTCAACTTCTCATAATTCACTTTAGCCGTTCTAACATTCATAACACTTTCACTATTAGATTTATCATTCCTTTGACTATACAAGTATATGCAGAGATGGTGGTCTGTTATATTATTTTTCCATACAATAGTTTTTATGTTTTCAATGTCTCTTTTATTTGTCCATATATGATCCAAGCACGATGGATTTTGCCCCACCATTTCTCTCGTTGGTGAATTGATGCATGACTTGAAATTGTAGAATGTCATAGTATTAAGATATTCATCCTTTTCGGATTTGTTTATGTGTTTTAGTATATTTATGTTTATATCACCTAGAATTATACATTTTTTGTTCTTTGTTTGGAGAAGAATATTATTCTTAATTTCATTAATAAAAGTGTACACATTTGAAAGATGTGTTCGATAAATAGCATATATGTGGTATTTAATATTGTTAGTAGTAATTATTATTTCTAGGCAGTTGGCTAATGATAGTTGTATTTCCGATGCTATGACATTAGTATGTATTGATTTAATAAATGCAACAATACCACTACTTTTGTTAATGTATTTTGTTGTTTTAAAACACGTATAGTTCGGAATATGAAAATTTGAATAGTCAGTAAGATGCGCTTCTGTTAACACTATACAGTCCGGTTCATATTTTATTGAATTTAGATACACTAAAAATTCGTCAAAATTTTTCTGGATGCTTCTTATATTAAGATTTATAATAGAAAATGCGTGATTAAGATCAGAGAGGATAATCTCACATTCTTTGGATGTTTCGCATATAAATTCTGATATATTAGAATTTTCGTCGATTATATCTTGTAGTGTATCATCCATTTTTATTTTAATAGTCAATCCTTTTCTGTGCAATCAATGTTTTTTTAATTTTTTGCGGACATATTTTATCAGTTGCTGAATGTTCTGTAGAGGTTACATTAGTTTCGCTATTTTTGTTTGCTAATATACAATTATAGCATTTTTTTTCTTTCGACACACAGTTTTCTGTTTTATGCTGTTCACTACAATGCGCACATATTGGTGGCGTACTGATTTTTAAACACCATTTTGCTGAGTGCCCAAAATTAAGACAGTGGTAGCACTGTACTAAGGGGTTACAATCTTCTACTTTGATTCTTTGATATCCGATGAATATTTTATCATTCTCGATCATAGCTCTTCTTATTTCTCTGCTTGTTTCCAAAATAATATTTTTGCTACTATTGTTCTTATTTTTAATAATTTTCTTGATTTGCATTTGATTTTCATTCTTTTTGAGCAGTGGCGCTAGTTCTATATTTTGGGCAAATATGTCGTGTATTAGGTCATCTGTCTCGTAATCTTCTGATATTCCTTTCAATATCATACATGGTTTCTTTTTTTTAATTTCTTCTGCTTCAATTTCTATTTTTTTGGTGTTTATTATATTTGCAAGTTTAGTTGCTTCTGATTTTTGGTTACAATTTATAATCAATCTGTTTTTGGTAATTTTTTTGAGGTTAATTACTCCAATTCCTTCTTTACCTATTTTAATCTGTTTCTGCAATTTCTTCTGTATATCTTCCTGTGAAATGTTATCATGTTTTGCTTTGATTATAATTGCATATTGTTGTGGTGGTTCTCTTTTGGTGTACTTTAAAGTATCTGCGTAGTCATTAGTATTTTTGATTCCCTGTGTTGAGTTATTCTTTAATGATTCCAAATGTTGTTCTACTTTTTTGGTTATATTTGTTTGTTGCTCCATAAATGTAATAATTTTTTCCATCTTCTTTGTTTTTTCCTGCATCCAAAGTAGTTCCAGTTCAGTCAGTTTGGCGTCTATGGATAGTTTAATACTTTTTGTTTTAGTATTATTGTTCCATATTTTTTCCGTTTCATTTTTAATATTTTTGAGAATTTCAATCACCGTCGATTCCATTTATTTTTGGTCGTTAAAGTGTTAGCTAGACTTGTTTCGCTTCAATACACACTACACGACTGCACTTGTACACGGTGGTGACAATACTATTGTAACTTAATATCGCCCACCTTGAAACACGCACATACTATTGGGGCAGGTGTATTGTAACTTAATATCGCCCACCTTGAAACACGCACATACTATTGGGGCAGGTGTATTGTAACTTAATATCGCCCACCTTGAAACACGCACATACTATTGGGGCAGGTGTATTGTAACTTAATATCGCCCACCTTGAAACACGCACATACTATTGGGGCAGGTGTATTGTAACTTAATATCGCCCACCTTGAAACACGCACATACTATTGGGGCAGGTGTATTGTAACTTAATATCGCCCACCTTGAAACACGCACATACTATTCCTTGAGTTTTATAGAAACCTTACTGAAAATTTTTATGATTTACGTTTTTATTTACAATTTTAATTAAATTTTTTTTACAGGTTTTTTGCCTAGTGGGGCATTGCAGATTCAATATTTATTGTAATGTCATCAAATTTTTGTATTAATAAATAAATAAATAATCAACCTATAGTATTTTTTTTATCTTAACAAGTGTTATTGCCTTCGATATACAAAAAAAAATTACGGTAAAATATGATTGTAATATTTTATTACAGTTATCGTATGAAATGGCTTCAAATCTTCAGGAATAGCCCGACGCTTTCCAATATGTACCTATGGAATAATATTATTCCTGTTGATATATTGCTCGCACGAACATTACAGAATAGATATATTGGTTTAGTGATAACATTGACACACACGCATTTAAGTGAATGAGAATATTGTTGAAAATACGGAAATATAACTGTGAAAACTGAATAACATTCTTTTCTCAGCCATTCTCTCAGAGACGACACTGACAAAAAATAACCGCCTCCCAACCTTAACTCTCGGTACCATAAAACTGTCTGGAATTGTCCCCTCCAATAGCAGTGTTCGATTGCTTTTGTCGAAAAAAAGTGGTTGTTTAATTCCGCTGTGTCAATCTATCATCGCTCATTCGTTGTACGTCCCCCCCACAGAACCAATGTTTCTTTCTCGCATGATAGGATTCCTACTCTCGAACTAAACATTAACTACACAGTTGCGGACCACTGAAATAGATCGCAGAGGGGAATGACTCACCTACACGTCTGTGTGATTTTTCATTTGACGATATAAATAATGGGTCTTTCTTAGATACGTAACTGTAACAACATTTCTCCTTCATAGATATTAAATTGTTTATATTATTTTCATTTGACGATATAGATATTGGATCTTTTTAGTAGATACGAAACTGTAACAACATTTCTCCTTCATAGATATTAACTTGTTAAAATTTTTGTTCGACGACTTAAATAATGGATCTTTCTTTAGTAGATACCTAACTGTATAAAATTTCTCCTTCATAAATATTAAATTGTTTATATTTTCTGATTTTCACATTACGTGTGAAGTCAAGTATGTAGGTATATAATTTATGCAATTGAATGTACCTACACAGATAAATTATGATTAAGATAATATATACTTAGACAATAGATATAAAAAAATCAAAAATAAATATAAGAATGTTCAGTATCTATTCTGTTACATTTTTGTCTTTGCTTTACGTGTTCAATGTTGTCGACCGCCGTGGCACAGTTGGCAAGCCGTTTGACTGATGTGCTGATGTCTTGGGTTCGATCCCCAGTCGTTACAGCTCACGCATATCTTTCTTCTTTGACCTGGAAACACTGGAAGGATTTTTCAAATGGCCATAATCTTGCGCAGGGTGTGTTTGTTATCTATTATTCAAGTTAGAGTTTATTATTTTTGCCAATCTGTAATTGCGTGCATATGAACATGTAAATGTTTCATTTGAAGCAGTTGAGAATATAAATTAAATAAAAATCCTTTTAAATTTACTATGAAACTCCTAATGATAACCACGTTATATGAAATGATGGAGGGGTATAGATAAGAAGTTGAGATGAACACAACTGGATGAAATAATGGTGCAGAAATGAGAGACATAAGAAAGAACAATATGGAAAGAAGAGGAAGAATCAGGCTTTATGAAATTAAACCATTGTTTATTGCAACAATTAATAGTAAAGTACATATAATACCAACATCATTACATTTATTCATCTTCGATAATCAAAATCACATAACATAAATTAGATGAGTCAATATAGTTGTCAAATGAATGTGAAAATTTAATTATCATAAAATATTAAACTCAATGTGATTTCATTTTTTCATGACAGTGAGTATTCTGATAATGTTTTAAAGGACGATTATAAAGGTTCTATACATATCGATTATCATAAATCGGTCTACAACGATGTCAAACGGTATTTCTTTCCACATGCGAACCTTGTAACCACGAAGAACAATTTCAAGAATTACACAACTTTATATTAAAAATACAGTTCATTTCTGTCTTGTTATTCATTTTCAATGAACGGTGAGCCAGCTATTTCTTCATAATATAAGCCCTCTTTGGCACTTAAAGAAATTGCAGTGTCTGCAAGTTTTTAAAGTTCTGCGGATTCTTATTTTATACTTTATGTGTTCTTGTAGAGTTTGACAAACTCTTATTTTATACTCTATGTGTTCTTTAAGTTTTTAGTCTCCGAGGATATCACAAAATGTGAATTAGTATGGCGAAGCCAAATACCACATTATCCCCTCTCGCTCTCCTTGGCGAAGTAAAACAAAAGATTTCTACACATACCGCGATTGACAATAGTTTTTCAAAAGAAATCCTAATATCTACCGTTTTTAATCTATCCTGAATTTTAATATCTTTCAGTTTATAAATGAAAATATCTTTCAACATTTCTTCAAGTCTGAATACAAATTTACTTTTTGAACTTAATTTTTTTAACCTTACCGCAAATTCTTTTATATTTTCACTTTCTTGCTGTTTTGTATTGTGAAATTTTAACCTTTCATCGTACACTACTGTTACATTTTCACGAAAATATTCTAATTTATCTATTGAAACTTCATAGTGAAAATCTCCCACCTTCTTTGGTGAACAAAGATCAGCTAAAAGAGAAAAAGTCTCATTCCCCAAGGAATTTAACAAGACTGCGCGAATCTTATCAGCGCTTAATTCATCATTTAGAATAACGAATTGACTGAATCTCTCACGGAATACGAACCATGAGTCGTTAATGTGGTCGAAAAACGGTATCTTACCGACCAGCGTCATTTCACATCAGTTCACAACAAAAAAATTACAATAACAAAACATATATTATATCAAAATTAAACACAAAACAACCATAAACTTAACTTAAGATTTCTTTGCTGCTCTTTCGTCATTCTCTGGACAACCTCGACTTTTTTTTGCACCGTGACCCCTCAGCCTCCAGTCCCTGGTCTACCCAAGACTCCGACCTTTCGTGCTGATGTCCTCAAGTGCTCCCAAGACTCGTCCCTGGTCACCTCCAGCGACTCCGATTTCGTCTTGATTGACTTCGCCCCTGGCCAAACTCTCGACTCCCGGCAAAGTCCTTGATCCCGTGAACTGATCTTAACCCTGGATCCAAATTTTCAATTTAGAAACTCCCATATCTTGATCTTCTGCCTTAGGTCCTATGTCCTGACTGTCTCCCTACAGCCAGATGCTGACCAAAAGTCACACCGTCTTTAACGCGATATAAATCGAAATGTAGATTTAACATGAAATCAAATTCTCTTTCATGTCCGCTCTGCGACTACATGATAACTTTAACAAAGATAACTAACAAATTCAAAAATATTTTAAATATTTAAGACGATATTAACTTTGAAGATTCCTCAGTATATTATGTATATTTACAAATATTTTAAGACAAGAAATATGATTTATACTAATATAATTTTTAGAAATATATTTCACACATTTCCAAGAAAATTTACTTAGGTATATACGTCATTCATATGATTGATTTTCAAGGAAGGACTGTATTTTTTCTAGTTTGAATTATTTCATTTCATTTTTTGTAGCTTCTTGGGCAACTAACAGGTGCTATGTCAAATAATTATTTAACACGCACCCAATAACAAGTTGCCATATTCTGGAGACTTACGATATTTATCGTCTCACAGATCCAGACTGAAAACACAATTTTAAAAAAACTGTGTCTCCACCGGGAATCGAACCCGGGACCCTTAGATCAGCAGTCACATACCTAACCAACTGAGTCACGAAGGCCGACATTTATTGTGAAAAAATAAAATCTACATAACAAAGATTTTTTTTACCTTTATCCCCTCATCGTGCACAATATAATGATCTTTTTCTTCACGTTTCCTTTACCTTAAGGGGCCATATAAACCTAAACACCTCAATTTCAAATCAAATCCCTCAAATATGTTAAACAGTGTGTTTCTAGATATAATAATATAAGTTTTTTCAACATTTCTCTAGTGAATGTTCGTCACACAATTGTAAAATTCAGCCTAAATTCCCGTAAAATAATTATTAAAAATATCCTTTTTTAGAGCACATTTTTTAAATTACTCCATAACTATGTGTCGTAGAGAAATAAATCTTTTATATGCTTAAAGAGTGTATAAAATCAAAGTGAATGACCGATAAAGTTTTTTCATTTCAACTAAGGTTTGTTCTTAAAATGCAAAAAATCAACAAATTTGCGATTTCCGATAATTTAAATCACGTTTAAACCTTTTTTAACGCACGCGATAGTTACCCTTACTAACGCGTAACTTCATAGTGCATTGGGCGGTTTTAATATATCATGTTTTCAGTCACTAAGTTTAGCGTTATATGTCCTCTTAATTATATTCTTTACAATATTACCTACATAATTTGTATATTACAATATTATTTATTGTATAGGATATTTTTTAATCATTCTGTATTTATTATATCAAATAGATAGTTCCTAAATTATAAAAAATGATTTTCATGATGAGTTAGATAATTGCTTCACATTTACCATCGCGAGTAGCGACTGGTAGGTATATAAAAACTAGTATTTTAATAAATCCATAAAACCAATATTTCATACATATTATGTACATTATACTGCAAAAAAATAATAAAATTATTAAAACAACGGAAACTAAATATTAAACTAAATATACATAAACATAAAACCATATTATGAATATGATCCAATATCATTTTTAGAAAATAATAATATTTCACTTTATTACGATAAAACAATATTAACTGACCGGTCAATTCATATACATAACAGACCCGATTTAATAATACATGATAAAATTAAAAAAATAACATATATTTGCGACGTGGCTATTCCAAATTCTAGTATTATTATAAAAACTTTTGATGAAAAAATTAGAAAATACACCGCTTTAGGTAACGAGATTAAAAGACTTTGGCATTCTCGTAAAATAATAATATTACCGTTCATTATTTCAGCCACTGGCATTATTCCAAAATCGTTAATCCGTAATTTAGAAATTATAGATTTATCGAAAAATTTATTAATAAAAATGCAAAAAACGGTAATTATGAATACATGTAGAATCGTTAAAGATTTTTTAAACGTTAATATTCGGGAATCAGTAGGGTTGTTAGGTAGTATAGAGACCTCCTCAGAGCCTAATCCTTTGATATGTTAAGTATCTGGATGGGTGAACTATTCCCAATTGAAAGCTTGATGATGCGTTTGTTGCATTTTATTTTGCTCTTTTAAATAAATTACAATTTACGCATTGATCTGCTTATTCTTTTGAGGAAGTATAATAATGGTAATAATAAAGAGTGTTATTATTTGTAGTGCTTAATTGTTATTAATATCATTAGTAAATCGGCCAGCGCCGCACAAAAATAATATATAAAAGCGGCCATGATCTACCACCAAATGATTTACTCACAACTAAATTTCTCTACATATTATGATCTACATAGAAGGACGCAATGTCATTTTACGTTATGTGTACGTAACTAATTAATAATGTTTTATTTTTCCTTTCTTTCAACGCACAAAATTCGTAAGCTCATTTTTCGTTTTGAAATTTGAATGCCTTGTTTACATGAAGTTAGCTCTACGCACGGTTTCGTTGGATCCTTAAGGGTAATATTTTCATTACAATGTTCAAATATTTGTTGAGGCTTTTGTAGTATATACCTATGATTAAAAATTCAATATCGTTCTCCGGCATACTTCGTATTCAAGATTTTTTGTTCATATGAAAAATCGAAACCATAATATCACTTCTTTTAATACACATTTAGGAAATTAGATTGAAAACAAGGTTATTAGATTGAAAACAAAATCTAGGAAATTAGATTGAAAACAAAAACAAGCAAATTAAAAAAAAAACGAGGATATCCTTTGCAAAGATTTTTTCGCGTAAAAAGAAATTCATAAAAAATACTCCTAGTTTAATGCAAAGCATTATTGTTTTTTTTGTATGAAATCCAAAATTGGTCAATTTTATTAAAATGAATCAAGCTGGAAACGTCCATTGTCATCGGGAATACACAATTTAGTCGGATAGTAAATGACGTGAAGTTAATAAAAAAGATTTCATGAATGAAGAATTTCCTTTGGATGTTTGCTTCGTTATATTTTTTTATAAGTTCCTATTGAAATTTTAGAAAAAAATTCTAAATACCTCCCTACTTATTTTTAAAAAATTTGTTCTTATTTAATATTTTAATCATAAATCATAAATAAGAAAATAGGGTTCAAAGAAGGGCTTATTATTATGAAATTTTGAAAAATATAACAGTAAATTATATAATTGAAAGTAAATCTAAAGTAATAAAGCAATCAATATGTTAGTGTGTGTGTGTGTGTGTGTGTGTGTGTATGTGTGTGTGTGTGTGTGTGTGTTTGTCTCACGCCTTTTGAAAAACCAAGAGCATCTAAAAATCTAATTTATGTGCGAACGTGTACCAGTATACCTGATGCAGTGTCACGCTAAAAATAATGCGATTAAAATGCTGAATTTTAAAGATATTTCAATAATTATTTTTTTCATACAAAATTTTCCAAGTCATATCTGTCAAAAAAGTGTACATTTTGCACGCAAATATCTGTTAGTTTAAAAGTTAGAAGTACGTATTTACACGAAAAAAATATATTTTCAAGTATAACTTAGCTTTTAAGTGAAAAACAAGGTGAATATTTTGTCTAATTATAATGTTTAACTTATTTTAAAAGTAAGCGTTTTGTACAAATGTACATATAACCCCGCCATTTTAATATCTTTTCATACGATATTTAATTTTCCTACCGAATGAATATGTTCTTTAAAATAATATACCTTTGAAATAAATGTGATTATGGAATAATAAAATGAAACACAAGACATTACAGAAAGTTTTAAGACATATATTGTAAAAGTCTGTTAATTATTAGTAAAGATATAGGCGTAATAAAATTGCATAATTTGTTTAAAATATTTGATTTTTCTGACAATTTTCATTTTTATGGCATCGAACAATCCAATGTAGGTACCTACATATTCAAAAAATGTCTCCATAACATTTGATATTTTTCACATGTTGGAACATGGTTACTATGGTAACGGACACATTCTGATATTCAAATAAAATTTGTTATAAATCGAATTCGAATTAATTTAGAACATCATTGTAGGTAGGTACCTACATACCTAATACTTACTACTTAAAAACCAAGAATATACTGATTTGTATAGGAAAATTATTAAACTATTTTAGGTTAACTACAATACACATTCAATATACCTACAAACTATTTCCTATAGTGAAATTCTTCTTTTTTCTATGTAGACCTTTGGGTGATTTTTTCTACAAACTATTTCTTGGGGTTTAAATCTTCTTCCTCTTCTTTTGTGAAGTCATTTGGGACAGTTCATAAATAAACTATTTCCTATAGTCTAATTTTTCTTTTTCTTAATTTATGTAGACCTTGGGTGAGTTTTTATACAAACTATTTCCTATAGTCTAATTCGTCTTCTTCTTCCTTTATGTAGACCTTTTGGTTAGTTTTTAAACAAACTATTTTTAAACAAACTATCCTTTAGTCTAATTCTTCGTTTTCTTATTTTATGTAGATGTTGGGTGAATTTTATATAAAATATTTCCTATAGTTCAATTCATCTTCTTCTTCTTGTATGAAGACATTTTGGTCAGTTTTTTATATAATACATTTCCTAATGTGTAATTCTTCTATTTCATCTTCTATGTAGACCATTGGGTCAGTTTTTATTACAAACTATTTGTTATAGTTTTATACTTCTACTTCTTTTTTTATTTAGTCTTTTGGATTAGTTTTATGTCTAATAGTCTATTGTAACGAAATATTATAAACAACATGCATACTTGATGAAAATACATAAAAACGAATGGGATGTGACCAACACTAGAATCTTCTCATTACTTTTGTTCAATCAAATTTACACCATTTATTATATCATCATATATTGCTTAATTTTCAATAACTACACATTTCATTTTGATGACAATATATAAAAAATCGGGGTTGTGGCCATTGCTGGATCTTCACAACGTTTATATTCATATTAAAAACTATTTAACATAGCTTAAGTCTTCTTCTTCTGTAATGTAGACTTATGTGTCAGTTTTAAGTCTATCAGTTTTATTGTGCAAAACTATAATAAACTATATGCACACTTGACGAAAAATATAAAAACGAATGGGATGGGACCAACACTAGAATATTTTCAGTACTTTTGTTTAATCAATTTTTAAACCATTTCCCATCATCCAAAATTACTAAATATTTAAAACACATTATTTGCGTTCGATGATAATATATAAAAATAGGGGTTGTGGCCAAATCCAAACTCTTTACGACGTTGTCTTTTTATAATAAGTCATATTTAAAATCATTTCCCATAGTCCATGCGTGCAGAAATTGTATGTGCTTATATACAATTAAAAGCAAATGGATTGTGGCCATCACTTTAAGATTTTACACCGCTCAATTAAATTTCAAACTACTTTTCATACTACGGTTAAAAAAAATTATGTGTGACAATATTATGTAGGTATATAAACGATTGCTTATTCCTTCACTAATTTACATTCTTGGCCAACGGCGGGACATAAAAGCTAGTTATAAATAAATTTTATACTGAGCAACCATCGTTTTATTTTCAAATATAATAAATAAGCATTATACACTTACTAATAGTAAATTTCTAAATACTTAAAAATGTAAAGAAAATTAATTTATTTGATTTTATATTTTAATATTAAAAACTTGAATTGTTTTTACGATTTAACGTTAGGTTAATTATATTTCATGTTGCGGGACAGCACTACTCTGACGCTCGCACAATAAAGTATAGCATTTGTCCTCCAATGTTTAGCTGTCATTAATTACGAAACTTCATGTGAGTCCAAACGTCAAAACAAACGTCAAACGCCATCGTAAAATGGCCGTACTATAGTTTAACGCAATAAAAAAATATATTTTGCATGTCGTAATATAATCCAATGTTTATTTTCATCAAGAGCAATTTCAGCTTTTCAGCAAAATCAACTATTCACAACAAAATTGCAAAATAAAAAATAACAACATTATAAAGAAATAATAAGATTCTTTAGCCTTAATGTGTTTTTTTTTACGTTTTAGAGTTGTGCGAACAAAATGACACGAAAAGGTTTAGTTTGGATATTATCGTTAAATGTAACGTCTCCTCACCTCCATTGCCCATAAAAATCGTCATTTCCAGCACCTAAGTGGCCAATACCTCTAATTGATTTTAACGATTATGTCAGCAATATATTTGAGCAATGTATTAACTGCGCTATTAGTCGCTATCTGGAAAAATAGACGGTGTTAAATCTTGATTGTAAACATTTAAAGAAACCAACATTATTTGATATAAAGATATACATTTAAATAAATAAATACAAATTATGTCGCTTTTTTATATCGATAAATTAATTAAAAAATGAAAACCAAATACATACTCGTATGTACCAGTAACATCAATGCATTTCCAAACTTATTATTGGACATCGCCTATTTCAACACAGTTTTACAACAGTTATTACCATTACGTACTTACAATCCGCAGACCATTTAAAATTAAGAAACAATATAGACTAGACGACAAATACACGGCCTTACTGTTCTTAACAAAATTGTTAATGGTACCATGGACTCGAGACTTTTACATACAAGGCATACAACTTAATATTCATAGAAGATCGCTGAGATTCGCCAATTTCTTTAATATTAATATACTTCGGACCAGCTTCATGTATTACAGTCCCATACCAAGAATGTCTACACAGTATAACGATATGACAAGGAAGTGTCCTGATCTTGACGTGTTTGCAGATTCGCTCTCTGTTTTTAAGAAAAAAGTTAACTCGCCCGTATTGTTTAAAGAAGGTCTCAGTGATATTTGTATACGCTATTTGATTGCAATATGTTTGAAATTGTCTTTTCTCTAACTCATATAACTTTTTTTAACTTCTTATGTACCTATTTTTTACTTTTACTTCTGTAACTTGTGTAACTTCTATAACTTGTTTTTTTTTCTTAAATAATGTAACTATTTTTTTCTTCTTTTTTTTACTTATCTCTTGTAACCGAATTTTATCTAATTTATGCAACTCATACTTGTGTAAATTACGTGTGTGATTGAACAAGAGCTCATGTAATTTTGTGTGCATTCATAATTGGACGTCCAGCACTTAATAACCAATATTATTTTCTTTTAATGAAAATTGTAAGCTGGATGTCTGTCGGTGTACCCTTTTAATAAAATAAAATAAATAAAATATAATTTTGAAAAAGATGAAAGTTGACTCCAGGCTACTATTATACTATGTATTTTGTGTTAACTGCGTCTCGGGGAACACCTTTATTTAATTCGCTAAAAAAAAGTTCGTCACTGAAAATCGTTTTGAAAAGTATTTTGCCAGAACGGAAAATGTTTTGCTATTAATTTTATCGCTGAAACTTTGTCAAACTTGTTTCAATTACTAATTTGTATGAAGTGTTCCCACTAGATATTTTAATTTAAATTATAATTTACTCTCTCCACCACTACGGAATATATCGTTTTCCCATTTTATATTAACAGAGTTCAAAGTATTTATCAGAAGATATATTTTGATTGTTTATTTATTATTCGTCTAAAAATAAATTCAGTACTAAACTAGAACGCAAATTCATAACTCTATTTTCAAATTAATGATTAAAATATTCTCTACTGTTCACCCACACCAATAATAGTATATGATTAACTTTTCCATCTAACTTTTTACAAAATAATATATTGTTGTAATTTTAATAAATTTAAAACGTTTCTCTAATGTGAAATTCATAATGGTTTTTGCTAGAGAGTAGATTATGTATTTATTATGTATGGCGTACATATTTTTTATCACTTTTTTTACAAACTTACGTATATTTAAAACTATACAGACCAAACAACCAATTTCATATTGTAAATAATGAAGTTTATGTAAAGACAAGTTTATCGTAGATACGATAAATAGTTACAACACTGGAATACTCCCAGTTATACACTTGTCGAATCATAAAATACCATTAATCATACCAATAATCATTAGTACGTACACCTAATTCTATACCTAATTGTACACTATATTTTTTTATAAAGTAGGAATTTATTTGATTACTTTATGATCAATATCTGTGAACAAACGTATCTGGTATGTTTTTTTGTTTATTTTTATTTTTTTTTGATAAAAAAATGAATGTGTCCTTGTTAGACAACTACATACTTAATATTATATACGTATATAAATAATTATATACGTAAAACAATGGATTCATTTATTTATTCATTAATAAATAGACAAATAAATTTATTTATTTATTTATTTATTTATATTTTATTATTTACTTATTTATTTATTAATTTATTTTTTTTTTAATTTTCATTTATTTATTTATTTATTTATTTATTTATTTATTTATTTATTTATTTATTTATTATTTATTTATTTATTTATTTGTTTATTTTTATTTTTTTATTTATTTATATTTATTTATCAATTAATTAATTTATTTATTTATTTATTTATTTATTAATTAATTAATAAATAAATTTATTAATTTAGGCAGACCTCAATTGTTAAGTCGTCTTGATAATTATATAAAATGTGATAAAAAAATAACAAATAAATTATATTATTTATTGCCCATCCAAAATATGTATACCTACCTACCTACATATTTATACTTGATATATTTGTACAGGAAACTCACTGATAGTGAGATTTATTCAATACTACGTTTTGTTGAATAAATACAAATAAATATAAATAAAAATATTATATATGAACTTTTCTGTCTTCAGAAGTGGAAGCACTCATAAAATATGGATTGGTTGCCTCTAAGAACCCCTCCCCCCCTCCCGTGAGATTGAATCACCGCAGTATGCCATGTCTCATTGAAAACATCAATATCAATAAAAATTAGCACAAAATGAGTACAAAGCATGTTATGAATTATTAAAGTTTTTTGAATAAGAGAAAAGCAATGATTGTTTTCATTGTATAAATCAATAAGTTCTTGATAGTAAAGCATATAGGTTGGTACTCAAAGAATGCATTATCTATACTGTATTCTTTCTAAGAAAAAGTATTACTTACAAATGAAAAAGGCTTTATTTATTTATTTATTTAAGGGACAAATACAGCCTTATAAAATAAAAATAAAAAATACACTTTGAAATGAAAAGAAAGACAGATTAATTACTTTTGTCCATAATTGATGTACCTACATTAAATAATCATAGGCTTCAAGCCTTATAAATATAATGAACAAAAATATTACAAAAATATCAATACAACACCTAATTTTAAAATTTCTGTTTTTTTCTGGTCGCAAAAAAACACCGATCTATTAAAACTAAAACATTGTAGTGGTGGTTAAGTTAATATGGATCACAAAGTTAGCCCATAACGTGATTATTTCCGGTCTGTCAACGTTTATTATTTAGTGTTTGTCCATCTTGAGCGTCCTAAAAAATAATCTACATATTGCATTGGTTATATAATACAGCGCTGGCCATAAAACTCAAGTACCTAGTTGTGCAATTTAGATCGTCGTTAAATATCCAAAGTCACCCGCGTCGTCGTGTCCCACTCACAACTGCCCATTTAACCACCTCACGCCATTCTTACCTTGATAACTTAGAGGGTAGGTACCTACCTACAGTTTCTTAACGAGAGCCGGCTATCCAGGCGCTGTCTAGCACCTATATACGCATTAGCAGTTGAGAGCCCAATATATGTCTATTATATTAAAATTAACTGTAAACGCCTACTGTGTGCCACCGACTTATGATAGTGCTTCCACTTTTTTCTATTATCATCGTTTTCGGGGGTTCCATACGAGCCAGATAATCGTAAATACAACAGGGAAAATAACATTTCAGCGCAATTAAAGTTCAGCAATGAGGTTCGAAATCCATTCCAAGTGTTGCGTTTTTGGGTGAGAAGAAACTGGTTTATGGACATACAAGCATGTGTCGTGTTATCTTTTTTCGTTAATGCATACTCGCACACCTGTCGCTGGTAACCCCACATTGTAGGTCCAAAAGCGGTCCAAAGAAGCAAGATTTGTATAGGGATTTTTATTTTTTTCAAAATAACCGTTCATATCATCACGGCACGGAGTTACTAGCGGCAGGGATGCGGGTGTTCATTACCTTATAATAAAAGAAAGCATGGCACACGAGTGAATCCCCACATATCGGTTTCGTTTAATCTAAAATGGCGTAGTTACATAATAGGTGGTAAACCTCATTGCTGAACTATGTGAGATGTTATTTTACCTCGTGTATTTTTGATTACCCGGCTCTTAAAGCGGTAATAATAGAAAAGAGTAAAAGCACTATTCTTTTAATATGATAATATGTCTAAATTTTTGTGTCTTGAGTTAATTATTAAAAAAATATTAATTATTAGTTAATAAGTTTAATTTTTAAAAGCATGGTATTTTGTAGGCGTATGCGGAAAATTTGTTTATTTTTCTGTGCGTATCTGAAAAATAAAAATTCATTGATAATCGAAACCCAGCTTATATTTTAATCAAAAAAAAAAATAAACGGAATAGTAATTTTCAAATCATTTTTGTAACTAAGTTTTTAGCTTATAATCGATTATTTTAATGCCACCGGTTATATTATCTGCCTTTACACATACTGGTTATCGGATAGTTTGTTACCAGTGTTACTACGTATCAATGTTGCTTTCAATGACTTTTCAAATATATGTACATTCGATGTCAGATAATCTGTATCAGTTAGCTGGTATGTATGAAAGCTTTTATATAATCAAAACAACTTTGTGTATCGAAATAGATATATCATGAAGCGGAAGTGCCCCGTTCCACAATCGTACTTTTTAACTTTGCGCTTTGCACTTTGCAATTCGTCGGCTTGTTTTCGTTCCACCATTACATTTTTTCGCAAAGTAACGATCAGTGAAGAGCAAGACTGTTGTTCTTTTTATTTAAATTAATAAATTTTTGTTATTACGGTTATACATATATGTATATCTTTTTGTTTGCTCTTTGTGCTTACTTTTCTCTGTTATTCTTTTTATTTGTATGTATACCTTATTTTTGAATGTTGTATATATTATATGGTTTGTGTTGCGTTGCACCCCCCTGCTCACGAACTGAAATAAAATCTCAAAAAAAAGCGAAACAGACGACTATTGCAAAGCAAATAGGTAAGCCGTTCTGTTCCACCATCGCTACTTTTCATAAAAATAACTTTGCAAACATTGCGAATGAATTGAAAAGAATATTTTGAGATTTAAAATTTTCCATTCGTCGAATTGTGAAAGTAGAAGTTGTTTGTTTAGAATTTTTAATGTAAATTATTATAAAATGTTGCAGAGATTATTGTAAGAAAGGGATAAGGAAGACGGGGTTGTTAGAAATTATAGAGAGAGGATTAATTTCGAAAATATTTTACCCACGCAGTTCCTCGAAAATTTTCGAATAAATAGCACTCAGTGTGAATATGTCTTAAGTAAGCACACGATATATTCTTATTTTTTTTAGGTAATTTAAACTATGTTTATGTGATTATTTTGTCTGTTTTTTAAGTTTAAGTAAGTATATATTATGATTATTTTACTACTCATCTATATTTTAAGGTACAGAACAGCACTAAGATAAGCAAAGGATTGTCTCCTCATCAGCAAATAAATCGGTTAAACTCCTGTTGCCTCACTGTATTAGTGATAGTGTCAATAAATGCTTCAAAAAGAATTCCTTTCTTTTCTTTAATTATCTCCAACACGGCTATTTTTTTTTCTCTTAATATTGTCTTTCCGGTTCATTTTCTAACAACAGCGAAATCACAGAACAGACAAGAACGAACGGTGTCAAATGATCGTTTACGCTACGCGCGAAACACTCGGTACTACTAAGTTATCACTAGGTGTCGCTAGCGTCAATTTATTGAAAAGACTTAGCAAATGTTTGGCGACGCCGCAGAGACCATTTTTTTTTCTTGGAACGCGAACGTTTTGCACTTTACGAAATTCTCAAATCGCAAAGCGAAAAGTGAAAAGTGAAAAGTTGAAAAGTACAATGGTGGAACGGGGCACTGGTATGTCAAAAATAGTAATTTGATCAAATTGATAACAAAAGATACCTTCATATGACCGATTGAAATATGCAATGGATAAGAATATTGTAACTGGAAAATCAAGGCACCTATTGAGGAACGGACTTGTCATAAAGTTTATGCGCTTGATAACGTTTTCATAAACTTATATTTTTTTGATCATTTAAAGCATCCAAAAAATCGAATTAAAATTGAAGGAATTGTTTGGTTATCATTTACTTATTAAGTCGCCTTATCAGAATCCCGACTTTCACTATAAGTAGCATACATTCCACTGAGAAAACACTTCCACTCTCTGGGGAAGTAGATTTCACATATAAATAAAGCTTTGTTGAGCAACTCCAAATAAGGAGTTCGTTTTCCATTCTTTGTTTGATTTAAACAAACGTTGTCACTTCAAATTTCAAATTTATATTTTTTTTCCGACGTTTGGGAATTCCCGAGAAAAATTTTCCGGCATCGGAATTTATAATTTTCGCGAATTGATAAATTGTCAAGTTCTTATAAAACTTGACTAATTCATCTAAAATTTTAAATTTGATTTCAAAACAAACTGGAGATTGTGAAATCGATATCATTACATAATCATTTCTATTACGCGCCAATATGTACATATGTGTAACAACATATGTGTAACGATACGCCAATATGTACATATGTGTATATATGTGTAACACGCCAATATGTACATATGTGTAACGACACACAAAGAAACAAGACCATGTGTCTATTCGAAAAAAGATACAATTCAAAGTCCACACAATGTGACATGGAGGGAGAGCTCCAATGAAAATGAATTTCCTTATCTCTTTCCAGTTTTTGTAAGCCGTAATCATAATATGTCCGGCTACAGTTTAACGTGAAAAGTTTCCTCACACCGGGGATAGGTGTAACGAAAACATGGATAGGCGCATTGTCTGATTTCCACTACAACTACAAAAAACCTCTGAAATCTTCAACGCCAATGTTTTTAGTTTTATATCTTCGTTACACAAAGAAGCATTTGTTTTTTTTTATTTCTCACTTTATATTCCGAATGGGCAAACTTTTAATCATAATAAAGTTTCTTCAGAATTGAATGCCTAGTTTCAAAGAATGACAGTCGCTTGGAAAAAATACCTGCATGATTTTGTTCACGCGAATAAATCTTTTTTCACAGTTTAAAACAGTTTTTTCTTATACAAATTAGTTGTAAAACTTTATCGACGGTTTTTAAAGTACAAAACAACATAAAAACTAGTTGGCAATATGTTTAGATGTACGTTCTTGAGTTTTCCATTCTGAAGTACATATGAGACAAGTGATGAAATCAAGGCTATGTTCCATTTGTACACACCTAAACAATATGTAATGTGTACCTTTGTAAAGAATGACTTTTGAAGCCGTAACAAAAAACATTTTTTATGTTATAAAAACAGTATATTTTCCCCACGTTTTATCATATTTTTTCACAACAACATATATCAACATGGAAAATTAATATAAATATAATAAAAACATACAAATTGTCCAAATTTAATGAATTTTACAAGCAGGTATTTTAATATTTACACATAGTCATTTGCGTTTTTATTTGATTCCAATAGTTTTCGAATGAATATCATAAAACCAAATAAATTATGTTTAAACGAAGAATATTTTACCTACATCCGTCCTTATCACATGTACAAATCAAATGCTCACATAGCGTTATAAAGATAACATTTTGAACAATGTTTAATGTATGTATTGTTTCACAAACGATGAGATTTTCCAGATTATGAATTATTATTAACCTACCCACCTGCTCTAGTATTACCTACTGTATTAGACACTTTAACTGCTTTAAGTTTGCTTTGATAATTAATATGTGATGTTCACTTATAAAGCAATAAGCCGCTTTGATTATGTTGGTATACAAAGATTAAAGTAAATGTATAAGCACACTAAGCTTGAATGATAAATGAAGAGTTTTTTTATGTATGAGTTCTTTTTTATCATAGTCATATTTAAGAGACAGAAATATTAACGAATTATGAAATGAAAGTAGTGAAGTTTTTTTTAAAAAAATGTGGTCTTAAAATTTAAATATCGAAGAGTTCAATTCTCCGTAGACACAAGTTTTTTTATGTATTTTTTCAATCTGTATTCGCTCTCCAATAAGATGTTCCATTGACAATATTGTGCTTGATGACACCAATCTTTTGAGGATATTTTTACAAAAACTCGAAAAATATTAACATTTCTAATACCGTAGAGTGTATAAGTTTTGAAGGCTTAAGGAAATGCCGAAAAAAGTTTGATCGTAGGTACCTACCCGCACTTATTTTTGGAAATAAAGTAAAAAGTTATTTATTTTTCGAAAAAGTTTCAAAGAAGACAAATCAGGTGATTAACAAACATCTATCTTGTATACATCTAATTAGCATTATTGTTTTGTTTTGTAGGTAGGTAGGTACCTTCTATGAACTATTTTTCAACAAAATTTATTGTTTTAAATAAAAGTAACCAATAACATCTAAAAAAAATGGCATGTTTAACCAATGTCATCTTTGTCATAACTAAAAATAACCATCTTGAGAAGAACCGAGTGTATTGTGTCCAACGTTATACTACTCACTACCAAGAAAATTATCAACACTTTCATGAAATGAGTTTGTGAAATCATTTTTGTTTATAATATTTTACTATAAAAACTTAATATTATATTCTTCAATGCCATTTTATGGAAGCGGTGTGCCTTTTCACCAATTTGAAAATAAAAATCTTCTTCTTCCGGTGCCATGTCAGGAACCCCCGACATCGGCTATCACTCTGGCAAATCCCTCTCTGTCCTGTGCTGCCCGGAATATCTGTTCCACGGTCCTGAAGCCGGTCCATTCCCTAATGTTGCGCAGCCAGGACATCTGTCTCCTTCCAGTCCCTCGGCGACCTCCTATCTTGCCCTTCAGTATTAGTTGGAGCAAGTGATACTTCTCCCCCCTCATTATGTGACCCAGATATGTGATCTTGCGGAACTTTATTGTGGACAAGAGTTTTCTGGTTGTTCTGGCTCGACTTAAGACTTCTGAGTTTGTAACCAGAGCTGTCCAAGGGATTTTGAGCATTCTGCGATGCAACCACATCTCAAAAGCTTCCAGCCTGTTCATGGTGTTAACCCTCAATGTCCAAGTCTCACAGCCATATAGCAACACAGACCACATATAACATCACATCATCCGCTGTCTCAGGTCCATATTGAGCTTTTCGTTGCAGTAGAAAGATCTCATTTTATTAAAGGCAGCTCTTGCTACCTCGATTCTGCACTTGATCTCCATATCCGGGTCAAGGGACTCCGAAAGAATACTGCCAAGGTACTTAAATTTATCCACCTTATCTATAACCTTGCCCATTAATTGCAAGGAAGAACCAGGATATTCACATCGACCAAGTGTTATCCACTTTGTTTTGGCTACATTTATAGATAAGCCCAAATGTTGACATTGTTTAATAGTTCCTGGAGATCAGAAATAGAATCCGCCAGTAGTACAGAATAAAAATATCAAATTTAAAGCGGAGCATGGAGTTACTTTGAAATATTTGACAGTTAGAAAAATTGAGAACAACTGATTTTGAGAATCCTCCAAAACCTAATAGGATCTAAGTGGGTATTAGATATACAAATTTGAAAATAATCGAATGAGTACTTTAGTCTATGTATAATTGATAAAGAAAAATAAACACGCCGTACATAGCACACAGTACACAGCACGCAGCACACAGATATACATAGATACATTGAGATGAAACTTTCAGAATACAATCTCAGCATGATACTAGTTGATAATCTGCAATAAAACAAAATTATAACTATTAAAAAGATAAAACAAAAATAAAAGAAGGAAAAATTGAACCGAAATAAAAAAAAATATATATTGGCCCATAATATTTTAAGGAATAAACATAGACAATTTATCAAGAGTCAGTGTCTACAAAATTATGTACCTACGTCAATATCAGTAGAGACCTATAATAATACTTTCAGGCGCGACGATTCAGGCGCGACACGTCAACACTCGTACACTGCAGGCAAAATGTCATTGTATTGGTAGGTGTATACGCAAGTAGGTACAATGTAACGACGGTCAATAGAGAACGTCGCGGACAATATCGCGAACTCGGAAAAAAAAACAGAAAAATAAAAACCAAAAAATAATAAAGCAAAGAAGTTTGGATCCTGGGGGTGTGTTATTTTTTTTCCTTCCTCCTTCCTTCCCTTTTGGACTATACCCTCCTGGGTTAGTGAGGAGTAAAAAACTAGGAAATGAAAATTTGTCCATTTCTGATTATAAAAAAACAACTAAGAATTGCAACAAATTCGTGATATTTATTTGAACATAATATGCATACAAAGATAAATCAAAAGACTACACTCTTTAGAATCGCACACGTAGTAAATATACGATGTAAGTTTAAGTGCAACTTTTAGTTCTCAAGAAAACCTCGTTTGACCTAACTCACCGGGGAAGAATCTAGCAAAGTCAAGATCGGTGAAGACGTTCTGAAATACCTCCCATCTGTTCAATGTAGGTACAGTTATATAGTAGGTATATATCTACCAACTGTGATGAAGGTTTTCTCGTTACCACTTCACCGTCTTGTCACGTATTTTTGATTGACCCACCTCATTTATACTTCACTCCTCTGTTACGAAAAGGGCTCCGAAGACCTCTTTCACTTAGTTTTCTTCCCTACATACATACACATGGGTAAAGAAGTATTTATTTAATTAGTGATTTCGTTGCTTTTTTTCCGAAAACACCTTTGGAAAACATAGAAAATAAAGAAAAAACTTCTATTAATATTTATATTATTGAAAACCAGTAATTTTTTTTTTTAAAAATACGAAACAAGATATATATTTTAGTTTTTTTGTATTAACAGAGTAAAAAACAATTCTTTGTTGGATTAGTATTTTCTGCCGAGGTTCCTCGGCAAAAACGTTCAGTATTAAAAATCGAACCTGCAGAGAAATATACATAAGTTTTATTTGATAATTTTATAGCTTCGTCGTTGTTTTGACTTGATTGTATGAAAATTGTTGAGTGTTGGCTAAATGTCAGTAGCAAATTGAAGTTTTTATATTATTTCATAAGTCACAGACGGCTTTTGTAAAACAATATTCTTTTTATTTTTGTAACATTTCTCGGACAACTAACAGATTCTATGTCTACACTGTGAATCTCGTCAATATTCCAAACGTGAATACCGAATTACATATGTACCTATAATTATAAAATGAACACATATTAGGATTGTTACCGTAGGCTAGACAATTAAAACCAACACGTTATTAATAATTTACAGTATTTTGATATTTTGAAGAGATTTATATACCTACCATTATTGTAGGTGTGTGTCTGGTTGTATACCTAGTTTTATTTATTTTATTTTATTTTATATATTTGGGAAGCAAACAGCTCATTTACAGTTTTAATTATACAATTTAAATGACATAGTCAGAACCAATAAAAGCATTCCATCAATAATAAATTTACAACAATAACAACAGATAGTTCATACAAAGAAATCAACTAAGAGAAAAAAATAAAACTTAAGAAAATTAAAATTAGGTACCTATGGGACTGATAAGAGATAAGGAGGGATGGGAGGGGGGTGGGGAATTAAGAGCGCATCACCTTCAGTATTTCTTCACGAAACCATTCATATTTTGCACTGAAGATGTACACCCCAGCTGAGAACAACGTGTTATGAGAATAACATATGCGTGGAATAGTGGCATTCTTTCTGACATTAGTTCTGCACACCGGTACATGCAAAAGTTCGGGTCGGCGAACTGTTTAGTTTTATTTTCTTTTTTTAAAATGAATATTTCCTTGCTAAACAAGTACCTACATATACATTTCCTACATTTCCTAAATTATGTAAATATGCTTGTGCTATAGGTGAACGAAATCGAAATCGGTCGACTTAGGATTCGAACTCGCGACTACTGTATTTCTATCCCAGCACGCTAACCGCTCTGCCATCGTTCCATCTAGTTATGAGGGTATATTCAATTTGTTTATGAAATTAATATTTTATTTCATTATATGTATGTATATTATTAAAATTTCTCTGGCGAAACGAATCAAAAAAAAAATTTTCAATCAAAATATTATTTGTGGCTATTTTGATAAAAAAATATTAGGTCCTTACATATGAAATTGGCGTTTTGCCGTACTGGCAACTTTGATCTCAAATATCTTCTCTTTGGTTAGGTATTCGAAATTCAAATTTATACAGCTATTTACTCATATATTTGTGTTTTGAAAATTATAATTCATTTGTTTTTTCCTCAATTGTTTTTTACCTTTACGTCACTCAGTTTGTAAAATGGAAAACTTGAAATATCGCGTTATTTAGGAATTTGAGTTCCACCGTGGCACCAGTGCTGCAGAAATGGCTCTAAGGATTAATGATGTGTATGGCGACGGTGCCGCAAAAGAAAACACAGTGCGTTTTTGGTTCCAACGTTTTCGTTCTGGAAATTTCGACCTGCAGAACAAGCCCCGTGGACGGCCGGAGACCAAAGTTGATAATGAAGAATTGAAGGCTATTGTGGAAGCGGATCCATCGCAAACCACGTCCGAGTTAGCTGCAGGCTGCGGTGTTAGTGATAAAACTGTTTTAATCCACTTGAAGCAAATTTGGAAGGTGAAAAAGCTTGGAAGGTGGGTACCTCACGAATTGAGTGAAGCAAATCAACAAACGCGCGTTGACTGCTGCGTTGCATTACTCAACCGGCACAATAATGAAGGGATTTTAAATCAAATCATTACCTGTGATGAAAAGTGGATCCTGTACGATAAACTGAAGCGCTCATCGCAATGGCTGAACCCTGCCGAACCAGCCAAACCATGCCCCAAGCGAAAATTGACTCCAAAAAAGTTACTTGTGAGCGTTTGGTGGACTAGTGCTGGTGTCGTTCACTACAGCTTTCTTAAATCTGGCCAGACGATTACGGCAGATGTCTATTGTCAGCAACTGCAAACCATGATGGAAAAGCTAACTGCTAAACAACTGAGGCTGGTTAATCGCTCTAGGCCACTGCTGCTTCATGATAACGCTAAACCACACACTGCACAATAGACGGCTACCAAATTAGAGGAGCTTCAATTGGAATGTCTAAGACATCCACCGTACTCTCCGGACCTTGCCCCAACAGATTACCATTTTTTACGAAATTTGGATAACTTCTTGCAAGGGAAAAAATTCAACTCCGATGGGGCAGTCCAAACCGCCTTCAAAGATTTTATTGATTCCCGTCCGAATGGTTTTTTTAGTAAAGAGATCGATGAAATACCTATGAGATGGCAAAAGTGCATAGATAGCAATGGTACATAGTTTGATTAAATAAATATATTATATTTAAAAAAGATCGACTTTATGTTCCTCCCATACAAAACGCCAATTTCATATGTAAGGACCTAATATATATTAGCTCGTTTATACTGTAAGCTGAAAAAATAATATTTTCAAACATACTAAGAATTAACAATATAAACATGAAAATCACTGTTTTAGCTGGGTGTCGTATTATTTATTAGCATTAAAATAAAAATATTGCGGAAGTTTCAGAGCAAAGTGTGGGCTGACAAAAAAATTGTAATAATATAGGATTACATGTACCTACAATAAAACCACTATTCCAACCTACTAGTGTCTAGAAAAGTCTAGAAAAAATATATATTGTTATTTTTTTTTATCTTTCACGTTTAAAAGGCGACATTCCGGAGACATTCAAATGGAAGGAGGAAAAGTTGTACAGTTGAGGCATTAAAAATATTTTCGACGATTTCGATCCTATTTTATGTCAACATCTTTTGGTAAACTGGAATGTTAAGGCCACGTTAATATTATCAACAACTCAAGGTATAGTTTATGTGTGGAATAGTCGCACGTATTTACCTACAGAATGTGTAATTACAATGAATGGTTTTGTCATTTAACATTTTTCTAGGTTTTCTGTCAACTAACAAATACGTGGTTTTTACACGTACTCAATGACAAGTTGCAGTGTCTAAAATAATTATTTATACGATTGCATCAACCGTATGGAGCCCTAGTTACAATTTTCACATCGACAAAATTGAAAAGATTCAAAAAAAAATATTAAAACGCTCAATTTTTAAGATGATCATCTTTAACATTAATTGCTTGGTAAGGTAAAGGGTGGTTAAATTTCAAGGGCCGATGTTGATTTTGAATAAAACACAAATTATTTTGGAAATTATTGACATTTCTTTTTATTATGATAATATTGGTATGGCTCAATTATATATGGAACAAAATATCGGCCAAAAGGCCGCCGCGGCTTCGGCGGCACACCTCCATCCGATGGTCCAAATTTTCGATGACGCTGAGGCATAATTGAGGTTCTATGTCGTTAATGTGCTGAATTATCTCATCCTTTAGCTGTTGAGTTGTTGCTGGCTTATCGACGTACACCTTTTTTTTCAAATAACCCCAAAGAAAGAAGTCCAACGGTGTCAAATCACATGATCTTGGCGGCCAATTGACATCGCCGCGACGTGAGATTATTCGGCCATCAAATTTTTCGCGCAAAAGAGCCATTGTTTCGTAAGCTGTGTGGCAAGTGGCACCGTCCTGTTGAAACCACATATCGTCCACATCCATATCTTCCAATTCGGCCCATAAAAAGTTCGTTATCATCTCACGATAGCGAACACCATTCACAGTAACTGCCTGACCGGTCTCATTTTGGAAAAAATACGGCCCGATGATGCCGCCAGCCCATAAACCGCACCAAACAGTCACTCTTTGTGGATGCATTGGTTTTTCGACAATCACTCTTGGATTATCATTCGCCCAAATGCGGCAATTCTGCTTATTGACGAGTCCACTGAGGTGAAAATGTGCCTCATCACTGAAGATGATTTTCTTCGAAAATTGATCATCCACTGTTGCCATTTTTTGCCACCATTCTGACCATTGACGACGCTTGAAATGGTCAAGAGGCTTTAATTCTTGATTTAATTGAACCTTGTAAGCGTGTAAATGCAAGTCTTTATGCATAATGTTCATCAACGACGAGCGTGAGAGATGCAATTGTTGAGCACGACGACGAGTTGAGGTGGACGGCTCTTCAGCCACAGTATCGCGAACAGCAGCAATATTTTCTGCAGTACGAGCTGTACGAGCATGCACTGGTGTTTTCACATCTCCTACAGACCCGGTTTGCTCAAATTTTTTCACGATTTTTCCGATTGTACGCACATTTGGACGATTAAATTGACCGAAAAAATCACGAAGTGCACGATATCCATTTTGATTTGAACGCCCATTTTCATAATAGGCCTGATTAACTTTAACGCGCTGCTCGATTGTGTATCTTTCTATGGTTCAAATTGAGTTAGTCTGAAATTGAGAAATGTCAAATGAAACTTGACATTTAGTGTGGTTCACATTGAACATCGGCCCTTGAAATTTAACCACCCGTTATTATAAAACACTAATTAAGAACATAAAACCTTCCCAGGTGTGAGATCAGTATTAATGTCATAATCATGAATGTTGAAACGGACGTCGGCAGATTAAAAGACCTGGGTGATGATGACTGCCTCTCGTGTGAATGTGTCGTGCCGCAGACCACAGGCCACGAGACTGCCCTATGAGGTCCTGCCCCGCTGTAGCGGCGCACCGGTCGACGTTGTCAAGTATTGGTCGAAAAGTGTTGATTGCTGCTGACAAAAGGAAATCATTAATGTGTAATACATATTGCAAAAATCCAGGAGCAAAATATTCGCAATGGAAATGGATGATTATTTAAAATAATCCAGGGTATATTTGACACCCCTGACCTAATTGAAATGATAAAATTCAGAGAACCGATAAGGTTTGCTTCTCGTCAAAATGCACCTTTTCAAATAGAGAATCTTCGAAGTAATTTCATTATTAACTCACCAATGCATAGATTTCACCAGCTTGGGAACCAATATAGTGCTGTTGTTATATTTAATGTACACACTATATGTAGATGGTTTATAAAGGATGCTTAGCGCAAATTATATTTTTTGATTTTTGGTTTGTTTAAAAATAGAATCTGTAATAATGTTTATTTTTTTTTCTTCTTCTTTTAGTGTGTAGTTAGGTATGTCTTATATTGTCCTTACTTTTACTACTTTTTTATTATTTGTGTTATTGATTTATTTGCACTTATTGTAATTTTGTTGTGCCTTCATTGTTATTATTTATCATGTCTTTTAGAGTAAATGCCCTATTAAGGACGTACATATATAATAAAAAAAGATAAATAAATATATTTTTATAAAATTTATTTATTTTTCATATTTTTAAAAATAATGTTTTTCGTTTAAAAATTCAAATTTGATTATAATAATAATTTTTCATGTGTGCTTTGTTTCAGTAATAAATATTTATATCGTTTTGTGTTTATTCAATTACTACCCTTATTCAATATAATTTTACTCCAATATAAACACGAATAGCTAAATAACAAAGGCTTTCATTCGTTTAGTATTCCAAAAAGTCAAATAAATTTCTCACACACTTTTTATTTAAACTGATATTTTTTTTTAATATTTGATTTTGGTATCGGGTGAAATGCCCCAGGGACGGGGATAGAAACAAGACAGCTTCTTTATGTGAGATATAACATTAAGTGTCGGGAAAAACGACGGACCGTTGAACAAGACACTAAATAAATTTCGTTTAATCTTCGAGGACTTTTTTTTTATCCCACGCTAGATTAAAACTTAACGGAGAGTACTTTAAACACTGCGCTATTTCTATAACGACATTAAATTAATATTATACTGTTTGTTATTTTAGTGGTTCTCTGTATAATTTCTAGGTTTATTTTCGATATACAATATCATAAGTGTTAAAATTTCAATTGCCATCATCTGAGTAGTTTCATGCCATAGTGTTTGAATACCTACATGGTGCAATATTTTTATAATAATATGTATGTTAATAGTCCCGTTGATGATTCAAGATCATTCCAAGGGCGCTTACAGTTCCTCAAATTCGGCAGTGCATCTCAAATATTTGCAGAGCGCAGATAGCTAATCCAGGAAAAAGGATGTGGGGGTGTAGCAATTCTATTGTTCAAGTAGCTGGTATGTGGCTTGACTCTCCAATACAGATAAGATGGGAATCAAATCAATATGCAGCGACTTAAGTGATTTAAATATATTTTAGGTTATAATAATATTTTGTTTTTTATTTTGTTTTGTTTGTATATTGATGTGTTGTTATTCATTTAATGTAATTTAATGTACAAAAATACTCCATCTTGAAGAACACAAGAGGTAAAAAAAACATCAGGTAACTATTTGGTGCCAAAAATGAATACTAAATTTGGGCAAAGATTTTTTGTATTTACTGCACCTTGAATTTATAATAAACTGCCATCGGACCTTAAAGGGTTAACTCAATTCAAAGCCCGTGGTACCAAGTGGCTACTCGATGTGGGTAGAACCGAAAATTAAAGTAACGTTGCAACAATAATTTCTTAACTTATCATTTTTTGTTGTCTGTTTAGATTGTGTGTACCTATTTCACTTTTAAATCTGTATTTTCTAATTTAAAATATGTAATTATTCCTAATGTTTATTTTTATAGATTTCTTATTCTTTTGTTTTTTACTGTAATGTAATAATTTCACAAATGTACAAGTGGCTGCTTCAGAACAGATTTATTCTAGTGAGGCGGCTATCTTATATTAAAATAATGAATAGATATGTTTATATGATCATAAATAAATAAAAATAAATAAATTTATTTTATTCTTTTTTCTGTCAATGTATAATTTTGTATGATGTACCTATACATATCGGTTTGTGTAGCATCACACACCCCTGCTCACGAATTGAAATAAAAACTATTAAACTATTGTAATAATACCGTTTAATAATGTAAAAAAAATTGACGAAATACTTCTATTTGCATTCATTCTTATGTGAATTCTTGATATAATACCTACAAAAAAAACCAGATATAAAAAATCAGGACAAAACGGGCTTAATTCCAATACATATATTATGTTTCATAAACCCTTCTGCCTATACCTACACATATTATGTATTGACTAAAAGCATCATTTTCTTCAATTCATGATCTGATTCATGAATCTCAACTCACGGCACCTACAGGGCTTACGACCTGTCTGTGCTGGTTTACGTGATTACGAAAATGATCACGTAAACCAGCCGACGACAGTTCGTAAGCCTTGAGTTCCTGTTTCTTCTATAATATCCCAACTTCGTCTCTGTTGAGATGTTAAAAAGTTTTTAAATATAAATGTTTCCACAATTTTTAATTTATAAAATATATAAGTAAATGAATATTTATATGGGAAAATCAAATATTTATATTTATATAATCTTGACATTATATCTTGGTATTTTTGTCTAGGTAATAATTCTACATATATCTCTTTCAAAGTCATGTTTAATTTTGTGTATTACCTACACTTAAAATTTTGAACCAATTGCGTTTTAGCCAAAACGAGTTTTCGAGAGGATTTTCTATCACTGGCGGTATTATGCTCAACTAATGTACATAGGTATACTCCGTGACAAGCATCATCCGATATTTTTTATGGTCAGATTTGGTCGGACACAGAAAACCGTCGGTCGGTAGCAAATGAAATAAAGTAAGGACATGGGCACAAAACTGGTATGGAAAAATGGACTATGTAGTAAATTACTCCCACGTGGAAATGGTTTGAGTGAGTCGGTGGACTGAAAAACCTACGTCCTACATGGATTAAAGTCTGGGGAAAAAGTGACACATGTATAAAAAGAATACTGTTTTTCATCCGTCTGTTTGTTTATGTTGTATTTTTTACGAATGTCATTTTGTGTTAGAATGTACCTACATATATTATTCATATTGTTTTTTTTTTAAGTTTTTTAATAACTTTGAAAGTGGAACACTCCTATCTGTCCGAGGGAACGTTTTTATAAAAATCAAATGATAAAAAGAGGAAATTGAATTTTGTTTCTAATTTTAAAATCAATTACAGATTAGAAAATGGGTTTGGTTTTGTAGCGAGCGGTACGCTCGCTACGTATTTAAATAATCATCTTTTCAAATTTAAATTTGGCGGCAGTAATTACGTCTTGAACTAGTTCAAGGTCTCGCGGAAGACGCAGCTGTGTCACATGCGGCCCGCACCGCTCCCCTCAAACACCTACCGTTCCCCCCCGTCAACTTCCGCTAGCCAGTCGGCGTCTGTTGTAACGGTCATAACACCACGCTTTTTGTTTCGTCCGCGATCAATTAGCGTATTTCACTCAGTTCGTTGTGTTTTATGCCTGAAATCGATGTAAGGCATTGTAACTAAACAGAGAATGTTGTTATAAACTAATTATCTAAAAATCCGAGTCGGATCTCTGAGTATACCGCCTTACGCGTGAAGGAGGCGTATAAAACAACATCGCAACACATACTTCGGTTCGGTTTTTAATTTTCTAATTTTTCAAAGTGACCTCGCGTAGGTGTGTGAATCCATAACGAAGTGTTAAAATCTCAATCGGCTGCGTACGAGCAATACCTTTTAAATAAATGGTCGCAAGTCATACTTGGTGACAGTTTTTTTTAATTTTATTAATTTTTAAAGTGACCTCGCGTTGTCGTGTGACTACATAAAGAAATGTTAACACCTCAATCTGCTGCGTACGAGCTGTACCTTTTAAATAAATGGTCGCAAGTCATACTTGGAGACAGTTTTTTAAGTTCATTAAATTTCAAAGTGTCTTCGCGTAGTTGTATGAACACATAACGAAGTGTTAACCTGTCAATCTGTTGCGTACGAGCTGTACCTTTTGAATAAATGGTCGCAAGGCATACTTCGAGACAGTTTTTCAATTTCATTAAATTTCAAAGTGTCTTCGCGTAGTTGTATGAACACTTAACGAAGTGTTAACATCTCAATCTGCTGCGTACGAGCTGTACCTTTTGAATAAATGGTCGCAGGGCATACTTCGAGTCAGTTTTTCAATTTCATTAATTTTCAAAGTGACTTCGCGTAGTTGTATGAACACATAACGAAGTGTTAACATCTCAATCTGCTGCGTATGAGCAATACCTTTTGAATAAATGGTAGCAAGCAATACTTCGTGACTGTTTTTCAATTTCATTAATTTTCAAAGTGACTTCGCGTAGTTGTATGAACACATAACGAAGTGTTAACATCTCAATCTGCTGCGTATGAGCAATACCTTTTGAATAAATGGTAGCAAGCCATACTTCGTGACTGTTTTTCAATTTCATTAATTTTCAAAGTGACTTCGCGTAGTTGTATGAACACATAACGAAGTGTTAACATCTCAATCTGCTGCGTATGAACAATACCTTTTGAATAAATGGTAGCAAGCCATACTTCGTGACTGTTTTTCAATTTCATTAATTTTCAAAGTGACTTCGCGTAATTGTATGAACGCATAACGAAGTGTTAACATCTCAATCTGCTGCGTATGAACAACACCTTTTGAATAAATGTTAGCAAGCCATACTTCGTGACTGTTTTTCAATTTCATTAATTTCCAAAGTGACTTCGCGTAGTTGTATGAACACATAACGAAGTGTTAACATCTCAATCTGCTGCGTATGAGCAATAACTTTTGAATAAATGGTAGCAAGCAATACTTCGTGACTGTTTTTCAATTTCATTAATTTTCAAAGTGACTTCGCGTAGTTGTATGAACACATAACGAAGTGTTAACATCTCAATCTGCTGCGTATGAGCAATACCTTTTGAATAAATGGTAGCAAGCCATACTTCGTGACTGTTTTTCAATTTCATTAATTTTCAAAGTGACTTCGCGTAGTTGTATGAACACATAACGAAGTGTTAACATCTCAATCTGCTGCGTATGAACAATACCTTTTGAATAAATGGTAGCAAGCCATACTTCGTGACTGTTTTTCAATTTCATTAATTTTCAAAGTGACTTCTCGTAGTTGTATGAACACATAACGAAGTGTTAACATCTCAATCTGCTGCGTATGAACAATACCTTTTGAATAAACGTTAGCAAGCCATACTTCGTGACTGTTTTTCAATTTCATTAAATTTCAAAGTGACTTCGCGTAGTTGTATGAACACATAACGAAGTGTTAACATCTCAATCTGCTGCGTATGAGCAATACCTTTTGAATAAATGGTAGCAAGCCATACTTCGTGACAGTTTTGTAATGTTTATTAATCTTCAAAGTGACTTCGCGTAGTTGTATGAACACATAACGAAGTGTTAACACCTCTGTCTGCCACACGGGATGTATACAACTGACAGTATGCCAACTACCTTGTAATCACCTCGGATTAGACTTCTCCCCTTGATGAGAGAAAGTCTGGAACGCCTTCAACATTAGATCGCCCCTGCCGCTTCTCTTCTTCACCTCCATCACGGTTGGAAACATCAGGCCTTGTTGAGTACGTGATAAGGCAATTTCTCCCCACCGTCGGACTAAAGGTTTGAGATCATTGACTTTCGCCCACCCCCTTTACGTGAATCGTCCTTAGAATTGCTGATATCGACATACCCTTAGAACTAAGTTTGGTAAAAGGAAAAAAATTCCTTAATTACTCACTGTTGGGCCTTCGGCCTGAAAAATAAATTTAATCTGGAACTGACTTTTGAAATATTCAAATACTTAAGGCTCATATAAATGTACAATAGTGATCACTGTTTATTTTAATTAATTGGCCACCCTAGAATGTAAGACAATTCTTAATCATCAAACATCACCATCATTACCTCATATCACACTAACCCATATGTACCATTATATCTCTAATTAAATTTGTCTCTCTTACACAAAAGAATATACAGTTTTGTTCTGGTCACGCTCGCTGTTTCTCAATTATCCACCTGTATTCCCTCTGAGAATCAAAGAAATGCTCTACCGTGTGTCCTAGCCGGACGATAGTGGATCCAGCAGAAGCAAAAGATCTGGTATGGATTTAATTTTATAAATAACAATGAATTGTACTTCATTTCATTACACTGACGTTTACCAACGTGGGGCTATGACTCTCATCAATTGACACGTACACTTGTCCTTTGATGACAGTCTGCTCAATGAGATCTGCGAGCGGACCCTCACTCGAAACTGCTTGTTCTTTTGTGCTTTATTTTTTCCCCTTTATTCTGACAGCCTCTTATATTGTAACCACGTCGTAACGGAAATCCTCGTTTCCTCTGTTGTCTCGCAATAGTCGACGTCATGGATTTAATCGAGAGAATAAACCTTGCAAATGCAAAAACCCTTACTAAAGCATTGCGCGACAGAAACATCGTTCCTACCGACAATTTGGCCTCCTTGCGTTCCCAGGCCAATGCTTTTAATGCCTCCCGTCCCCTTAATACAGACAACGTAGCCATCCCCACTAGGTCTGTAGCGTACCACTCACTTGAGAACGCCCCCGAACTGGCGTCGGTTTCCTAGCGCTCCCACACCGCCGAGAATGATCTAATAGCCCGCCCATTCTCATCCAGTTCCGAATCGAGCTCCAGACCCCAGAGCGCCCCTCCCCCAGGAACTGTTGCCTTGTTGCCCCAATCCCCCGTCGTTCCGCTCTCCAACTCGTCGAGTTATACCTCACGTGGAGATCGAGATCCTGGAGGAATTATAAACACAAACTTCGCCACGTGGCCTGTCCCAAAGTTTGATGGAACAAATGACGCGCGAGAATTCCTCGTACGCCTGGAAGAGATCGCTACTTCCCGTAGGTTCAATACCAACTTATTGTCCACAATCATTCCTGAATTTCTCGCAGGACGGGCGTTATTATTTTATCGAACCAACCCTAGAAAGAACTGCGACTGGAACACATTGAAGAAACTCTTTCTCGACCGTTTTGAGTCACAAACCTACTCTACCGACATCAAGCTAGAAATTTGGTCCTCTAGACAGCAGGTTTCTGAATCTGCGGCCGATTATATTTGCCGAATCATCAACAAAAATAACTCATTGTCCTCACCCTTGCCAGAGGACGAGCTCCTTCAAGTTTTCAAAAGAGGACTCGACAAGAAGTTCCTCCCTATTATCATCGGCTCACAACCCACGACAGTATTGGATCTGGAGCGACTGTGTCTTACACTCGAACAGATGTCGCTTGGCCACAAGGACGAGACTGCCCCTACCTCCCCCCGCCGGCCCCGGCGCACCAAGGCTGCAGCCTCCTTGTCTAACCCTGAACCGCGTTCGTACAGTCCCAAATGCTACTCCTGCGGAAGAACCGGACATTTTGCAAGACTGTGCCCTAATCGGTCACGAGCGAATCCCCTCGGAAGACGAACCTCTCCCCGCTTTCAAAAGTACCAGAGAACTGACCCACAAGGTCACCCTCCGACAACCCCCAGAAACCTCCCAGACGTTTCTAGACCCCCACCTCTCCTCCAAAAGTTGCCAAAAAACGAATAACCATCCAGCCCTATTATAGACCGTCCCATTCTCAACAAAAGACAGAGTGGGAGGACTGGTTGAGATCGGTCAAACTCTTCTACAATACTAAATACCTACATGTATCAGCCATCACGAATGCGCGAGACGATCGTCCATACCTACACTTCAAGATCAACAACATCGCCTTCCGTTCGCTCTTAGACAGCGGAGCTGCAGTTAATGTTTTGGGTGGCACATTGGGTTATGACCTAGTGCCGGGCGACACTTCCATTCACACAGCGGACGGCCATCCCCATGCGATCCTGGGCTCCCTCACGCTGCCCCTCAGATTTTATAAGCAAACAACCTTTGTTGAATTTCTTGTAGCTCCGTCTCTTGCAGAAGGGTTTATTTTGGGGGCACCCTTCTTGAAGAAGTCCGGACTAACCCCGACCCTATTCCCAGATAAGGTGTCATCATTATATGCTATCAACATGCCTCCCCTGTACATTTCACCGCTGTCGACCCCTTCCTGTCTAAACTCTACAGCTGACCTTTCTCTTGCAGAATTGAAACAACTGGATCTGCTCAAACAAGAGTTCGACCAGATTGCTTATGAAAAGGTGGGACTAGGCCGCACCGACCTAGTTTCCCACATCATAGACACTGGTGATCACGCCCCTGTTAAACAAAAGACTTATCCCCTTTCTCACGTAAGGCGCGAACAACTCATCGCAGAACTGGATGAAATGATCAAACTCGACGTAATAGAGCCGGCGCGGAGCCCCTGGTTGAACAATGCTTTCATTGTTCCCAAGAAAGACGGCTCTGGGCGCTTCGTACTTGATCCACGTCGCCTTAACTCGATCACTCGCTCTGACTCTTACCGGTTGCCCAACATTCATCGCATCTTGGACAATCTGCGCGACACTAAGTTCCTCACAGACCTGGACCTCTCCCACGGGTTCTGGCAGATGAGACTGGACGAGGAATCCAAGCCAAAGACCGCCTTCTTCGTAGAAGGCCGAGGACAGTTCCAGTTCAAGGTTACCCCTTTCGGACTAAAAAATATCCCGGCCGAAATGCAACGTATGATGGATGGACTGTTCACAGACTTGGGAGACCACGTCTTTGTATATCTTGATGACATACTGGTATGCAGCCCGGACTTCCAGTCACACTGCAAGCTACTGAAAACTGTGTGTGACAGACTAAAACAGGCCAACCTAACCATTAAGTTAGCAAAATCTGAATTTTGCAAACAAAGCTTAAAGTATCTCGGCCACATAGTCGACCGAGAAGGCATCAGGACCGACCCCGAAAAGATTGACGTGATGGTCAATTACCCTAGGCCCTCAACTGTCAAACAGGTTCGCGGGTTCATTGGATTATGTGCATACCATAGAAGACACATCAAGGACTTTTCTCGTATTGCATCCCCTCTATGCCGCCTCACCAGCAAGAAAATCACAAAGAATAATCTCCCTTGGGACGACGAAGCTGAACAAGCCTTCGTAAGCCTAAAAAGCGCAATGATATCTTCTCCGGTGTTGAAGCCCCCCGACTATTCCCTACCATACGTACTCACCTGTGACGCCAGCGGCGTGAGCATTGGGAGCTTCCTGGCCCAAAGGAGCCCGGACGGCTCAGAGCACGCCATTGCATATTTTTCCAGGAAACTGCTACCTGCCGAAAGGTCTTACAGCACCACCGAGAGGGAACTCTTGAGCATTGTGGACTCGGTACACCACTTTAGGAGTTATTTAGACGGAACGCACTTCAAAGTGATCAGCGACCACGGCTGTCTTAAATACCTGAACAACTTGTCTTCACCATCGGGACGCCTGGCCAGATGGGCCTGCCGCCTCTCACAATACAGCTTCGACTTTGTATACAAAAAGGGATGCGAGAACAACTTGGCCGACGCACTAAGCAGAATTGAAGTATCCAGTTTAACGTTCCCTACACCGTTTCAGAATGTTACTGATCCAGCCTATCTACGTCTGTTCCAGGAATGTTCGACCAATGCTAATTCCACACCCAACTATATGATAAGTAACGGACACCTCTACAAATACTGTAAAACTGTTCCCGAAACTGACCCTCCATTCAGAAATAGCTCCTGGAAGGTCGTGGTGCCCGCCGGAGAACAGGAAAGCATCGTACAGGACTTCCACACTAACTTTTGCCACCCTGGAATCAGAAAAACTTTGGAGGTGGTCTCACGGACCTTCTATTGGAAAAACATTACGAACACGGTTAAACAGGTTGTATCAAAATGTGACACCTGTAAGGCATATAAACATAACAACCAAGCACCTCTGGGTTTGATGAGCGTGCCTAAACGTCTAGATCATCCCATGCAGTCATTGAGCGTAGACCTTGTTGGGCCGCTTCCCTGTTCACATAAACAAAATATTTACATACTGTCGGTGGTCGATAACTTCACGAAATTCTTATGGGCACTGCCGTTGCGACGTGCCACAGCCCCGGCTATCACCAAACTGATAGAAGAAAAGATCTTTCTGCCTTACGGTGTACCTCGTACTTTAATTATGGACAACGGCAAGCAATTCATATCCAAGGATTTCAAGGAGTTCGCTAATCGCTTCGGTATACGAGACCTATTCTATAACGCGTACTATCACCCCCAGAACAATACTGTGGAAAGATACAACTCTACCATCGTAACCGCCCTGTCAATATTAGTGGGGGAGAACCAGCGAACCTGGTGCACAATGCTGCCTAAGATCTGCTCCTGCCTCAATAATTGCGTGAACATCGCCACCGGTTACACACCGTTCTTCCTGACGCACGGGTTCCACCCCTGTCCGCATGCTTCATTTCACGACAAAATGGAACAGGTCACCAATAGCTCGGAGGAGCCAGCGAGCACGGATAATTCTTATGGAACGAGCCTTTCAACCATGGAGCAACTTTACGAGAAGGTATCTAGCGCACTATTGACTGCGTTCAAAGTAAACGCGAAACGATACAACCTGCGTAGGAAACACTGCTCACTGTCCGAAGGCGCAGTGGTCTGGCACAGGGCATTCACCCAATCTGACGCTGGAAAGTACTTCTCAAACAAGCTCGCCCCTCGATTCATCAAATGCGTCGTATCGAATAAAATTTCGGACATCATTTACGAGGTTCGCGACTGTGAGGGTAAACATAGTGGCAGGTACCATATCAAGGACCTGATTAAGTTTAATTAAGTATTAATTGTTGTGCTGGGACCCTTACCTAGCAATAAACCTATTGATAAGTTGCAAATTGTAAACTTGGTTTCTGGTTTGATCCGCAAAAAATCAGTGGCGCCTAACGATACACTTCTCATTCCGGATGAATTATGTAACCCCCTTTTCAATTATGCCCTGCAGTCATGTACTCGTCATAAATTGCGCTGATAAATTAATATTGCGTGAAATTAAAGTAGTGTGAACGATGAATTTTGTAAGGACCATCTGTAAAAGAATGATGTACGCAAGGGTTTGTGTATAATTATTTATGACCAATGCATGATTGCTAGGATCCTGTCTCCATTCCTGAAGGAGCTAGCCGCCTTCTGACAGGCATCCTATGTGGTAGCTCTAACTGTATATAACACCTTCCCTCCCCTTGTGTAATAGGAGTTCTCGCTAAAGATTTCCTTGTTAAAATACATAAGTTCCCGAATTGTATATTGAATTGTCAACTCACCCTTGTTTTGTGTGTATTATTTCCGAGTTGAATACTGGATTGTCAACTCACCGTGCATTATGTTTAATTTTTTCTGAGTCGAATATTGAATTGTCAACTCACCCTTGTTTTGTGTGTATTATTTCGAGTTGAATACTGGATTGTCAACTCACCTTGCATTATGTTTAATTGTTTCTGAATTGAATATTGAATTGTCAACTCACCCTTGTTTTGTGTGTATTATTTCAGAGTTGAATACTGGATTGTCAACTCGCCTTGTATTATATATAAGTGTTTCTGAATTGAATATTGAATTGTCAACTCTCCCTTGTTTTGTGTGTATTATTCCAGAGTTGAATATTAGATTGTCAACTCACCTTTTTCTTGTGTATTATTAACGAGTTGAATACTGGATTGTCAACTCGCCATTTGGCTTGATTCCCTTCGGTTGGGTACTACTTGACCGGTGTAGAGTTAAGCAAGAGTGGTAGTACCAAGCGGTTGCGTGAAGAACCTCAGTTTGCGTCTATTGTGATTGGTCCCTTGTCCTGATATTCATTGTATTTGTGAACTGTGGTTGAGAAAGGATCCCAGGTAGTAGCCTGATGCCAAGTCTTTGCTTGAGGAGCCGTTTTGAGGCTATGCAAACTTCAGTTCGCGCTTACCGTGATAGGCCCCTTGTCCTGATATTCATTGTATTTGTGAACTGTCGTTGCAAGTGAATCATAACTTCAGTTTGCGTCTGTCGTGATAGGCCCCTTGTCCTGATATTCATTGTATTTGTAAACTGTCGTTGAAAAGGAATGCCAGGTAGTAGCCTGATGCCAAGTCTTCACTTGAGGAGTCATTTTGAGGCTGTGCAAACTACAGTTCGCGTCTACCGTGATAGGCCCCTTGTCCTGATATTCATTGTATTTGTGAACTGTCGCTGCAAGTGAATAATAACTTCAGTTTGCGTCTGTCGTGATAGGCCCCTTGTCCTTATATTCATTGTATTTGTAAACTGTCGTTAGGAAGGAATCCCAGGTAGTAGCCTGATGCCAAGTCTTCACTTGAGGAGTCCTGTTGAGAATTGGCAAGCATCGATTCGCGTCCATCGTGATGGATCGCTTGCCCAGCTATCCAGTGTGGTCACAAACTGTAACTACAAGATTGTTATTTTCCTTTTGTGAATGTAAGTCATTAATTTTGTTGTTTCGCACATAGCAAGCGGACTGTTCAAGCACGCTTGCTCCGCGACATTATACTTATGTTTCCAGTCGGTTCCCCTGAGTGAGATATCTGATTGCTCAACTCACATGCGTGTAGGAAAGCGACTAGCTTCGAGTTCGCCAATTATTGTTAAGTTTGTTTGGGTAAGGCTGAAGAGAGTTCGCCTATTAGATTGGCAACTCTAATTCTTTCGGTGCTCCCCCCCTGTATTGTTCATCAATGGAGTGTTTTCCTAGAATTAATCATGGCTATAGGTAGAAGCTAGTTGCCGAACATTGATATCTGTACCACACCGCTGCGCAACCCAACATATAACCCCGATCGTGTCGTATCGCGAGTAGGAGTCCTTATTCGAGTCTAACCTAGGTTTCAACGAAGTTTGAACATTAGTATGATTCCGAACTCGCACAATTAGGGCGTATTCCTTCTGAATGCTATAATCAATTATGATTCACGTACGAAACCTTGATCTTGAGTAGGGGGGCACATACCTTAAGTATGTTACCCATTGCCTACACCCTCGACAAACCTACGATGACCAAGAGTCACTAGGTCGGTCTCACTACTGGAGGTGGTTGCGATGTACTGGTGTGACCAGCCGAGAACACGCAACTCACCACATTCCTCATAAACTAAGAATCTGGTCGTGGTTATAAGTTTCTCTCGTTACTTCTCTTCATTACAGTTAGGGTCTTTCATTCTCCCCAATTTGCACAGGCCGGGTTACGGAATTTTTTTTTCTTTTCTTTTTCTTTTTGTTTGGGTAACTTTGATTGGAGTGTAGCGAGCGGTACGCTCGCTACGTATTTAAATAATCATCTTTTCAAATTTAAATTTGGCGGCAGTAATTACGTCTTGAACTAGTTCAAGGTCTCGCGGAAGACGCAGCTGTGTCACATGCGGCCCGCACCGCTCCCCTCAAACACCTACCGTTCCCCCCCGTCAACTTCCGCTAGCCAGTCGGCGTCTGTTGTAACGGTCATAACACCACGCTTTTTGTTTCGTCCGCGATCAATTAGCGTATTTCACTCAGTTCGTTGTGTTTTATGCCTGAAATCGATGTAAGGCATTGTAACTAAACAGAGAATGTTGTTATAAACTAATTATCTAAAAATCCGAGTCGGATCTCTGAGTATACCGCCTTACGCGTGAAGGAGGCGTATAAAACAACATCGCAACACATACTTCGGTTCGGTTTTTAATTTTCTAATTTTTCAAAGTGACCTCGCGTAGGTGTGTGAATCCATAACGAAGTGTTAAAATCTCAATCGGCTGCGTACGAGCAATACCTTTTAAATAAATGGTCGCAAGTCATACTTGGTGACAGTTTTTTTTAATTTTATTAATTTTTAAAGTGACCTCGCGTTGTCGTGTGACTACATAAAGAAATGTTAACACCTCAATCTGCTGCGTACGAGCTGTACCTTTTAAATAAATGGTCGCAAGTCATACTTGGAGACAGTTTTTTAAGTTCATTAAATTTCAAAGTGTCTTCGCGTAGTTGTATGAACACATAACGAAGTGTTAACCTGTCAATCTGTTGCGTACGAGCTGTACCTTTTGAATAAATGGTCGCAAGGCATACTTCGAGACAGTTTTTCAATTTCATTAAATTTCAAAGTGTCTTCGCGTAGTTGTATGAACACTTAACGAAGTGTTAACATCTCACAATCTGCTGCGTACGAGCTGTACCTTTTGAATAAATGGTCGCAGGGCATACTTCGAGTCAGTTTTTCAATTTCATTAATTTTCAAAGTGACTTCGCGTAGTTGTATGAACACATAACGAAGTGTTAACATCTCAATCTGCTGCGTATGAGCAATACCTTTTGAATAAATGGTAGCAAGCAATACTTCGTGACTGTTTTTCAATTTCATTAATTTTCAAAGTGACTTCGCGTAGTTGTATGAACACATAACGAAGTGTTAACATCTCAATCTGCTGCGTATGAGCAATACCTTTTGAATAAATGGTAGCAAGCCATACTTCGTGACTGTTTTTCAATTTCATTAATTTTCAAAGTGACTTCGCGTAGTTGTATGAACACATAACGAAGTGTTAACATCTCAATCTGCTGCGTATGAACAATACCTTTTGAATAAATGGTAGCAAGCCATACTTCGTGACTGTTTTTCAATTTCATTAATTTTCAAAGTGACTTTGCGTAGTTGTATGAACGCATAACGAAGTGTTAACATCTCAATCTGCTGCGTATGAACAATACCTTTTGAATAAATGTTAGCAAGCCATACTTCGTGACTGTTTTTCAATTTCATTAATTTCCAAAGTGTCTTCGCGTAGTTGTATGAACACTTAACGAAGTGTTAACATCTCACAATCTGCTGCGTACGAGCTGTACCTTTTGAATAAATGGTCGCAGGGCATACTTCGAGTCAGTTTTTCAATTTCATTAATTTTCAAAGTGACTTCGCGTAGTTGTATGAACACATAACGAAGTGTTAACATCTCAATCTGCTGCGTATGAGCAATACCTTTTGAATAAATGGTAGCAAGCAATACTTCGTGACTGTTTTTCAATTTCATTAATTTTCAAAGTGACTTCGCGTAGTTGTATGAACACATAACGAAGTGTTAACATCTCAATCTGCTGCGTATGAGCAATACCTTTTGAATAAATGGTAGCAAGCCATACTTCGTGACTGTTTTTCAATTTCATTAATTTTCAAAGTGACTTCGCGTAGTTGTATGAACACATAACGAAGTGTTAACATCTCAATCTGCTGCGTATGAACAATACCTTTTGAATAAATGGTAGCAAGCCATACTTCGTGACTGTTTTTCAATTTCATTAATTTTCAAAGTGACTTTGCGTAGTTGTATGAACGCATAACGAAGTGTTAACATCTCAATCTGCTGCGTATGAACAATACCTTTTGAATAAATGTTAGCAAGCCATACTTCGTGACTGTTTTTCAATTTCATTAATTTCCAAAGTGACTTCGCGTAGTTGTATGAACACATAACGAAGTGTTTACATCTCAATCTGCTGCGTATGAGCAATACCTTTTGAATAAATGGTAGCAAGCAATACTTCGTGACTGTTTTTCAATTTCATTAATTTTCAAAGTGACTTCGCGTAGTTGTATGAACACATAACGAAGTGTTAACATCTCAATCTGCTGCGTATGAGCAATACCTTTTGAATAAATGGTAGCAAGCCATACTTCGTGACTGTTTTTCAATTTCATTAATTTTCAAAGTGACTTCGCGTAGTTGTATGAACACATAACGAAGTGTTAACATCTCAATCTGCTGCGTATGAACAATACCTTTTGAATAAATGGTAGCAAGCCATACTTCGTGACTGTTTTTCAATTTCATTAATTTTCAAAGTGACTTTGCGTAGTTGTATGAACGCATAACGAAGTGTTAACATCTCAATCTGCTGCGTATGAACAATACCTTTTGAATAAATGTTAGCAAGCCATACTTCGTGACTGTTTTTCAATTTCATTAATTTCCAAAGTGACTTCGCGTAGTTGTATGAACACATAACGAAGTGTTAACATCTCAATCTGCTGCGTATGAACAATACCTTTTGAATAAATGGTAGCAAGCCATACTTCGTGACTGTTTTTCAATTTCATTAATTTTCAAAGTGACTTCGCGTAGTTGTATGAACACATAACGAAGTGTTAACATCTCAATCTGCTGCGTATGAACAATACCTTTTGAATAAACGTTAGCAAGCCATACTTCGTGACTGTTTTTCAATTTCATTAAATTTCAAAGTGACTTCGCGTAGTTGTATGAACACATAACGAAGTGTTAACATCTCAATCTGCTGCGTATGAGCAATACCTTTTGAATAAATGGTAGCAAGCCATACTTCGTGACAGTTTTGTAATGTTTATTAATCTTCAAAGTGACTTCGCGTAGTTGTATGAACACATAACGAAGTGTTAACACCTCAATCTGCTGCGTATGAACAATACCTTTTGAATAAACGTTAGCAAGCCATACTTCGTGACTGTTTTTCAATTTCATTAAATTTCAAAGTGACTTCGCGTAGTTGTATGAACACATAACGAAGTGTTAACATCTCAATCTGCTGCGTATGAACAATACCTTTTGAATAAACGTTAGCAAGCCATACTTCGTGACTGTTTTTCAATTTCATTAAATTTCAAAGTGACTTCGCGTAGTTGTATGAACACATAACGAAGTGTTAACATCTCAATCTGCTGCGTATGAGCAATACCTTTTGAATAAATGGTAGCAAGCCATACTTCGTGACAGTTTTGTAATGTTTATTAATCTTCAAAGTGACTTCGCGTAGTTGTATGAACACATAACGAAGTGTTAACACCTCTGTCTGCCACACGGGATGTATACAACTGACAGTATGCCAACTACCTTGTAATCACCTCGGATTAGACTTCTCCCCTTGATGAGAGAAAGTCTGGAACGCCTTCAACATTAGATCGCCCCTGCCGCTTCTCTTCTTCACCTCCATCACGGTTGGAAACATCAGGCCTTGTTGAGTACGTGATAAGGCAATTTCTCCCCACCGTCGGACTAAAGGTTTGAGATCATTGACTTTCGCCCACCCCCTTTACGTGAATCGTCCTTAGAATTGCTGATATCGACATACCCTTAGAACTAAGTTTGGTAAAAGGAAAAAAATTCCTTAATTACTCACTGTTGGGCCTTCGGCCTGAAAAATAAATTTAATCTGGAACTGACTTTTGAAATATTCAAATACTTAAGGCTCATATAAATGTACAATAGTGATCACTGTTTATTTTAATTAATTGGCCACCCTAGAATGTAAGACAATTCTTAATCATCAAACATCACCATCATTACCTCATATCACACTAACCCATATGTACCATTATATCTCTAATTAAATTTGTCTCTCTTACACAAAAGAATATACAGTTTTGTTCTGGTCACGCTCGCTGTTTCTCAATTATCCACCTGTATTCCCTCTGAGAATCAAAGAAATGCTCTACCGTGTGTCCTAGCCGGACGATAGTGGATCCAGCAGAAGCAAAAGATCTGGTATGGATTTAATTTTATAAATAACAATGAATTGTACTTCATTTCATTACAGTTTACAAGTCAATTCGTTCATCTGGAAACTATTCTTATATGGGTAGGTATGTACATCGAAACAAAATATTTGGTAGTATCATAGATTTTTATCAAATATACTAGATGTAGTTGACAAATTTTGTATGAATCGAAGTAAGGCTTTTGTCCGGGGGATTTTTGACGTTATGGTGAGCAGAGAACATCGTTTTTCTATAGAGAAAACGACTTATGTGAATTGTTTTCGGATTTTTTAACTCACTTTTTGCACAGAGTACTACATCTAGTATATTATAAAAAAAAATCTATGGGTAATGTTTGTTAATTCACTAAAATCACCAAGTACAAAAAAAGTTTGCTCAACAAATAAGTAATTATTTATGTTTTATTACTATGAATCTGTACAAATGTTTGAAATATATACCAAGGCACCATTTTTAATATACTATTTTTTCAATAATTCGACCTTTTTTTATTCAACATAAACTTAGGTTTTCTTTTATTCCACAGGTTAATAATAAAATATTTTTGTTTATACTTGATGAATAGAATACCAACTTTTTTTGGTTTAAAAAAGTAGGTAAGTGCGATAAATGACTTTCAAGTACTTTAGTATATAAGGTCTTTGCTTTCAAGTTATTAAATTAAATCACATATTAGTCAAATCTAAATTATCTTTAACTTATTTGCGCCATAGCCCATTTGTTGATTGTTTTATTTTCCGTAGAACATAAAAATGTCAAAAACTTTTTATTCTTTGACTTATTTCCTCAAATGAGTTATTGACAGTTGGTATTTTTTTTCTTTATCGAGTGGAGAGTTGTAAAAATACCTACAATTTACAATGTAACCTTTGTTGAAAAACGTGTAGGAATAGGTATTCGATAATTTGAATTTGTATAATCGTATTACAATAACTGATAATCCCTAAAAAATTATCTTTTAACAACGTTTTCCATAAGTAGGTACTTTAAATTCACTTCTCTATCAAATATTATACTGACTAGTGAACACAACAATGTGACTGGTCGGACAGTATTAGCTCGTTTTTGTTGCGAATGCGGATGGCTAAATAGTTAATATACCTACTCTTCCTAACTCTTTTCTTTTTTATATTTTAATATACCTATATTAGAAAAAATATTTTGCAATTTTTAAATAATTAACGTACTTAATTTAAACTATTTAAAAGAACCTTTTAAAGGTTTATAACCTGTAAATATAATTATACCTAAAGTAAATTCATATTGTAAACTGTTGGTTACATAAAATAAATAAAATATGTTCCAAGTGTATTTATATATTCATTGCATGTTTTTACATAACATGAAAGACCTAGAATTATAAAAAGTACGAAAGACTATTTAATTTAAAATATTATTTTGAAAACAATGAAGTCAATCAAGTCAATAAAAACTCATACGTAAGTTTAAAAGAGACACATTAAAATTCAAAATAAACAGATAGATACTATTTTAAAACCAAGATTAAGTTCGAAACTAAAACAACGAAAGACATACATAAAACAAGATTATATGATATTTATTTATTGTGTTGATTTTATTTAAAATAGGACTTACATACATCAATCTAATTTTCGCATGGTTCAACAAATAAAAATAGTAAACTAAAAAAAATATTAAAAAAAAAATACTTATCTCCTACCTGCAAAACACCCTTTAATCCACAAATGAAATGAAGCATAATTTAAAATATATAAAAAAAAGGTTAAGAAAAAAAAAAGTTTTCCTTATATCCTACCCTTAAAACAAATTTAGGTAAAATTGAGAAAATATTATGTTTTTATGTCCTACACGGAGGAACCTGTCAGAGAAATGAACAAGGATGCAAGAGCATCTACTCAATAAAAATTAGTCCATCAATAGTGTAAATTGTTCTAAAAGTACTACTTATATTCAGGGAGGAGGACAAAATTGTTTATGAAATATAATCAAATATTCACTATTATTTGATAAATATTATTTCTGAAGACTTATTTCAAAATATGTTGGTATGTATATTGAAGAAACAACTTAATTGCTTGAATGATTCCTGAAACTCACTAATTATACCAAGAAAATTGAGCCATGGAATTGAATACTGAATAGTGTTTACAAGTTGATTAATTGTAATTAGAGTAGCAAATAATTATTATTTCGTGAAAACAAAATTATGCCAATCAATCAAAGTATACCTAATATAATTGCTGTGTCAAAATAAGTACTTGTATGATTTTACTTTATAATTCTTAAACAATATTATAAGGGTCCAAAGGGGTATTTAAATTATTAAGTAAAACAAAACGGGAAACGTGTTAAAAGTGATTCAATTAACTTATAAAATGAAATTATTTATTTAAGGCCCTTGTTAAAGTCCATGACCTTGTACAAGGTCATGGACTTTAACAAAAACTTTTTTTTTATAGTACAATTGTACTTTTTCAATTCTATTTATATCTATGTTTTAGGTAGTAAGGAGACCATATTGGAGTGCACTGTGGACATATGAAAGTGGAACGTGTCTTTTATTTTAGTTTAAATATAGAAATCACATGATTTTAGCAAGACATTGTTTAAGTATTCAAATGTATTCTTCTACAAATAAAATAAAAACATAGAAAACATCATGATATGAAAAAACTTTTCATATTTTAATGTAGTTTCATAAAATACATGTAATATGTTCAAGTAAACAGAATTCGCAGAATCACGTTAAAAATAATATTTCCGAAATGAAAATAGTACCTACATTGTTATAAATATTATATTACGAATAACTAAAACGCAAACATTATTAAGGGGGGGACTGCTGCCAACGTACCTATTTTTTCAATTTGAATTTGCGTCATTACTACAAAACGGATCATTTTGAAAAAAATAACCTAGTTAGTTTGATAGTAATAAATAAATATATACCTTAATTTTTTGATTATGTTCTGTATATATTCTTGTAGGAAAATAATTAGCATACCCCAATTTTTGACATTTATCTTAAATTTATAAAAAACTATAAGGTATAAAGCATTATATTTTTTTATAAATTAAAGAAGATCAAAATATCTGGAAAAATACGATGTTACGTTGCATTAATGCATCAGGTTAAGTAAATAAACCAAAAATACTTATATTTCGCAATGGCGCTGAATGGAAAATAAATGTTTTTTATGTTTATTTTCTAAACCTGAAGCATTAATGCAACGTCACATCATATTTTTCTAGATATTTTTGTCTTCTTTAATTTAAAAACAAATACTATTTGAAATGATTATTATGTTGAACTACGCCTTATATTTAATAAAAAATATAAGATAAACGTTGAAAATCGGGGTATGCCATTATTTTTCTATAAGAATTTATAGAGAACATTATCAAAAAGTAAAGATATATTTTTCTTTATGAATACCAAAACTATCTAAATTATTTTTTTCAAAACGATTTGATAAGAAATAATGATGGTATATCAAATTGAAAAATAGGTACGTTGGCAGCAGTCCCCCCCTTAAAGTAATAATCCAAAAAGTCAAAACATCAATTTGGAAAATTAAGTGTGGAAAATTAGAAAAAATAAAGAAGTTACTAAAAAAATCGGGACATCCTTATTCAAGTTTTCTATTAATAATAATACTCCGGGTTTAATGCATTTTTTTTTACTTTGTATGAAATAAAAAAAGTAATATAAAGCAAAATATCATACGAATCAAGCTAAAAACATTTTTAACATGCATTGATACACAAATTCTTAAAGATTCAGAACTATCTGGTCTCAAAGCTCTAACTGGTGGGGAATTTAGTTAAAAATCGATTTCGATCAATTCCATTACAGACATGTTAAATTTATCAAACAGATACCGTTTTACTAATAAACGTAAACTATTTTTAGTAGGTACCTAGTAATAGAGCGTGATTATCGAAAAATTTTACTTATAAGCCGTGACTATCTTTATTACACATTTGTTTAGTAGACGTCAAGTTAGGACAGGTCGAGAGATTGTTTAGCGCTTGACTAACGCGCCATACCACATATTTAAAAATGGCGGATCTTCCGACGCATATTTGAGATTGACAGAAAAATTTAATACTCATAACGATTTTTTTTTGTTATTCTTCATCGCAATCGTGTTTAATTTGACTCAACATGGCACGACGCGTTATTTGTTTGAATTTTTCGATGTCAGCTATCCAAAAATAAGATGAATTTTTCTTTTTTTGACATAAACGATTTAGTGAACTAGTAATTAATATCTTAGTATGCGTTGATATGTACTATTTTTTATTACCGATCCTTACTTTTTTAGTCCTGCTTATCTAGTTGCGCGTTAAGTATGCTATTAACGAAATATTACAAGTTTTAAAAATATATGGAGTCTAACAAAGTTGTTTAAATGTTCTATTCAAGACCTTATCGAATATCTTATATTATAAGACCTCAACTTATATCTCGCACTTGCTCATGCTCAAAAAAAATACAAACTTAAATTTTTCAATGGTTTATGATTATTCATCTTTTGTAGTTTTTTTGTTTCATAAAAATAAAACAATTGATAAAATTTGGACACTGATAGTAACATTTTTCCGTTTTGTATATTCATTATTTCTTACACAAATATGTATTTATAACATTTCTTAATTTTGCACTGTACTGCCACCTATACAACATTTTAAGAAACAATATGAGATTTTGTAAATTTTCATCCCTACATATATCTAGCAAAGTTTCAAACCATTTTCCACTCTGTAAATAATGCCAATGTAGAAAGCCCGCATTAAATGGTTCAGGTCTTATTACAACATCAAATAGAGCCTCTATGAATTGCTTTTATAACGATTTCGAATGTTAAATGAAAGAAGATAAAATAATTACAAAGAAATAGGACAGATTGAATTAACAGGATAAATAATAAATTAAAATTTGTTTCTTGAAATTGCTTTGCTACCAAATAAATATATATTATGAATCGCAATTCTACCGTCGTCGGTCGTCATTTGGTTTTATTTTTTTAAACGCAAAAGGTTTCATAATCACATTCAAAGATAAATTCTTGGGCGACAGTTACACGTAAAGTATTTACTGTGATCCGCCAATAAATACTGATGTATCGTGGTATTTACTGAACGTTTAGTCTAGTGTATTGATGGATGTCAATATTTATTTATGGATTTTATTATTAATTTATTGATGGATTAATAAATCCATAAATAATTATTGACATCCATCAATACACTAGACTACACGTTCAATAAATACCAAGATACATCAGTATTTATAGATTGGATCACAGTAAATACTTTACGTGTAACTGTCGCCTAACACACATCAATTTAATACATAAAATCAATGGAATCAATCAATGTAATCAAATAATCTTTTTTTTGTAAATAAGGGACCAAATATTTGATTTTTATTTGTGCCACAGGTAAAGAAATGCATGTTTTATATGACACAAATTTATGACATAATTTCTGGAATTCATCAGTACTTTAAAATTACTATAATACAAATTATGAAATAACTATTTTGTATCTATCAAGTCTGATTCAACCGGTGAAATCAAAACCCTCGTGATTACCCATATCATGGATATAATTATCATATGGAGTTCTATAACATCTAAACATATTATAGACCTCCATATTTATTTTTATTTTTTATTTTTTCAAATTGAAGCTAACAATGTACAAAGAATAGTATATATGTATAAAAATATCAAATATAACAATTATCATCTCCGTACATCAATTATTAGCTTACAATACTATCATGATTTATTACAAAATACAGTCATATATACAAGATACAAAATCATATGTGTGTGTGAGGATGTATATGTGTGAAGGTGTGTGTGTGTATGTGTAAGTGTACATATATGTGTATGTGCATGCGTGCTGTGCGTTAGTGATAATCTTATGAAATTCCTGTTTTTAATTTTTGAGCGAGTTTATGTTTTGTATCACTGAATAGGTCTATGTCAAGGGACTTCTCATATTTTATGTATGTGTTTATAATTCTGTTTATAGTTGAGTTTTTCGCGGCATTAGTTTTGTATAATTTAGGTCGCAAGAGAGTTGTGTGTCTGGAGCGTCTCAATGGTACGTTAAAGTCAATACTCGACAAAAGTTCCGGGCAGTCAATAATATTGTTCAATATGTTGTACAGAAATTGTATATCTTGGCATTTGCGTCTTGATTCTAGTGACGGTGGAATAGGTGCAACAATACTTCGATATGCCAATCTCTTCAAATATTTACGCTGTATTTTTTCTATATTATTAATGTGCACTCGATATTGCGGGTTCCAAATAACAGAGCCAAACTCCAGTGTACTTCTGACTAGTGAATTAAATAATATTTTAAATGTTTGTGGATTTTTGAAATCTTTATTTATACTAAAAATAAAACCTAATTTTTTATAACCTGCTGTTGTAATTTTATCTATATGTTGTCTGTAATTTAATTTGCTGTCCAAGAATAATCCCAAATCCCGACACAAAGATTTCTTTACTATGTGTTCATCATTTAATGTGTAATCGAAAGTGTGTTTATTAATTTTTCTAGTGTAAGAAATTGAGAAACATTTAGAGGTGTTCAGTTTTAATAAATTTAATCTACAATAAGCTGCAAGTCGATCCAAATCTTCTTGAAGTTTTGCACAGTCAGATATAGTTTTCACACAATTGTAAATTTTCATGTCGTCTGCAAAGAGTGAATAATTAGAGTATTTAAAACAATTTCCAATGTCGTTGACATATACATTAAACAGTAGTGGTCCCAAGTGGGATCCTTGAGGAACTCCAGAACATATGTATATGTGTTATATTTTCAGATGCATAACCCTTTACCACCGTAAGTTGAGTGCGATTAGAAATATAAGATTGAATCCATCTATGAAGATCTCCATGTATGCCAATTTGTAAAAGTTTTGTTATTAGTACATCATGGTTAACACGATCAAACGCTTTTGAATAATCAGTGTAAATTGTATCAATTTGATGTCCTTTATCCATATTATCATTGAGATAATGAGTGAAAACAGCGAGGTTAGATATCACTGAGCGCTTTTTCATAAAACCGTGTTGCTTTTGTGTGATCAATGAAGAAATGCAGGGATAGAGTTGGTCATAGACGATCTTTTCTAATATTTTGCTCAAAATTGGTAACTTTGATACGGGCCTATAATTTTCTACATTATGTTTGTCACCAGATTTGTAAATCGGAGATATTAATGCTGTTTTCCATCTCGCGGGGAAAATACCTTGTTTGAGTGATTTGTTAAACAAATCGAAAACCGGTGTCACCAGCATGTTGGCGCATTTGTTAATAAATATTCCAGGTATTCCATCAATAATTATATCCATGATATGGGTAGTTATATCCATGATATGGGGTTTTGATTTCGCCGGTTGAACCAGACTTGCCTCCCAGGTGAAATTTTAATATAACCGGAAAATTTAGTTCAGGATTCAGGTATGCTAACTTCTATCACGAATAATCAAATAATATGTTTTTTAAATATTAAATTTCGGTGTAATACCTTTTTTATTACACTTTTTTTGCATGCATATAAATTTTTCTACCCATTTTTATGGAAATTTCGTACCAATTATCCTTTATGGCAATTCGTTAAATTAGGTACCTAACCTTATATACCTACTTTGAGTGTTATCAAATAATTTTAAAAAATCCTTCTTAAATCCTTTGTTCCCTTATTTTTATTTATTTTACAACGACACATCATATTTTTCAATGACACAAACAAGTAAACACAAACTAAATGGGTGGTGGCAGTGGTCGCTAGTTCGATTCCTGCCACGACCGATTTTGTTCACCTATAGCACAACCATTTATGTTTAATTTAGGGAATGAATGAGGATGTACATTATGTACTTTTTTAATAATAGATACATACGTTTGTTCATTATTATTTAAAACATACATTGATTTTGCGTTTTACGCATTGATTTTGCACATTGATTTTACTTACTTACTTATCGAGTCCGGAACTCAGATTTAGCCACTCCAATGTGTGGCGGCGGAAATCGCCCTGTCGGTTAGTTTAATCAGGTCGTCCATGTGGTTACCCTCGTCCAATTCTGGGCAGGACAGCAGATGGTCGTCATCCTGCACTGCCCCACAATCACAGAAGGTATCATCCTCCGTCAAGAAGCCCCACCTGTGCAGGTTGCTCTTGCAGCCACTCACACCCACCCTCAGCCTGTTCAGTGTCTTCCATATTGGGAATGGCAGGCATTACGCCCTATTCGCCTTCTCGCTTGTGTCCATCCATGCAGAGATTGGGTCGTCCATCCACAACTCCTCTCGGCGTTGCTTCTGGGAGGTCTGCAGGTCGGCTGTGGACTTTAGGAAGCTATTCCTTGACTTGAGGCGAGGGTTTGGTGTTTTGTGTTCATAGAGTGGGTGTCTTGGGTCGTGTATCTGCTTATGCCTCTCCGCATCTGCTGCCACTCTTCTTCTGATGTTAGGGGGTGCTATGCCTATTATGGGATACAATTTTTTTATGGCTGTGGGTATAAGACATCCTGATATAATTCGTGCCATTTCATTAACTGCAACATCCACTTGGTTGGCATAAACTGATCCAAACCATACAGGGCAAGCATATTCGGCGGCAGAGAGGCACAGTCCCAGAGCAGAGGTGCGCAAGAGCTCAGGGCATGCTCCCCAAGTTGATCCGACAAGCTTTCTCAAGATATTGTTTCTGGCGGAGACCTTCTGTTTCGTGTTTAGGCAGTGCTGCTTGTAAGTCAGAGATCGATCTAGTGTCACTCCCAGATACTTTGGTGCGTGGCAGTTTTCGAGTTCCTCATTTCTCCAGTTGACTCGCAACCCTCGACCCGCCTCTTTATTTTTCAAGTGGAAGGCGCATAGTTGTGTTTTTTTGGGGTTGGGTTTTAGGTGGTTTGCATCGTAGTATTCACCCAATTTAGTGATTTTACTCAAGAATTTCCTTCCACTTCACTGTAAAATAACCTTAGCTCAATCACTTCTCCTACCGTTGTTTGACTATGCTGATGTTAGCTACTTGGATGCAAACGAGGAACATCTCAACAAACTTGAACGCCTTCAAAATGTTTGCATCCGTTTTATCTTTGGACTATAAAAATTCGATCATATTTCTCACTATCGAAATCTTCTTCATTGGCCCAAGATACGACAACGACGTAATATACATATCTTGTCATTACTATACAATGTCCTTTTTAATCCAAATTTACCTCAGTATCTCAAAGATAAATTCACTTATCTTTCAAGCCACGGGCGTCCACTTCGATCTGCCGAACGTGCTTTACTGTATATCCCTATTCATAGTTCTGATTTTTTTAGCTCTTCGTTTGAAGTACATTTAGCAAGACTGTAATAGCCTAAGTCCTGATATTACGTCGTCTATCTCACTAAACATCTTCAAGAAAATGCAAAAGCAAAAATATTTATCTGACAACACCTGATTACATCTTCCTCTCCTCTTCCTTTCCTAATCCTTTAATTTTCCTATCATTGCTATGAATTGTTCTTATATGCTATCGTCTTTGATTATATATTTTTTTTCTTCTGATATCTTTATTTATTTTGTAATGTGATTAACTCATTGCCATAGTACACATTATTTTGTATATTTAACATTTACTCTGGTTGGTTGGAAGAAATTGCCATTAGGCAATAAGCCCGCCAGTATACTAATCATATGTACAAGAAGTTTCAAAATAAATAAATAAATATATGCACTTACACATTACACATACTATCACCATCGACAGTTGGATCTCTTGTATTTCATGCAATGGTTGAACAGGTTACTTTCTTTTGGTTTTGAGTAGGTGAAATTACAAAGTTCTAAAAAAAATATTTCTATAAATTTACTATATGTTTATGTATTTATAAATTACCTAAATAAATTATTAAGACTAGGGGCTCTGCCCCTCCCGCTGTCGCGGCCCAACCCTCAACGGCCACTGCGCAGCTTATTTGTTTGCCGCTACGCGGCAGTTGCGAAATAACCTTATGAAACTAAATATCGTCAAATATACCATTTAGGACATTGCACAACATTTAAAAAGTAAATATTTTTTACGTAAAAACGTAGAAATCAAGTAAAAAAACAGTATTTTTATAGTAAAAATGCGGAAATTATAAAAAAATATTTTCGACAATGTTTTGAAAGAAATGAGTTATATGAAAGCGTACGTTGGAAATTACAAAAATTGATAGTTAGAATGTACATTAGAAATATCATTTAGAACAGTACACAACAGTTAAGACTGAATATCTTTTTATAATAATACAATAATAATGATAAATTATACATATATTTTTTTTTTCTTTCTCGCACGACAGCTTTACGCCAGTTACAGTGCGACACCTGTTCGTTATTTTATTTAATATATTTTTTAAATCTCTGAACGCCCCAGAAGAAGACATCAGCTTCAACAGGTAAACCATTTAATAGAACAGACATTCGTACGAGAGTGTTACGAGCAACCACGTCTGTACGAGCGGCAGGTAAATTAAATAAGTGGTGTCCTCTACCTCTATAAATAATTAAATAATGCGAATAAACGAAAACATTACCTGTCATATTTTTGCGTATTATTATGACATATTGAAAGCAACGATGTCAGTACTCAAAATGGATATTCCGCAGATTATTAGGGGTTAAAATTTATTCTGAATGTTTAAAATTCCTTTTTAAACAATAATACTGTCAATTTATGCAGAAAATACATTTTAAACGATTAATTTGTACTTTTTCGCATCAATTTATTTTTTATTTTAAATAAAAATTTCGAACGCGAAAATTGTTCAAGGAAAAATTATTTCACTGGCGATCCGTTGAAGGACGAAAAAAGATGGCATACAGTAATTATATTATAGATGGTATTGCTTATATCTAAATTATCTTAAGAATATATTAGTAGTTCAACATTAACATCAAACTGACACATAGCTCACATAAAACATGTCAATCAGGTCAAAATGACTAGAGCTTACATAGAAAACGCACTGATCATTTTATCGATGTTGAATGAGCTGTCAAAGTTGTCATGAAACGCGATAATTTAAACATGAAAAATAATAAATAGTGCTTAAAACCATAAAAGTAGATAAAAATATGTTGACATATTATATAATTTATTTGAAAAATGTGATAAACTTATTCCTTACCTCAAATAGCATGTGTTGATAATTTTTCCTGCAACCAGTTTCTATTCAATTCATAAATCGACTCGCTCACGCGAGTCGCTATAATCATTAAATACTAACTAAACCTAACCGAATATTATAAGAGTTGTTATAAAATACGTCAACGAAATAATAGTATGATGTGTACGTATATATCCATTCCCGTTAATTTTTCGGTTAGGCTTAGTTAGTCTTTAATGATAATGAAGACTCGTGAGCGAGTTGCTTTATACATTGGATGGAAATTGGTTGCAGGAATAATTTCATCAACACCTTTGCCATTTGAGGTTAGAAAAAAGATTATTATGTATTCGCATTTGAATACATTTAAAAAAAAAATAGTTATCTCAACATATTATTTAAGTAATTGTATGATACTTACTATTTTTATTACTACTTATTATTTTTGTGTTGAAAATTTTTAAACTTTAAAACTTAAACAGCTCTTCCGACATTGGTAAAATGACCGGTGCGTTTTCTAAGGTCTAGTGTCAAAATGCTCGTCAAAACATATTTTTGTTTTCACTGCCATTATGCTTGTATTTTTATAGTTATAGTAGGTAATATGTTTTTTTTGTATAATTCAATCTTCAACAAAAAACGTCATTCTTTATTATAATGAAGCGTGGGGTTTCATTGTCCTTAAAAATACGAAGATTTGTCTCAAACTGGAAGCTCTGGATGTTGCCAATTAAATTTATTCAGATGATAAAGTTTGAAGGATTTTTGTATAATATGTAATAGACAGCGTACGAATGCAATCCTGGTTGGATTATATGAATAAATCCGGTACTAGAGTTTAATAGAACGGTGGAAATTCTCTGGTTTGTATATCTATACTTAAAAAGTGACGGTACTAGAAAATAACAAAATGCGAAACATGAGTAAATAATGAAGTGGTAGAAAAGATGAATATTTGAGTAAAAAAGAATTGGTTTATTTCAACTCGGTAAAACGCTAGGAAAAATTAAAATTGTGAATGAGAAAAAGCAAACTAATGAAAATAACATAAAAAAATAGATTTTATAGGCAACCGATTTCTCTCAACGTCAGTCCAAGCCCACATTTTTTTAAACTTAAATACTGTTTAGCAAACTTTTCAACTTTCATAAATTAATGGGAAAAGAATAATAAATATATGAGATATAAATAAGGTACCTAGTTTACTATTGTTAAAACAATAAACACTTTCTTTCACCATATGGTGCTATTGGTGAACGAAATCGGTCGTGGCAGGATTCGAACTCGCGACCACTGGATTACTTATCCAGCGCAAATTGGTAAACAAAAAACGGTTGTCTCATACCTGTTCTAAATACTTCCGATGAGGATGCCCTCTGCCGGTTAATTCCCCAACCATTCCCTCCAAAATGATGGGTGTAAGATCTTCTTGCAGCACATGGCCTATTCAATTTGCACGCATTTTCAGCATACTGTTTAAAATGTGCCTGGTTTCTTAAATTCTGCTGATAACTTCATCGTGTGTAATGTGGTCTCTCCAAGATATATGCATGCAATGAAGAAATCAAAAAGAAAATATCCAAATTTGTCGTCTCCGAATTATTGTTTATTGTATATTGGCTTCTTACTTATATATAATTCGTGTTATAGATAGTCCAATATGGATTGGATGTTGAGTCGCCCGACCATGTATTGTGTTGTTTTGTTGCCCGAATAGATCTGCATTTGATATTTAAAATTCTATTGTCAATGTTTCTCGTCCTTTTAATGTTTTTTTTTAGTTTAAGGCAATTCACCTTGTAAAGAGTGCTATGTGCCAATTATTTCATGTCAGAGGACAAAAGTTGATTTTATTATAAATTTATGTCATTCCATGAAAGGAATTTTGAAATAATGGACAGTACTCGTGAATTATTAAGAGACAAAAGATGTTGGATATTAAGTGGAGATTGGTGAGTGATTTTAAATTGTTTGTATATATTTTTGAAGGCGAAATTATTTTTACAGTTAAATAATACATGATCAATTGTCTCATCCTCATCACCACACTGGCAAAGTGGGGTGTTTAAAGTCCAAAGTTCATAGTCCTTTTAATGTTGCTCACTTATTATCGCTGAACAAAAACCGAGTTTATTGACAAATAAGTATACATAGGTACTTTTTTGTAATCTAAATAATTTGCTAACGTTCAACAAGCAATTCAATTTATTATTCGACTGTAAATAATAATTTATGGGTCTCATAGACACTTAACTGTAGATAAACATCTCGAAGTCCTCCAATTTTTGACGGTCCTTCTCATCTATGCACCATGTCATATAAAAAATCGTGGCAAAAAAACAAAACAGATTCTCAATTCGCAAAGCACCTCATAGAAAATAATCATACAATCAGTCCAACAAATTCACCTATTCCTATACACTTTGCTAAGAAAGGTTTAAGGCTAAATATATTATAGCAGTTAGAAATTTCCAAGCACTTAAAAATCCTAACGTCATTGTCATAAATGAACATACACAGATCACCGCTCATAGATATTATTCTATAAACAAAAATATACCATATTATATTATTTGATTTGATTCTGCCGCAAACCTTTTTTAACTGTTTCAGATACACTCATCATACTACTCCACCAAGAATACCTACATATCAAAAATAGTTTAAGAAATAATCCCTAATATTGTAAGCATTTAATGCATTTCACTGTCCATTAGGGCACAATACCATGCACCGATACACCGAAAAAACCAGCCATTACCATAAATCAATTCATTGTATTCAATTTCACTAATTATCTAAATAGGGATTGGTCAAAAAATAAATAGTCTCAACCAACCAGAATAAAGTAAATTTATTTCATTTTTGCATTGTATAATATCAATAGTTTTAAATGACCAATCACAAGAACCTGTAAGCTCCTGCTACGTAATTAATCTATAAATATATGAATATGGATCTGTGAGACTATTAATATCGTAAGTCTCCAGAATGTGGCAACTTGTTATTGGGTGCGTGTTAAATTAATATTTGACATAGTACCTGTTAGTTGCCCGAGAAGCAATATTAAATAAATAAATAAATAAATATAAGTAAAATTTGTCAAAATAGTCATAAGCAAGTAAATGCCCTAACAAGACGAAATAGGCCTATCGCTCATAATAAAATTTATGTAGAATCAAAAAGTGGTTTACTTTCAATTATAGTTATAACTCTAGACTAAGGTTGATTCAATGTTACAAATTCATTTAAATTCTATGTAGGTACAAGATTAAAAAATATATATTTACGTTTTCATCGATTTTTTTATTAAAAACAGGTATATCTACTTTAAGAGAAGAAGGAAATTTGTTTATAAAGTAAACTTTGGATAAATAAAATATTAAATTTTGGATCTCGAATATCTAATCAAGTTGTACGGGATTATCAAAATTGAATGAAGTTATAATGGTTCTTTGTAATGTTATATTTCATGGTGTATTAAATAAACAGATCTTAAGCAGATAACTCTTTGAACATTATTAAGGTGGCAAGAAAATCCTTGGCATCTTTCTTCCGAACCACTAACCTTGAGTTAAATAATAACACCTTTAATACTTCGTTCAACGTTACTAACAGTGTTTTTCTTTAAATTACTTAGTCCAATATATATTTAAGTAAAATATGTACATGAATTAGTAAAAAATTCATTCACAAATTCATTTTCTTTTCCATTACATTTTATTTTTTATTTCACTACTTGAAAGTGTTTTCAGAGCATCCTCCATATAAGTATTGAAAATAATCGAAACTAAGAATAACATTAGAGTAGGTATCTTTCATTATTAATAAACCTGGAAAATATACTTAAAGAAGCTTGTGTTTGATCTTTAACAAACAGCAATCTTCAGCGAATTCTTTTTGAAAGTGAAGCTATTATTTTTAAATAATTGATAATTGGTAGTGTCCAACACGCTTTCGGAAAATATATGTTGAATTTCGATTTTCATTCGAGTATTGCTATATATTTTTTTTTATCAATGACTGATTATGTCATGCCACAAGAATGTTATATATTTTTCCAGGCCTAAGAAAATGCTTAGGCTAGATTAACGAAATCGGTAAAGGCCTAATTTGAACCCTCTGAAAAACGTGAAACAGTTTACCACCAACCCTTTTAATATTGAATCATTTCCTTTTTATATACAATTATTAATCCGATACAGATATTTTTTTTGAATATCAGCAATATGTTAAAGATCTGGATATGATTTTTTTGGTACCTAGTAATATATTTGATTTTGCGAACAATGTATTTTTCCTACCTCATAATTTTATTTAAAAAAATAAAGATGTAATTTAACGTTATTTTAAATAGGTAGGTATATCAAAATATTTTATTTTAAGGATTGATTGCTAAACTGCATCATATTTCATTAATAAAATATATTGTAGGAATATGAGAGTGAAACAGACTCTGTATGACGGAATCCTCCATAAAATAGTATATAACTAGTTTTTTATACCCGGCAATATGCTAACGTATCAATAAAATCGTTTTCGTAATTTTGAACTGTTTATTTGTTATGATAAATTCAGAATGAATTGAAAATACCCAATACAATAAATAAAAATGAACAAAAATAAGTTAGTTTTTTTTAACAGTCCCCTCCGGCCCTTCAGTCCCTCCATCCGTCCCTTCCCTTCAGTCTCAAATAATGTAAATGGAATCTGTTTGAAATTTCAGTAGGATTGGACTGGGAAAGAAATTTCAGCAAGTTGAAAAGTGGTTTTATAATTTGAATTAATTTAAACATTATGAAGAGTTTAGTGTTGGCCATAACTCTCATGTTCTTATGATATATTATTATTAAGTGTGGAAAAAGTATTTTAAGATTCCGCTTGTCCCATCAGTTTGTATCGTTAAATGAATTCCAAGTAAATACTTTTTTATTCATTCGTTTATGAGATAAATATATAAACAAACAAAAATTTAGATATTTTTTTTTATAAATAATTAAAAATCATACACCTTTTACATTATAATTACCTTAAAAATACTACACTCTAAAATATTAGTATCAGTATTTGATTTTAACTATGGAAACGAAAAAAATGAAAAATCAACAAAGTCAAATATTTGTAATAAGTATGGAATAAATATGGAACATTTTAGTAAGTTTTAGGTAGGTACTTAGGGACCTAAAACAAAGATCTATAAATTTGAATTACATTCATAACTAATTCCCCTATTTGAAAATTGTATTATATGTAACCATGGAAACGAAAATCAACACAATAGGTACGTTGAAAGTACTTTTTGTTCCCGATAGATTCTGCTAGTTGTTATATAGTTCGATCTATTTATTTATTTATTTAATATTGCTTCTCGGGCAACTAACAGGTACTATGTCAAATTTAAAACTTTATCTATTTGTTAAAAAAATACCCACATTAAACCCATAGAATAATAATAAAACTATAGAATACTCATTCCCATTCAATACCTCGCTGAAAAAGTGAAGCCGTTTTATTGGCTGGCTCTTGTCAATATATGTATGACTCTGATGGAAGACATTTTTCGTATAGTACTACTCGTTTTGACTGCGTGAATAATTTTGCAAGCAGTTCAGTTAAAAAAATACCTATTTGGAGAACGTATAACGCAGACGGCCAAATGATTACTTAATGCTCGTAGCAAAATGTTGACCAAATTAGTCAACATAACGAAGCAGTCGCGTTTACTGCAGGCTAAAGAGTATTCTATACTATTATTATTCTATGATCAAACCAAAATATTGTCAGTAGTTTTCAATCTGTCGATAGATAAGGCTTCTCATTTGTATTATAATTCGATAATTATTAGAAAAAAATATGAAGACATACTATTTCATAAAGTTTATATTTTGTCTACCGACGGTCTGTTCAGCTTATAAGGCCAGTTGATTGCTTTATTACTTAAAACCATAAAATTAAAAAATAATCAACTAGTTATTTGATTAAGCCTGTACTTATCCATTGAAACCTGAAACCAAAAACAGCGTCCACAGCATGATTATAATGTTCTTAAGTATTTATAAAAATAAGTATTTGGGCATTTCGAGAACATAAAATTTCTCATCAACCCACCTTAATTGCTTCCCTATAAAAAAAAACACCTCCAATAACTACAAATATAAACATGAAATTCTCCTACTCTTTTTGGGTTCTTTGTGTAGAGGTTTGTATCTTCATCGAAGCTCGAAAATTTTCTTCAGCATTTCTTATTGTTTTGGTTTTTCTTTTCATCTGTTTGCCTCTCGTTCGCGCGGCTTTTAATCTGCACCCTTTTCATTTAGAAACAAGCGTCGGATGTTTGCTTTGAAAAAAAAAAATATTCACTCTACAAAGGGTTTTAACAGTTTGAAAGAGTCGGAACGGTTTCATTTCGAGAATTATAAGATTATCGTGGAACGCGGTAAATGCATGTCCCTCTGAAGCCTTCCGCCGCTGACTATCATGCTAAAAGCTTAATAAGATGATAAAATAAAAAGTAATTTATTCAAACAGATATAAGCATTTATTTTTATTCGAGCAAAATCTCTAGATTTTTTTAAATCTTACAAATTTAAAATATCTATTCAACAAAAATAATGATGACCTTATTTATGCATTACATACATACCTCAAGAAAAGTTTATTTATGGTACCTGCTTATATTATTACAGTAAATTTATAAGAGTGTTTTGTATAAGGGTTGGTAGGTTTGTTGCTATGTAACAATATGATCTAATTTAGATATTTCTGAGAATTCTGACATAATTTTTTTTTATTCTTTCACATCCATATATGCTATTCTGATTTTGTGCGTTTACTTCGTTAGAAAACCCATATATACAGTTTTTTTTATTTATTTATAATAAAGAATGTTTTTTTTTACAGAAAGAGGTTAGACAACAACAATAAAGGTATAAAATAAAGTATATAAATAAAAAAAAAACGGAAGGGTACCTACACGTACACAGTCCACATTCATACCATCGACACAGTCTTACGTTTTGCTTTCAGTTACTGCTTTTTTTCTCCAATATAATATATGCGATAGGGAAAGTCCCAGTGTTATATTGAGAGCAGTCATTGTTTTTGTAAGTAAAACAACATTATTTTAATTAAACCGATTTCAGCATACGGGTTAACATATTTTCTAGCTCTCCATACACACTTATAAACGGTTCCACATAACACACACCTGCAACACATACACACACCCAACACCTATGTACACACGCACGCACGCACGCACAAATTACCTGTGGTGGATTTGATACAACGTAAAATTATATGGTCGTGGCAACTTTTTCTCAGACAACTCGTAGAATCTTTTCAACCTTGTATACTTGTTTCGTCTGACGCACATCTATTTGTTCAAATATGTAGGTACATTGTATCTACATGTCATTTGATTTTGCTTTCTCTTCTAAAAGTTATCATTTCATTTCAATAAGGTTCAAAAACAAAAAATAATTATTATATATAAATGTTGATTAACAAATATTTTTTTAGGATAATAATAATTATAATAATAACATTTATTTATTTTCCATAACAAAATACATACAGGAACTAAGGTTTTTTGAACATGCAATTTATGATTTACTGTGAAAAAAATAAAATAAAAATAATATAAAATAAAATAGTTGTTGGGAAGTACCATGTTTTTTAGTTCCTCCAATAAATCTTTGTCTAACTAGGAGTAATTCCTGTTTTAAGACAGACAATTATATCACAATTTTAATAACAAGTCCACTTCTAGCTACATGATTGAAATATTGAAATTAAAAAACCAATAACAAATCATAGGTCAACAAACAAATCAGTATGCAATAGTATAATACAAGTAATAAGTAAACACATTATAGCAGTAAAAAAAATTAAGCAATCAATAAACCTTCATTGGTCAACAAAACAATTCAATATGCAATAATTATAATACAAATAAAAAGCAACAATTTAAACAATGAGATAACAATATGATAAATTAGTATAAGTAACAGTCCTTAGGCAATGAAAAAAGCGATCAAAGAAATGAAATTATTTTAAGTAAACACATATGTTAAATTATGTTCCAATTGTGATCTACCAATATTTAATAACCACTTATTTACATATTTTTTTCAATTCTGGCACACTCATAGAATGGCACTCGCTAGGTAGAGCGCTATAAATTTTTGGTCCTAAAAAAGAATAGTGTTTTTGTGCAAAAGTCTTATGAGTTTTCCTTAATCGTAATAATCCCTTGTATCCATATCTTGTTCCATATATGTATGTTACTTTAAATCGTGAATTCCGTATTTAAAAAATTGTGCACATAAATAATTATTATACTTAATTATTAATAATTATTATAATTATTATATTAGGATACTTTGATACAATGCACATTATATGACACACAATATAAATAATGGATTATATTGAATGTGAAAATATGGAATTGGAACACCTATCTTCTTTTCTATGTGTCCTGTCGGGTCTCCCCGACGTTGACAATCACTCGGAAGAAACTTTCCCTGTCCTGTGCGGTGCGGAACAAGTCCTCCACACGCCTCACTCCGGTCCACTTCCGAATGTTACGGAGCCAGGATAGCTGCTTCCAGCCGACCCCTCTACGGCCCTCAATCTTCCCTTTTGTGATCAACTGTAAGATCGAGTATTTTTCACCTCTCATTATGTGACCAAAATATTATGAAGTCTTACGGAGCTTGACGGTCGTGAACAACTATCTGCATGTCAGTATTATCTCTAAGCAAGATTTCAACGTTGCTCACCATGTTGGTCCGGTTTGTCCTTAGCATTCTACGGTGAATCCACGATATTTATTAATAAATCATTGACACTTAGAAATTTAATAAGGCTTATAATGACGTTTTCATCGTAAATATTTAAAGTATCATCTCCTTCATAACGTATCTTTGTTATTGTGTGAATATCTAAACAGTTTTTATATTCGTTTCATTTTAAAATCATTCCACGGATATTATCCTTAAAATTATGTAGCATAACGTAGACTTGACTCGCGAAAAAAGTGAAATCCACGATATATTTATTTTTCTCTTGAAGCCATTTCACCGAAAGGCGAGCTAACAAAACTCCTAGAGCTCATAAATTTTCGCGGCCTATTCTCAAGCCCATATTTGACAATCAAAACCAAAGATCTTCACCTAAGTACCAGACGTATCTTACATAACGAAACTATACGCCATGAACCAACCATGTTTATCCATTAAATGCTGGATCCGAATGTAGTATATTTATTTTATTTCAAGTATGATGCAAATATCCCGTTATTTTCTCACGGAGAGATTTACTATAAGAACCTATGTACATGGAAGCAATATTTTTTTGGAAAATTACTACGTTTCGAAAAACACAATATGTCATATTCTGATTCGTTTCAGCCCCCCTAGAAAACGTGTCATTTAGCTCGGGATAAAAAACAAGAAAATATAACTCAATGTATGGAAGTGACAGTTGCCAGTCACATGACAACTGTCACTTGCATACATTGAGTTATCTTTTATTGTTTCTTTTCTTGAGCTAAATAAATGACACGTTGTCTAGGGGGGGGGGGGGGGGGCAGAGTACGAAAACGTCTATAACCAACGGACGACTTGTGTAAAATGATTTCATCCGCGCGGTGTGACGTAATGAGTCCCGTATAAATGCAGTCAAATTTTTGACATTTCTCATATACTAAAATTCATACGGATAAATTTAAACGAATCAGAATAGGACATAATAAATTATTAACTCATGCATACATAAAATCATGCCATATCCCTCACGGGATAGGCAGAGGAAACCAAACGCCACAAATTTTCAAGCCTGTCACACATTCATTGCCTCATCAACATTCATTGCCTCATCAACAATCATTGCCTCATCAACAATCATTGCCTCATCAACATTCATTGCCTCATCAACATTCATTGCCTCATCAACATTCATTGCCTCATCAACATTCTTTACCTCATCAACATTCATTGCCTCATCAACATTCATTGCCTCATCAACATTCTTTACCTCATCAACATTCATTGCCTCATCAACATTCATTGCCTCATGAACATTCATTGCCTCATCAACATTCATTGCCTCATCAACATTCATTGCCTCATCAACAATCATTGCCTCATCAACAATCATTGCCTCATCAACATTCATTGCCTCATCAACATTCATTGCCTCATCAACATTCATTGCCTCATCAACATTCTTTACCTCATCAACATTCATTGCCTCATCAAAATTCATTGCCTCATCAACATTCTTTACCTCATCAACATTCATTGCCTCATCAACATTCATTGCCTCATGAACATTCATTGCCTCATCAACATTCATTGCCTCATCAACATTCATTGCGTCATCAACATTCATTGCCTCATCAACATTCATTGCCTCATCAACATTCACGCATCGTCTCAATCATGTTCGTTTGTTATTCACGCTTCCTACGTTTCTCTCTTTCAAAATATCGTTCACATGTTCAGGCTATCTTTTCCTTGGGCAATCCCGAACTATTCTTCTGTACCTGTCAGCTTTGTATATTTTCTTCATCAGTTCTTCTTAATTTATTCTTCCCATGTGGCCAAACCATCTTACTATGTCAACTTTAATTTTATTAATTTCATTTTACATTCTTTCCCTGTGTAGTCATTTCATACCCCGTCATACATCATCCTTTTATACGAATTTACTGCAGTATAATATTAATTTATTTATTGAATTATATATTTATTTATTTAAGCCATTTATATGTTTTTTTATAATTTATTTATTACTTCTCGGGCAACTTACAGGTTCGACATCAAATATTAATTTAACAAGCACCAAGAAATTTTGCTTGAAAAATGTACAAATGATTTATCAAAGAAAATAGTATTTATCGTGTCAAATTGTTAGCTAGATTTTTTTATTTTTTTTATCTGTACATTTATGCTTCAAATAAAATTTAATGTATTTACATACTATTTTTAACACATTTACTATGCGATTACTAAATCCAATAAAAAACAAGAAAACTTATAAAATTAAATTTATTTATTTATTTATTTAGATTAAATTTAGACAAAAAACAGCGTTATGACATAGTACAATACAATAGTAACATCAAGTATTAAGGCCTATTACATTTTGTCGTTATGATTAATATAAAATAATACAAGTTTGCAAAAAATCAAAAAAATATGATCATAGGTTGGTATGTAGGTAAGAGCAACATTTCAAGTTTACAATGATTCAAAACATAATATTCAACTAAAAGGAAAAAAAGAAAAAAAAGAGAATTAATGCCGTCACGGTTTCCTATAATATGCGGTTATTGATCTTCTTTTGTATAGAGTATTTGAATGTTGTGGAACTGAGGTGGAAGATGTCAAACTCTTGAAATCTGTTATTGTATATATCGCACATTCTATGAATTGCCATGTTTTGTGCGTAATTGGTGCGAAGAATTGGAAGGTGGAATAAATGTGTATGTCTAGTTCTGCGAGTAGGAATATTAAATGAAATGATATTGAGCATTGAAATGATATTGAGTAAATAATGTTCATGTCGCGAGTTCGAATCTTGCCACGACCGATTTCGTTCACCTATAGTATAAGCATTTATGCTTAATGTAGGGAAAGTATGAGGATGTATATATTATGTACTAGTTTCACAGACATTCATTAAAAAAAATATATAGGTAAGATTTACAAATTTGTACCTACCAGGAAAATTGATTCCTAAAAAAATACTTTTAAAAATTATTTTTGAAGTAGATAAATGTTAAGCGTTAGACACAACCCACTATTTGAACATAAAAATATTTTCTCCCATGAAATATCATTTTCTTATGAAATATAATAAATATATCGATGTATGTATGGAAATATATTTTATTCAAAAATTACGTGTCGTGAATATTTATGCAACCATTTCACACTATGTATAAATTATTCAAAGATTTTTGACTCTCTCAAACCAGAATTTACTGGGAATCGTTTAAGCATTCTCAAAGATCTTACATGAGTTATCAGCAGAAAATATGAACGATATGTTTGTCAATAACCAGTGTACGTCCATCAATGTAAAGACAAGTCTCATATCCTGTAAATGACTTCTCAATCATCTTTTCTACCTGCATCCTTGATAAAATTGCACGAATTATTATGATATTTAAAACGACCTTTTAATCGTTTTAGGAAAAAGTGGGCGTCAGTCAATCTGGGAATAAATTTTTTAAATATTTTTTTTAAGTTCTAAAAAAAATAATAAACCAAGTTTAAAAAATAATAAATATTTGTTTTACGCGAACCTTCACCAGAGTGACAATTTTAAAATATCAAACATTGAATAATCTACTACTGGGGCGACTAATAGGTACCTACTTTGTCTAATATGAAATTTACACACCCAATAGCAAGTTTCCGCATGCTGGAGATAAGTGATATTTATCGTCTCACAGATCCAGACTAAAAACACAATGAAAAGTGTTTTTCTTCTGGGAATCGAACCCGGGACCTTTCAATCGAGAGTCAGATATCTATCCAACTGAACCACAATGTCCGAAGAGTATTGTTATATATTTTAAACGCCTTTTTCAAACATTGATGCCGGTATGGAAGATAAATGATTAACCATTATACTTATAAGGTTCATATCTATTTTTCGTATTTTTAAAAGATACATATAAACATAAATCGGGGGCTGAGCAGAAGTTACCGTGTTATTTAAATGCTTAAAAAAATCAAATTATCATGTTAATTAGAAGCTTAAAAAATTCAAGTTATCATGTTAATTAATGGCTTGGTAAATAAAGTTTTCATGTTAATTAGAGGCTTAAAATTTAAGTTATCATGTTAACTTGCCTTCACCACGCGCCTAGCTGCGCGCTGTGGAAAAATGTTAAGTCAATGAAGATATTTAGAATTTACATTATTTTGAACCACGAATACGTTATTTGATACACACTGAGTTGTTCTCACTGTGGAAGAAGCGCACACTTCGATACCGATCATACCAAAACATGTATGATATAAACAAAATGAATTTTAATAGAGTAAGATCAACGACTGCCAGAAACCCCCCCCGCCCCACCCCCCGACAGCCAAAGTGTATGTAAATGGAAGTCGTGATTTCTCAATATTTCTCATATCTCTTTCGTATTAAAAATAAAAAAAGTCACGCTTTATACTATAACTGACGTGATAAATTAAAATTTTCCAACACTTAAAGGCTGTTATCTCATAAAGTCACCACTTTTCAGGGTTCATATTATATATCCAATCCTGCTGCGGTATCATTTAACAGAAAAAAACAGCCTTTATACTATAAGGTAGATTTCGCAGTGACTTTTGGTTTTTTATAAATAAAATTGTTCCAACTCCGCAATCAAGTTAACTTTGAAAATAATTGAAGTAAGTTTACCGATACAAATTATTGAACTTTTTGTGCGGATATTATTTTAATTTTCTGTCTATTAACACATATATTACCACCTCGGAACAGGCCTGGCCTAGTGAGGTGGTACTAACCAACCCAATTTGTTTGTTATATTGCTATGAGAAACAAGTATATCCCCATTAATTTAATAAGAAAAACCTATGAAGCATGCATTTTGCCTGTGATGACATATGGCTTGGAAACAATGTCCCTGACCATAAATACCTACTGTCTACAAATTAAAATGCGCGCAACGATCCATGGAGCAGCAAATGTTGGGCATAAGTCTGAATGATAAAATTACAAATACAGAATCAGACACCGAACAAAAGTCGCCGATATCATGGATCGGATCGCAAAATTGAAATGGCAATGGGCAGGACACGTGGCCAGACAGCCAAATTCAAGATAGATTCCCAAAGGCCATGGGAATACAAAAGGGGTATCGGTCGGCCAAGATAGAAGAGATGGGCCGACGATATTGTTGTGGTCGCCGGAAAGAAATGGATTAAAGCGGCACAGAATAGAGAAAAATGGAGGCATGGAAGAGGCCTACATCCAGCAGTGGAGGGAAGGCTAGGAAGAAGAAGATAGCTTAGTTAAAATAATGTAATTTTTGGTATTTGAAATAAAAAAAACAATAAAAATAAATGCAATATTGAAAAATCTAATTATAATCCATATCGTGAATACCTATAATTATATTATGGAGTTCTATAATATCTTGAGATAAGAGGGTTTTGATTCCTCCGTATGATTTGTCTTATCTCCTAGGTGTAGGTAATATTTTTGCTAGTTCTTAAGAAGCAATTTATTTGTTTTATCTCACAAAATTAATTTTACAAACTATTCCTTTTCGCTTTAAATGTATTTGTATTATTTAAAACAATCAGTATTCTTTGCATGATCACATGTATGGATTAAATTAAATTTTTGCATGTAATCCAGAGTCTGCGTGAACAGTTTACACAACTAAACTAGTCAAATTTAATTTTCTGTCATCTCACTGGTAACACGAAATATTATAATAATTCTTTCAGAATATTAATAAGCGTTGACTATAAATGTGAATTTGCAATCAAATTTGTTTTTATTATTAAAAATATAATATTGCATACATACATACGCACACGTAGTGGACTACACAATAATTTAATATTGAGATTGTTAAAAGAAACGACATAATTATTTGATTTCTCGTATTTGACTATACATATTCTGCGTCTATATCTTTATATTTTTAACCAAAAAGGACGAAATGCGAACGTTATTATCAAAATTAATTATGTCAATAGGATAATAGTTGATCTAGATGGACAACGGCATAATTTATTAATTTGTTTATTATATTATCTTGTTCATTAATGAATATTTGAGTTATGAATTGAGTTGAGTTGAGAGTTGGCCCACCACCACCCAGACTCGCTTTAGGATATGAAGTCTCCTATTCGAGTCCACTGAATACGCCAGCAAAAGGCGCACTTAAAAAGTGTGCCGCGTAAAGGTGCGTGCGGGTGACCTTCAGGTTGCTCAAGAGCAGCCCGCAGGTCACACGACACATGCATCCTTTCGGTCACCAGAAGGGCGACCTCCAGGATGCACACACCCCAAGATCAGTTTACCCTCAAAGCCCCACAATTATTTTTTTTTTTCGTTTATTACCCCAATTTATAAAAATAAATACAACAACGGAATACAATAAAATAGAGTTACAACGAATATCATACAAGGAACAATCCACAACAGCAAATAAACAAGAAGTTAGTTCGGCCTTTGTGCAGCAGATTCGCATGCACGGAGGAATCAACAGTAAACGATGTAAATAACTAGAGGTAAATCAACAATAATAAATAGACATGTAATACAATAAGAGCAACCGATCAAAAGAAAACTCAACAAATAAAAACAGAAGAAATGAATAGATGTGTCAAAATAGATTAAATGAGACACACACAGTCAAAGCGCAGACAGATGCAGGGTCAGAAGGCAAACATACGGACACCACTACGTTCCATGGAGGAACAGACAACACAAGCACACTTGAGTTTCGCTCCGATCCACGTTCACAACTGGGAAAGGAAAGACTCCTCGGAAGGCTCCACGCCAAGTTGAGTGAGTTATGAATTATATAGATAGGAGCTTCATCAAAGTTTTTCTACGTGAGTTATCGCCCATTTATGTTTTGGAACAAATTTTAAATAATATGCCATAGCCATAGCTCAATGAATTATACAGGACAAAGAGTTGATGGAATTGGCAATTTTTTCAAAAAAGTTTCGATGAAATTTTCAAGTAAGTATTTAATAATATTTTATAAATTTGGAATTCTAATTATGATACTGAACGTTTTTTCATGGCGCGATGGTATCACAACGGCACACAATTGTATTTGTATCTGCAAGGTACATATATAACTATTCACCTATATTGAAACAAAAATCTAACATGTATATCGATAATTCATGTATCTGTGACCAAAAATGTCCTATAAGAGGAGGTTTGAGTAAAAAAAATCATTACTCGAAATCTACAAAAATCGAGAAATATAATAGGGGTATTCCGGTACCCCCAGGGGTGCTCTACCTCTAGACTTCCGCTTGACTGTACTTTCGAGGACATCCTCTATATATTATATGTATAAATAATTTTGACAAAAAATATCCGTTCACTGAGAGTGAGGACCAGAGTGCGCCATATTTTTGACAAAAAATCTTCACATTATTCCCTTGAACATAGTTTTAGAGCTCTCATAAAGAAATCTTCACAGAGAAATTATCAAAATTATAAAATATTTTGGGAATCAGAAGGTTTGATTTTATGATTTTGATGATTAAACATAATATATTATTATGGATTCCTTACGTATATGTTTGCACATCAATACTACTTACTATTTGCGATGCATACAGGATTTGGAGCTAATCCTTTAATTAGTTTCCCCACGAAATACTGAATGCAATTTAAACATTTGCTTAAGTAGTTTTGAATCTTGATTCGGGATTGTGGTTGTTGTAATCAAACGTATAACTTGCTCCTTGATATCGATCATTTTACTCCCACAACCACTTGCTGAATTAGTACTTTGTTTTTACTCCTCTCTAACCCAAGTGGAAATAGTGGGGAGTAATGATTTCGCAATTTTTAAGGATTTTCTTTTATTGCAGATTATCAACTTGTATCATGCTGAGATTGTATTCTGAAAGTTTCATCACAATGTAAATGTGTGTGTGTACTATAATATGTGCTATGTACTGTGTGTTTATTTAACTTTATCGATTGAAGACTAAAATACTCATTCGATTATTTTCTAATTTTGCAAATATGTAAATCTATTAACTAAACGAGTGATTCTCATTATCTGAATAGTGATTCTCATTTTTTTAACTGTTAAATAGTTCAAAGTGTCCCAAGCTCAGGAATTGGTCAAAAGGCACACCAGTTTCATAAGACATAATAAACTCATTTCGTGAAAATGCTGAATATTTTCCATAAAAAATTTGAATACTTTGTAGAGTAACTTGTTAGTGAGGAGTTTAGCGTTGGACACAACCTACTCGTTTTATAACTTATAACATTTGTTATACTTACAACTTAAATCCTTGTGTTTTAAAACTCGTTATTAAAACACAAATCATCTTCGATATTATTTATGTATTTCATTTATTAAACTGCTTTGTTTTTCAAAGAGATGAAATTAATACTATTAAAACAAATCATCTTCGTTAATTTTAATGGAAAATATTAAAGAAGATTTAATTGTGATTGATTCCTATTTCAATTAAGTTAACCTTCACCGTTAAGAAATGAGATTTGATATTATAATTTGGCTTGAGATAGAGTTACCCCCAATAAAATAATCCTATCCTCAAAATTAAATAAAATGTCACTTGGAACGTATCCAAAGAGACTCGGAGCCAATACGTCTATCAAGAAACATCCAATCCAATCTCGTTTCTTCCGGAGTGTCAGAACTAAGGTCGCTTTATTTATAATATGTAACGTACATTTTCTGGAAAACTTTATTTAATCTTTCAAATATACACTTCAATATAGAGAATACAAATACGATCGGTAAATTTACATATTTGTGTACCTACGATATACGGATTACAAAAACATCACGACGAAACTCAAATAATGCACTCTTTAAATGATACCCATTGAGAAAATACGCATTGGTGGAAAAGATAAAGGTATAGGGAGTTACCTTGCCTTGATATTTATTGTGCTGGTTCTGTATAATCTTTTCACCACATTCACAGCGTATGAAAACTTTGACACTTCACTAGTAATTCACAAGTTAATTAATTTAAGCGGATTTTGAAGATAATTTTAAGAGCGGTGCGGTGCGGTGTGTTTTTCAAGATGACAGTTGATAAAATGAGAGAAAATTTATATGCAACAATACTTCTTTTTTGCATATAGCTGGCAGGTATGTAGCAAGGTTGTTTTTAGGCCGAGGTACACTAGGATAGGAAAGATGTGTGTGTGTGTGTGTGTGTGTGTGTGTGTGTGTGTGTGTGTGTGTGTGTGTGTGTGTGTGTGTGTGTGTGTGTGTGTGTGTCTGTGCGTCTGTGCGTCTGTGTGTGTGTGTGTGTGTGTGTGTGTGTGTGTGTGTGTGTGTGTGTGTGTGTGCGCGTGTGTACCCAACTTTGCGTAACCACGCATAAAATTGTGAAACCATTACTATCCACTATTCCATAGTAGTACAGAGTAAAAATAAAGATACCTTTCGTGAAACATCATTCTTTATAAGACATATTTAAGTATTCTGTCGTTTTCTTATAAATATCAAGAGAAAATTGAAAGACAATAATGAAAAAAACATAATTATGTATTAGGTACTGCCTATGTTAATTAGCGAAAAATCGAGAAAAGGAGTGGTGTGGGCAGAAGAAACTTGTCGTGGCTCAGATATATTCGAACATGCAGCCTAAATCTCCACTGAAAATCCGATTCCATCAGATTCGCTAAGAACTTACTTTGATAACGGAAAATAATGCGGTAGGTAGCTGTATATTTTAAGGCTAGCGTCCATATAGGCGCAGCGGACGGATCGGACGGAGCGCATCAGACGGATTTGTTTGTGGCAGTGCGTCCACAGAGGCGCACTAATCGGATTGCTGACACAACAATCATTTGGATTTATTGACAATTTTCCATGGAAAATGCAAATATAAAAATGATATTTTTTTTCGGCTTGGTAATCGCATGCTCGGATCGTACATAATTTTATTCAATGACAATAAGAATGAATGTATAGATGGAGATCGCGATACCACTTCCACGTCGGGGACGCTATAGGACCCATTGGTCTTATAGCGTCCATTGATTTCCCGGTTCTCCAACAATAAATATTCCAACTTCGTCTCTATTGAGATAATTAAAAATCTGTTAAAAAATATCTTTGACTCCCGACAGGGAAAAAAATCCAATGTTTGCGCATATGCAATAATAAAAATATTCGATTACTTACACATTGGTACAAGTAAGTAAATAAGACAAAAATGACCTTATAAGTCTGGCGCAATTCAGGGGTGACTTCTATGCGAAAAATGCATTGTCACCTCAGATATAAGAATTGTAGCTTTCATTATTGACAAAAAAAAACCCCAATTCTCTCAATAGATGGCGTTACAACAAAATAAATAAAAAAATAATAAGATTGTTGTTCATAATTTCACCCATAGATGGCTGTAGTAAAAATTCCTTATTTTCATCGAAAAGAATTTCGGTATTACAATATAAAGAACTTTCAAAATTGAATAGATAGGGATCTCATTAAAAAGGCATAATTGGTGAACGTTGCGCTAGCGCATAAAGTGATCACGTAAACCAGCCGATGACAGGTCGTAAGCCCTGTAGGTGCCTTGATTTCCCGGTTCTCCTACAATAAATATTCCAACTTCATCTCTATTGAGATAATTAAAAATCTGTTAAAAAATATTATTGAGACACTTCCACTATCTGACTACGTAAAAATTATGGAATTTTTGAATGTCTGCATGTCGTAATTTTAATTTCAATAACGTGGTTTATACAAAGTAATAAAATTTAAATCAAAATTTTCCATAAAAAAGGCGATATGACATCACAATAGAAAATGCACACACAAAAATGACACAACCGATCGGATTTTTGCCTTTCCTAGCAACGGCGAGCCGTCGCGCGTCGTCGGCATTCCGACGATCCGATGCGCGCGCTCCTCACGATGCCGATCAGTGGACGTGCTTGTATGAATTCCTTTACAAATCATTCTGAAATCCTCCCGATGTGCTCCGTCCAATCCGTCCGCAGCGCTTGTATTTAAGCTAACCTATAATCGTAATAGTCGATAAATTGTATGTACTCCGGCGATAGATAGGCTACTAAAAAGTGGGTAGGTACCGTCGGAGAGCAGCTCAATACTTCCCTATATAGAGACAGTAGCCCAAGTGACTGTCAATGTTTGGGAGACCTGACACGGCACTTCAAGGTTAAGAAGGTACTGTGTTGTACAGTCAATATCCAGTATCATGAAAACAATAAATTATGGGCAGTTTTTTTTAAAACCAATTAAATTTCACAAAATGATATTATTTGATGTATTTCAATTGATTTCTTTGCATTGAACAAACATCTGTTATAGGCAATGTGAGACAAGAGAAATTGATTTACTAGTGTTAACAATTAGGTACATCTCGTATCACAAAGGTTCAGAGTGTTAATTAATTTCAAACATGAACCCTCTAACTATACAATCAAACCTCATAATAAAGAAATAATTACCTGGAAGGTAGAAACTCAACATATTCATACGAAAAGAATACCTATAAGTTTCTGAAAGGGACCATAAAGACTTTATTTTCCAATCATTTCGTTTTTTTGTAACTAAAGAACTTAACAACAATCCATTATGGAAGAGGGTATGTCGTATTTAATAATAAATAATAGGAGAGCATGTAGATATATTATATTCATAAGTATTAATGATTTTGTATGATAATTATTTGTATGATAAGACAGCGACTGTTGTCCTTTCAAACTTCCCCTACCCTCTCCTGTTCCTTCATACGTTAAGCGCGGGTAACAATTACAATTGAAATCAAAGCTGAATCATTTTGATATTCATGTATATGTACAGTTATGTATTTGTATATTAACAATTAAGGTATATTGTGTTTTCACTTTTCAAAATAAATAAAAAAATTATGGTATAATGATTTGTTAATTGACCTATAATTTATTTATAGGTTGAATTCTTTTTCGAATAAGTACTTATATTTTTTTGTTGCTTTCATTGTTATCTCTTTATTTATTATGGATTGAATTTTTGTCTGCCATTTTTTGCTGAATATTAAGACTAATTTAGCTTCTGTTTTTTTGATAATTTATTTCTTTTTTATTTATTCAATTGTAAAATATGAATAATTTCACTTCTTTGATGGTTAGATGGAGCAGAGAGGGACTTGCGGACGATGGGCGTTGTAAATTGGCGGCAGGAAGCGATGGTCAGGGAGGGGTGGAGGGAGCTTCTGGAGGAGGCCAGGACCCACAATGGGTTGTAGCGCCACTGATTGATTAATTTTGGTCATTGCTGTTATTTTTTATTTAATTATTCATTGCTTACTAATTTGATAACATTCTTTTTCATTTCTTACTATAAGTCTACTTATTATTATTTTTACTCTTTTTTTCAATATTACAAAGATGTAACTTGTAGTGGACGTGTGACTAAATTTGCGATATATTGTCTGTCTTAAAACTGAAATTATTCCTAGTTAGGTAGACAAAGATTATTTGGAGGAACTCAAAAAATGGTACTTCCTAACAACTACATATATTACAGGTAACAATTGTGTCTGTTCTTGTATGTATTCTTAAATGGAGAAAATAAATAAAAATATTACTTTTTGATATGAAGCAAAACGAAAATTGTCAAAATGAAAAAGTGTAACGATCGATTATTTCAGTCTTTCTCAAATACGAAATCGGCATGATCGACATACATACTATGTACGGTATTAATTTAGGAATTACTAGTTTAGGCATCGGCAACTATCTTGACAGTTTTTATCGGATTGTGGGATAGTTTACGCATCGTCCGATCAAACCACGTGACTTCCAAGATGTTTGCTGATAAACCAATAACACATCACATGTCATTCCTTTTCTTTACAGGAAAAATATTTTCATAACCGTTGCTACTATATGAAATATGCCTGTTAGTGGTTCCTTGTGTTAATAAGAAAACAAAGAAAAACATTGCATTAAGTTAAAAAATATAGTTCATAGAACAAGGAGGGCTGACCCTACATAACGAGAATAAATGGCCAAGAAGAAGAAGAAGAGTTGATAGTAATAAATGGATTTGAAAATAAAAATGAGAGGAAATTGAGATCACGTGTTTATTGGATTAACGTACATTCTTTAGTCTTCCGAGTAAGCAGCACAGAAACGAATAAAAAAATACGATAAACATTTAAAATACATTTATTTAGTAAAATCAATGGAATTATTTTGACACAGCCGCGAGTTCCTACAAAATTGTTTTTTTTTTCGAAGTCACATTAACCTTAAGGAAATACATACCTTTGAAGGAATTCTCCGAACCTTTTGAATACGAAGGTTGATATCACATATGATATTGATACCGGAAATTGCAAACCTATCGACTGAAAAATTGCAAACAACTTTTTGAGTCACCTCCTTATGAAACCTAAATATTTTATATTATTATATCTGAAAGGTATTTTTTCACAATTCACACGGACCGATGACTTAACGGTTTAAGAGCCGGACTGACAATTTGGGTTTGCAATCGTGACTCACAAATGATTTGAGTTCAATTAAGACTATCTCATGTTTAATTATTTATTTATTTATACATCTTTTTGTACATAATATAAACAAATATAATTGTACACTGGCGGGCTTATTGCCATTAGGCAATTTCTTCCAACCAACCAGATTACAAAGTATGACAACATTGTGTATGTACAACAGCAAATAAAAAAGAGTAAAAGAAATCAAAGAAAATACGTATAACACTTAAATACTATTAAAACAAAAAAAAAATTATAATTCATAGCAAGAAAAAGGATATGGTAAGGACAGGAGAGAAAATCGGGATCAGGTGTTCAAGGATAAATATTCCTTCTTTAGTTTTTTCTTGAAAATACTAAGTGAGTAAGACGACGCAATATCCGGACTAAGGCTATTCCATAATCTTGCTGATTGTACTTCGAACGAAGAGCTGAGAAATTCTGTATTATGGATAGGTATGGAAAGTGTTGTACATTCAGCAGATCGGAGTGGAAGTCATGTTAAGTGGAAGTAATTATTGTTGATTTTCATGTTTCATTTGTTTAATCTTTAAATCTACAACTCTAAACTTACTATGTAACATCCACCCGCAACATAATAATTATATACATCATGTAAAATAGACACTGCACCTTCCGTACACTGCATAGTGTATAGTGTAGGTAGGAAATTTATATACCTACAAACAATTCTTATTATGATATGTACTTCCCATATATAAGCTATTATGCGCAGAAATATTTGGGCATTCATGCCTGTGTCTGTGCTTAATTAAATAAAATAAAATAAATAAATAAGACTAGCATATATATTATGTATATTTTTCAAAGTCATTTTTGTCTATTACACAACTCTTCCCCCAAAAAACCACTCAGCATCAGCGATTAATTTAATTATATTAATTCATTCATCACCGAGAATCTAGACCCTGACACTCAAATAAAATGCAGAATAGAACCGGCCCGATCGGTATTTTGCAATATGAAAAATGTCCTCCTCGACTGCAATATAAACTTAAAGCTGAGACAATGAACGTTCAAGAGTTATGTGTGGTCAGTGCTGCTTTATGGGGTGGATGCATGTACTCTCAAAGTTAATATTATAAACCGCCTTGAAGCATTTGAAATGTGGACCGCAGAATGCTGAGAATACCAAGGACTGACATGGCCAGTAACACTGACGTACTGGTACTACATAGAGCCAACACCAACAGAGAATTATTCACCAATGCTCGCTTAGGTGTCGTACTTCGGCCATATTCTGAGATGTGAAAAATATACCATCCATCAGCTTGTCATGAAGGGGAAGGGGGACCGGTATGAGAACTGTGGAGAAGCTGTTTCGTACTGCTCAGGACAGGGAGGCTTTCTCTTTGGTAATATATGCTAAGAATTTTATAACTTCAGGAACCGTACTTCTCACAACATATAAGAATCATACCATTCTGGAGATTATGGAGTAGAATATAAAAATGTAAGTAACTGCTCTAAAATTGTTAGAAGTACGAACTTGATTAAATGAATAATTAGAATTATACCATTAACTATATAATGATCTTTCTTAAATCAGAATCATTACATTTGAAATTTCGTAATAAAACTACTGGAGCATTTTTTTTTAATTTTATGCATGCATAGTTTTACAAAACTTCTTGGATGTTCAAATAAAATATATCAAATAAACAATTAATAAGTCACGTCAAATTAGTAGAATCAATATACATTACCAATTTAGTAAAAAAATAATATCAATGATTCTTATAAGATTCTAGATTATTCTAAAAATGTTCTTTCATGGTTGACCAAGCCATTTATTTAGACACATCGACAATCGTCATGAATCACATATCGCTCAAAGGTACATGTCTTAGTCCCAAAGGAAAAGAGATTGTAAGAGGTTGTACAAATTGAAATTGTTTTTTGTCGATCTGCTTCGAACATTAAATTACTATTTTCCTTTAACACTTCAACACAAAGTTTCGTTGAAAATACAGTTAACGAGTTTTTCGAGTGACAAACAATCTATCAATCGACCCAGTGTAACAACCAACCTATCTACAAGTGAAAGGGACTAGAACAGATTAAATAAACAGAAATTTTGACCTTCAAATTAACATTTTTTGTCGAAGCCTTTATTTGAAAAATCTTAGTGTTTTCAAGATTTAATGATTGAACACTAACAAACATAGCGTAATTATTCCTATAAGTGGAATTAAGTAACCTTCATTCGAAAAAGTAATATAAAAACGTTATAATGATTTGAAATTCCCAGACTTAGAAATTAGATATAGAATTCACATTTCAGGTCGAAAAACATTTTTCACTAAATTTGTGGATCATTTTTTTATTTTGATTTGTGGGACAATTTATTATATTTCTATAATTGAGACTAATAACAGCCAATATCTTTCATAAAGGCAGTTTTGGGACAGCTAAGAAAATAAACATCTAGAATAAAAATCATTTAGGTATGATATATATTTAGGTATGATAAGGAAATATGTTTTTACCATCATAAGTGTTTGAAATCATAAGTATTTGTATTAATTATTTTTATTCACTCAATCGGAGACTAAATTTTTGTATTTAAGAATCATTCTTCCTTTCGATAGAATACTTATTTTTACATTCATGGCAAATCAATTAAAAAAATCACAATATAAATATATATTTTCTCAGGAATTACTACCTACTCGCAAATTTCTTATTAATATACATTAAGTATACTCGTATAAACAAGCAAAGAAACCTTTGATATCGTTAAATTAAATTTTTCCTATTGACAAATTGAAAAACATGATAAATTTCTAAGAAACACAAGACAATATTTTTAATTGACAGAGAATGTTGACAGTTTATTGGAAACATGTTTTTTAATTAAACGTTCATTATACTCTGTCACTTCCGTATGATGTGGAACATTATTTTTATTTCTCTTCTATTTTCATTTCCACGCATTTTCCATGTTTTTTTCAATATTTATTTTTCCATATTCTCTTTTTTTCCCAATTCTGAAACACATTGTGCACCTCGGAAAAACAAAAGATGTCAGTATCACACATGATACACACGAGACCACGTGAATTTGCTGTGTAAGCCTTTCCTCCCGTGGGATTTCCTCGTGGTTTTCTTACGAAATACGTAAAAATTAAGTTTACATAAGTGAAGCACAGGTTTTTGTTTCTCTGCCGTCAATATTTAAACAGAAACGAGAGAAATAATACTTTTGGCATTGTCACAAAATATTTGTCAGTAGGTACAACCTTTTGCTTTTATAATGTTTATTCCAAATATAACGTTGTGGTTATATTCGAAAACGCTTGTAAAGGAATCAAAAAGAGTCTCCGATCAATTGTTAATTTCATTGAATTTCACTCAAAAATATAATTCCTATTGTGTCGAATCACGATCTTTTTCTTCGATGTTCTGTATGTCGAAGAATCTCTTCTATTCAAATTCAAACAGCTAAGTCACTACATAATTGATAATTTAAGCAAGATAACTCAATGTTTTTACATAATTTATATGTGTAAAAATATTTAAAAACAGACTATGTAATCTTTGAACGATTTAACATCAAGGGGGCAAGTCTGGTCCAATTTGGCGAAATCAGAACCCTCATGATTACCCATATCATGGATATAATTATTATATCGAGTTAATATCTTAAGATGTATGTGAGTTAATATCCATGATATGGGTAATCAATCACAAGGGTTTTGATATCGCCCAATTGGACCAGTCATATCTAAGTACCTAGTTCTTACTTTTTGCCGTTGATTTACCTATCTCCGGGTCTAGATACAAGTGCATTTTGCTTAGAATAAGTTTTCTAAGAAAAATATTTCTGCCTCTACACACGTATCTAGACGTGCAATATACTTGATTTTTCTTTTTTTGTTTCTATTCTCGGTAAGTGAAATTCAAATAAAAGTAACCACGAGAAAGAGCATATATGTATGTTAGAAAGGAATTTTATCGGAATGTGTTGGCAATGGCTCCCTCCTACCTCGAGATTTATCTTTTGTGTAATTTGTTGGGAGAATCATTCACGAAAACCCTACATGCTGGATGAAAATATTTTACACACCATCGTTAAATTTCTTCTAGCTCACTACATGGTGCTGGCTGGAGTCGCTTTTTTCTATGTCGTAGGCCACATAAATTTGATGAAATTATTTGTGCCAAAATATCGAGACAGCTCATTAATCACAAAAAAATGTTATTTGTCACTTTTATACAAAATAAAAAATCACAGTAAAATAAGATTTCCGAGAGTCAATTTTATATCAAAGAGACTTTTGGTGTTAAGCAGCTACTATTTTATCGCTAAAAAAATACCAAAAACTTACATTAATACATTGCATTTACAATCGTTAACCGCATTTTATTAAAAAAGTACTAAAATGGTTAAAATCTTCCAAAAATATCTTGGTGTTTATACGAAATAAACTAGATGCACTTAAAACAAAATTACTTTTGATCCATAAAGAATCTAAAACAACTAGAAAAAAATATAGCTTTTCTTTATAAAGGTTGTAGATTTTTATACTCTACTTTAATTTTCTCATTATCTTCATAAAATATTCAACTTGATTACCTATGTACAGTACTAGTAGAATAATATATTATATTTATCCGGGTAATGCTAAAATAATATTAATGCAGAACAAAATACTGTTATTTTTTTCCAGTTCTTCTTGCCAATCTAAGAAACGATTCCCCTAGTAAAAAAATATTCCTCTTTATATGTATCTAATTATCTTCTCCGCATTTTAAAATATCTACCTATTTACGACTATATTTGAATCTATTTGTTTTTTATTTCTCATCAAGAATTTAAGCCGACCTCTGAATGTGTGTATTGTGTATGTATACAGTTATATCGTTAATACTATGTATTTGCAACCACTTCAATACAAAATAACACATGGTTTGAAATTTTCTAGCCCTTGGGGTTGGCTAAAAAGTAATAGACAGTCGCACATTATAACTTGACAATGCGGTTAACGCTGCTATCTTGTTACAATGTTTGTGTAAGTTCTTTGCTACTTATTTTTGTTGAGTTTCAATAAGTATTGTGTTAAGGCAATAAATAATTAATCCTTCTGAAAATTATTAACTTCAACATACCAAACAGACGAACAAGACACACCTCAACGTTCTTTTTAGACAAAAAAAAAACACTAATGCCGCTCAAAATTCGCCATTGTACCGATGCCTTACCACGTATAATAATTTGGAAAAGATCAGGTCCGTGGACATATTCTGTATGTCCAGGACTCTTTTCAGGAGCCACGTTAGACAGGAATATTTTTTTTTTTTGTTACCAGTAGGTAGTGAGTACAATGCACTATGAAATCAAAGATGGGCTGATTAAGTTACAATTACTTATGTTGCTATTCTTATTTATTATATTTGTTTAAAAAAATATTATTGTACGTTGCCCATTTTTTCAAATAAAATAAAAAAAAAGTGTTTATCTCGTACTACTCATGATTTTTTGTACTAAAACCATATGAATATTTGATTGAATTTTTTGTTTATTAAAATAAGTGGGTTGAGGCAAACACTAAAATCTCTACTACATAGTAAATGATCATTATTTCTCCTTGAAAGTTTGACAATCCCTAGATGCATTTTTATAAAGTACATTTCTATAAGATTTCCTAACACATATTAGTAATTTTCCTGAGGACAAATTTTTCATATTACACCATACATACAAAACTCGTAGTATGCACTCTCTACATGATACCTGTTGATAAATTGATGTAAAAAAATGCTTAAACAATATACGATCTTGAGACAGTGGATAAATGTTGATAAGATGAGATGGATATGTGTCAAGATAGAATAATGCGGTGTTTGGTTCTCTCTACCTACCCCATGAGGAAAATGGTATGATAGTATGAAGATGAATACTATTACATTCATAGTTGTGGAAAGTAAAAAAATACAGTTTTCTATAGAAACACATATACAATATCAATATGAAGTTGATAACTCATTTTTCCCAAACAGTTACTACTTGTATATACATTTTTCATATAAATATGTAATATCACCCTGAATATTTTTTTCTCAAAAGGTTGACAATCCCTGAATGCACATTTGAAGAGTGTGTTTCTATCGTATTAAATATTCAATATTGTCGGCCTTCGTGGCTCAGTTGGTTAGGTATCTGACTGCTGATCCAAAGGTCCCGGCTTCGATTCCCGGTGGAGACACAGTTTTTAATAAATTGTGTTTTCAGTCTGGATCTATATTGCCACATTCTGGAGACTTACGATTAATGTCGTAAGTCTCCAGAATGTGACAACTTGTTATTGGGTGCGTGTTTAATTAATATTTGACATAGTACCTGTTAGTTGCCCGAGAAGCAATATTTAATAAACAAATAAAGAAATATGAAGTTCATATATAAGCTTTTTATTATACGTTGTGATGTTTTGTGGTATACACCACAAAACATCACAACGAAACTCAAAATATGCACTCTCTACATGATACCCATCGAGAAATAGATGCATAAAAATCACTTTAAATTGTGAAATCATGACTCTCCACAATTCCATAATAGTGTAGAGTAAAAAACAATTATTTATAAACACTCCCGCGTTAAAACCCATTTAATTTCTTGTGATTTTTATTTCTCAACAGAGAACATAATGGCATAGCAGTGTAGGTGTAGTAAAAATATATTTGTGAATTTATGTTTGAAAATCCTTCAGTTTGTGTATTTTTTTATCCTTGCAATAATACGAGTATAACAATAGGTATATTATATGAATAAAAAAAATATGTAAGGATCACACTAAGGTGAAACCTCTTTACTTCGAAAAATATGTACATATTTGTAATGTATTCAATGCCAATTTACTATCATGTTTGAGATATCAATACTTTTATGATACCTCCGACTTGCATTTCAAAATAATCTATTATATCGAATTCCTACTAGTAAATTTAAGATTTTTATATACTAGTGAAGATTTGTACCTACTATTAAATTTAAGATTTTTACTAGTAAAGTTAAGATTTATACCTACTAGTAAAAAAATGGTTGAAGATTTCAATGCTCTGTTACCAAATACTCCGCACACAAAATTTAGGTACATAATATGTTAGTATATATCAAATGGATTGATTCTACTTCAAAAAATGTTTATTATGAAATATTTCCTTTAATTAAGTTTGCCTCTCATTCATTACAAAATTTCAAATAAAAAGACTATCGTTACCTTGAATAATGAATTGATGAATTGTTTTGCAAAAAATTTCATCCTCTGCAGTGCACAAGAACAAAAACGCTGGTCGTGTGATTTAAATTAAAAACATTTTAAAAAATGCTCAAATACATTTCTCGAGAAATATTCAAATTGTTAAAATTTACTGAAGCATAACATATACCTACAATTGACAAAGACCTACTTATTTGTTTCGAGTTCTTTTGTTCTGTGATCTGAAAATTATGAACTTCAGTAATCAAATCTCGTGCTCGACTTGTTCAATTTATTGAATGCTGAATTTTTGTATCTATTTATACGTGCTTATATTGTAAAGTTATTAAAAAAATCTCAACGGACAAAAAGTCACACGGTTATTATTCAATTACACTGACATTAATTTGTCAGTCATAAACCTATTGCTTTATTTAACCAAGACATTTTTTTTTTCTAATTCTAATCTAATACTATATAATTGAGCATACTTCTTGCTTTAATCAAGCTCTAGCACATTTTCAATTAAAGAATTTCATGTTATATTTAAAGTGATGTCGTTTAAGTTGGTAATTTCAACAGAAGTTTTCTTTGTCTAGAATTCAACACAATTAAATAATTAACGAATTAGACGATGTACATAAGTAAGTTCTCAATTAACCACGACCTTTTTACCTACTTTAATTACAGATTGGACCGAAACATTGTTAAACTGTCTAAGTTCTGTCAGAAATAAAAGTATTCCATCCTGTATTTTGTGTATTGTAAAATAACAAATACACAACACTCTTGGAAGAGGAATCAAAGGTGAAAGGGGCCCAATTTATCATGCGAAAGGGCTATACGTCTTTCTCAGCAACAATCCCAAAAGGCATTAAGGTCTCTTCTTTATGTGAACCTTCCATTCTAATTTGCGTGGATACTTACAATTGACGAAACGCCTTCCAATGTGTATCTACCCATATTATTGTCGATACACCATACATATAGAAATACAATACTCTGCGTTACAGTTAAATTTTATTTTTCCCATTCTACAACAACAAAACGAGTTTTCGTTTTTTATTTTACATAATATATTTGTAGAATATAAGTTTTAATAAGGGGTGAGGGTATTTATATTCGAAAAAAAATACGGTTTTCCCAAATCGTACAATCATTTGAAATTAAAATTGCAATAGTGAAGCTTTCATAATAAACAATAATGCTGTATTTTCGCGTTATGATATTATTTTTTTTTTTTTTTTTTAAAAAAAAATGAATATGTCCTTGTTAAACAAGTACATATACATCTTCCTACGTTCCCTAAAATAAGCAAGTAAATGCTTGTGCTAAGGTGAACGAAATCGGTCGAGGCAGGATTCGAACTCGCGACCACTGGATTACTAGCCCAGCGCGCTAACCGCTCTGCCACCGACCCATCTAAATCATTACTTTCCTACAAAAGATTTATTATAATTTAAAGTGATTTAAATAATATTTTACAAATTAAATATAAAAATCTGTAATGTAATACCCTAAAAGTCTGGAAATAGATTGAAAATTATGAACGTGAAAGTTATTATCTTCTAAATTTATGATAATACATTAGTTGTACCTACGTACTAAGCTGAATTATAAAGTAATATTCACATTTTAATACCTACTTTTGATCCATTAATTTGTGATTTTCATTGTAAAAAAGGTTTAATTGCACACAAGAATAAAATTTATATATTTTTTTATTATTTTCATTTTTCCTAAATAAAAAAAAACAAAAGTTTTATAATTTTCTTTTGAGTTTCGAAACCTGTCAAGCTAATGGTAAATGGTAGCTTCTAAATTGGAGTGCATAAATTTATCTTCTCCGCCGTTTCCAGGTGTTGAAGTAAACTTCTTTTCGATTAAAGTTTGATTTCGTATAAATCATCTAATTCCAACATCATGTAAAGTTTGCTAAAGCACAACTCAAGCGAGCACCATCTATCTATACTATACATAGCTAAATTAAACTAACTCAAATTATTTCCACTATTTACCTTGGTACCGACTTTTCGCAATATCAAAAGTAAGTTTCAAGCAACATTAATTTTTCACGAATTCTCCCTAATCAAATTTAATTTTAAATTTTGCGAAAAATTAGAAACTTAAAGAATGGGCCGCATCTCAAAAACGTCTCTTGAAACGAAATTTCATAAAATAAATTTAAATTAAATTCTTAAAAATTACAATGGAAGCTAACATTCTTTTTTAATACAAGAGTAGTTATGTACCTGTAATTACATTCATGTCTTTCAACAGAAATTCCTACCACTAGATTACATAAAGAAAACGAATTCTTATACAATATTGTTTCAATACCAGTCATTAATTTATAAATTAGTATTACAAAAATTAATAATCGTTGGGTTATTGTGAAGGTAATCGTCAAAACTTAACACTCGATATTTTGGAAAAATAATTACGAATCTTATTAAATATTTTTTTCAACTTACTATGAGGTCATGAATTATATTGAATTGAGACCTTGTCGGTGGTTTTTACTCAAAATATTTTACAAACCAAAAATGTGTAATTCCCTATTTCGGAATTGAAAATCATAGTAAGCCGTTTGAACGATGAAAATATGAAATAGTTTTAAATCGAATATATTTTTTAAATTGCATTGGATTTTTTCCATGCCGGGAGTCAAATGATATTTTTATCGACAATAAAATCTCAATAGAAACGAAGTTGGGATATTATAGAAGAACCAGGAACTCAGGCACCTACAGGGCTTACGACCTGTCATCGGCTGGTTTACGTGATCACTTTATGCGCTTGCGCAACGTTCACCAATTATGCCTTTATTGAGTTCCCTTATCAATGTAATTTTTGAAAGTTCTATATATTTGAATAAGTGTTAACATTTTACCTGAATAATACGAAATTATACTATTGCTATCTATGAGGTAACGAAGAAACCTTTTTGTAACGCAATCTATTGAGAAGTTGATTTATTTGTAAACAATGAAAGCAACAGTCCTTGTAAATGAGGTGACGGACGTGACGGTGTCTCGTACAGACGTCATCTCTTAACTGCGCCAGAAATATAATTTCTGGCGCAAATTTTTAAAATAATATTGGATCATCTAAAATATCCCTACTTCGTTTCTGTTGAGATGTTATTGTCAATAAAAAAATTAAATTGTTTCAATTATAACGATAATTGGTTGATTTAATTTCTGATCAAATAAGTATATTTTTGCAATTTTCACAATTCAGTTCATACCTACTCAGTATGATGATGTTACACCGTAAAACCTATGATGCAAAAATTTTATTCTAAAAAAACTCCATGGGACAATTTTGGGGGATCTGAAATCGAACAGAGGGTGGTGGTTTAATACACTGGGGACAGAATGGAGCGATGTCCTGGATGCTGAGAGATTTAATAGATTATTTCTCAATCAGATAAAACCAGCCTTTTTGATAACTTTATTGGTGACGTAAAATATGATTTATGAACATCCCCCATCATTTTCGACGCGTTATTTTTATTGAATTTCGTTTTATAAAAAATAAATCACCTTTTTTAAAAATATTTCCTTGGACAGCTTTCAATATATTCTTATTAAAAACAATAAATAAAAACAAATTTAACAAAATATTCCTAACCACAACAAATGTATTAATTTTTGAGCCAAAAACAAAAGTTGGTCATTTCATTGTCTAATTAATCACCACTGAAAATATGATTTGAAAATCGATATGTTTTTTTTTTAAATGAATATGTCTTTGAAACAAGTACATATACAATACATCCTCATACATTCCCTAAACTAAGCATAAATGCTTGTACTATAGGTTGAACGAAATCGGTCGTGGCAGGATTCGAACTCGCGACCACTGGATGCTAAACCAGTGCGCTAACCGCTCTGCCACCACCCATCTTGGTTTGGTCTTATTCTTCTACCTCCTTGAACTCGCGACCGAAGATGATGGCTACACCAAATCACTCAACGAATCTGAGACTCGACCCAAGAGATACTATTTCAGATTATTTGTGCAATTAACAAATGAAAATGACAAGATACTAAGGTACATACACAATATGTATATGCATATATATGTGTGATAAAAAATAAAAAAATAAATAAATAAACGATCCGCCTTCATTTAAGACAGTTTTGGGCAGATTGAAAGGCTTCGGTAATGGAAGATACTGCAGCGAATTAAGTTAGTTCGCTCCATCGGGTTGGTGAGCGACTTCGAGGTTATCTGGGACCCTTCTGTCAATTGATCTAAAATTTTGATTTATTTTGTAAATACTTGATTATCAAAATATGTTCTGTTTTGTACTTTAAAGAAAAACATGGAAGGCAACTTACAGGAGGCATCAGGCCTCCTCGATTTTATCTTTATTTGAAATAATATATCATTTAACAACAATACTTGAGGACTCCTCAATCCTCATATTTGTCTCTAAATTCGGGTGTCACAGTTTTTGTTTCACAAAATTTGAAATATTGGTCAAGGCGTCGTACTTCAGCCATATTCTGAGAGGTGTAAAGTACACCATCCTTCAGCTAGTCATGGAGGATAAGATCAATGGTCGTAGAGGGGTCGGAAGAAGGTAACTTTTCTGGCTTCGAAACATCCGGGAATGGACCGGTATGAGAACTATGAGAGAACTATGCACTGAACAGGGAGGCTTTTTCAATGGTGGTTGTCAACATCGGGGGGATATTGACAACCACCATAATATAACATAATACAAGAAGAAGAAGTCAAGTTCTCGTTTGTGAGTTTATTTTTTATTGAATCACCTTTCGCAGGACTTTGTGAGGTAATGACTAAGTACCTACCTATTCCAACTGTCGATTCGTTCATGAGAATTCAATTCTCTGAATGAATCGACATTATTAAGCCAAGATGCGTGTACGAAGGAACATTTTGTATGGCGTAGTGGACTTTTTGCATGCTTATAACACCAACGAGAGGCCTCGCAGCATATATGTTCCAATACATGGATTTACTCAGAATTCGGAGAAGAACATTTTATGTAAGTTTTGTGTGTCTGTGTGTGTCCCCCCTCCCCTTATAACTTTTGATCCGCTCAATTTACAGAGCCCAAAATTTCAGAATATATAAACAGTTATAGGCCTACAAAACTTTTATACTCAGAATTGTAAATTTTTGTTTAAGTCAGGGGTTATCAACTTTTGAAATTTTGGTTTATTTTTCCTCAGAAATTTTATATTTATCTCAGAAACCATAAAAGCTAGAACGCTGAAATTTTGTATAAACATAGAAAAATACAAAATCTCAAATTGGTTTTTTAAAAAAATTTCCAGGGTTTCTCAAACATTTTTTATATAGAAAAATATTTTTTTATGATAAATTTATGAGTTTAACTGCCTATATTTCCAAATATTTTAAAAATATCAAAAAAAGCCGAAACACTCCAACTAGATATTTTAATTTTCTATAAAAAATATTAATATGGTAGAAGTAAATCCCAATTTTTTTTAACAATTTTTATAAAAATTGAATTTAGTGACGACATCACTTCATACAATATGTATGGGTAGTCGCCTATACACAATATGTAAGAAGACTTAATAGTTTGATACTTAAATCTCCAAACATACATACATACCATCATGCTGTTTTCATATTCTGTGTAGGAAAAACAGACTGACCTCCATAATATCCCATCCTGACAAACATACCTACATGTTTTATATAGAAAATAAAATATCTTCAAATATTTATTAACTTGTGTTGTTTATAGTTTGGTATGTATTCTTTGATTATGCATACTATCGCCATTGACAGTTGGATCTCATGTGCTACATGCAACTAGTATATGATAATATTTTCCCAGAAAAGTATGTATTTGGTGTATGAGATTTCTATTATGTGACGACACTAATATTGTGTTGAATAATTCTGTTCTGAATGTGTGCTTAGGTACTTTTCTTGGTGTATAATATAGTAACATTGATACATCTCATCTAAACACGTTTCAAATTTCGTCTCTTGTTATAATTTAACGCTTCTCAAGTAGATACGTGTCAGTTAACACCACTCAGCTTACAACTTGCAAATAAAATATACAGAATAAAATAATCGACATCATACTGAGAAAATTCTTTCATTAAATATAGGTAGGTTTATATTCTTTCATTAAATATATTCGTGTTGTTTGTTTATCACATTTTTTGTAGGTTGCCTGATCAAATATTAAGTAAAATAAACATCTGCACTACTTCAAAACTTTAAACGTAATTTTCAATATTTTGTTATCAACTTACAAAAAATATTGAAAATATGAGTCGTAAATATTCCTCGTTAAGTAGCCCATTCACGATCGTGTCATTCGGCGTCGCTCCATATGGACCGGCTCCATTTGGAGCATTGTAAAATTTTCATCACACTCACGGGCACGCCATCGCGCCATCGAGCCATCAAAATTAGTATGCAAAAGCTGTCGGCGCATTCGCATTAATAATTTCTATTTGTTTAACTAAGTAAAAATGAGTTATAATTCTGATGATGAGTTTTATACAACTGCTATAGCAGTTTGTGTATATATAAAAAGGAAAAAACAAAGAAAAAATGTTGTATTTTCGCATTCACGAGAGTGTCAAACAGCTTGGCGCAATGTACCGCTGGTTTTCACACTCACGAGCATGCCGTACCGACAAGATGCGCCGCGCCATTTTTCGCGGCACTGGAGTTTCGATCGTTTGGAATTCCATTTTAGTGTGTCAGGCCAATTGGGCTGCGCGGGACTTGACATTCACGAGCGAATTTTGTAGTGATAGCAAGCCATTTGGAAGGATGGCACGATCGTGAATGGGGGCCTTAAAGAGCAAACTTTTCATTCTATTCAATTAAAAGTTGCATTATACAGCAAGAGCTAGCGACTGACTCGGCGACTAACAGATTTACGTCATAGTACCTATAAAGGTCAGACTTACGTCAAAGAACCTATTCAGATTGATTTGTAAAAGGACACCACAGAATTTATCAACTACAACAACGATTGTATAATATGAACCCTGAGTACTTGTAGCTTTCGGAAAACTTCAAAGTATTGAAAATTGCTACTTAAACACGTCATATATGAAGCGTTATAATATACCTAACTTCCCATGTTATGTTTTCAATATAGTTAACACTAACTTTTTTAGATAATCATCAAAAAAACACAGTAGGTACTTTCCTTCGAAAAAATGTTTCATGAAATTTTTATTCAAAAAAACAGTAATAAATGAGTGGGTTATGACCAACGCTATACTTCTCTACCAAGTCACTACATAGTATATTCAAATTTTGTCTGGAAAATTTTCAACATTTTCATTAGCAGAAATGAGTTTGTTAAATTATTTTTGATTTAAAAATATTTTATTATGAAAATTTGATAAATCTTCAATGATATTTGATGAAAATGTGCCTTTTTAGCAATTTGAAAATAAAAATATCAAATTTTAAGTTTTCCGACATTGTGATCACTTAGAAATATTTGACAGGTCTAAAAAATTGAGAAGCACTGTTTAGATGTTTTTTTTTTAAATAATGAATATGTCCTTGAAACAAGCAGGTATATATTCGTCCTCATACATTCCCTAAATTAAGCATAAATGCTTGTGCAATCGATGAACGAAATCGGTCGAGGCAGGATTCGAGCTCTCGACTACTGGATTACCAATCCAACGTGCTAACTGCTCTACCTCCACCCATCTGAATCATTCAAAACCTTATGGGGTCTAAGCTAGTATTTGATATAAAAATTTGCAAAATTTCAAAATAATCCAATGAATACTAAAGTCGATAAAGTAGAATAAACACAGATACATTGTGATGAAACTTTCAGAATACAATCTCTCCTTGGATTATATATCTCCTTGGGTTAGTGAGGAGTAAAAATGATGTCATTATATTAATATATATTATAGAGAGGATAGTAGGAAAATACCAATCTACGATCGACCAGATATTCTCACTTCGACAAATACTGGAGAAAACTCTCGAGCATAACATTGAGACTCACCGCATCTTCGTGGACTCAAAGGCCGCATATGACCGCGTTAATCGGACTAAACTATATCAGGCGATGGCAGAACTTGGAATCTCTCCGAAACTAATCAGACTGGTAAAAATATCAATGTCTAACTCTAGTTGCCGAGTTAGGATTCAGTCTAGTACTTTCGAACAATTCTGCTCCCACAATAGTCTCAGACAGGGTGACGCACTGGTCTGTCTATTAATATAAGTGCTTGAAAAAATTATAAGGGACGCCAGAAAAGAAACATTCGGAACGATGTTCAGAAAGTCATGTCGAATATTAGCATACGCAGACGACATAGACATTTTTGCCAGAACACTCCGTGATGTGAAGGCTGGTTTCGCTGACCTAGAAGAGGCAGCAAATAATATAGGACTGGAGATAAATGCCTCTAAAACTAAATATATGCTGGCAATCAACCACACCATCCCCCAAGAATTCCGATAAGAGCAGGTACAGGCATCGAGTGTGTGGACACATTTACTTACCTAGGTTTCGGTCGTATCGAGTGGTAATGAAACTAGTGTTGAGATCAAGAAAATACTTCAGAGGCACTTTAGATCACGTGTACTGTCAAGAACCACTAAAATCATCGTAATAACATACGGTTCTGAGTGTTCTTGCTAAAAAGGATATGGATGCGTTATTGGTTTTCGAATGACAAATTTTGAAAAAAATTTCGGTCCCCTCTGCGATCAAGGCACGTGGAGAATCAGGTTCAACCACGAACTACAGAGCCTATTCGAGGAACCAAGTATCGTCCAAACGATAAAAATAGGGAGGCTCCGCTGGTTAGGACACGTGTATCGTATGGAAGATGACCAGACACCAAAAAGAATCTACACAACGCGTCCGGAGGGAAGAAGGGGCGTGGGAAGGCCGAAACTACGATGGATGTATGGAGTCGAGAGGGACCTTCAGATAGCCGGTGTGCGGAATTGGAGAGAAAAGGCCATGGATAGGGTGCAATGGAGACGATTCCTTGAGGAGGCCAAGGCCCATCCTGGGCTGTGAAGCCACTGATGATAATGATGATATTAATTTTAACTTCATAACAATTTATAGCCAAATTTGAACTAGGAATTGGTTGTAGTCAACTTTCTTTTGAATGTACGAAATGACTCAATCGAAAATTAATTATTTTTTATCGTACATATAATTCAGAAAAAACTTGAAATAAAAGTAAAGTTTGAGTTATTTTAAACATATTTCAGAATAATTCGAATATTGTCTATGTAATGTTAAGTCAAAAAGTTTTTTCTTAATATTTATTCAATAATTATAATTTTATTTGAGAAAAAAATTGATCAACCATTCCAAAATCTGTAATGAAAAGGTAGGTTCCGTGTTTTTTGTATAATACTCTCACCCAATTTTACTATCAAATATTTTTTTATGCAAAGTGTTGGCGAAACGCCCGAACACGATTTTATGAATAATTTTACATTTTTATAACAAACATGTAAATTGAGAGCTCTTTCAAATGTTCACGAATGGAATTTTGAAAGAAAAAACCTTAGATTTTTACAACAATTATAGTAAAGCTTTTTGAAGCCAAAAATCTCAGAATATGTAGGCATTGTTGTCTCATAAATTACGTGTTTAACATTTGATTTTGACTTACCTCTATTTTGTTTGGTCTGTATATGAATATTTATGAAATAAGTTGTTCTTTAAAGATCATTTGCATAGGTCAAAAATTAAAACAGTTAAAAATTTCTACGAAATTTATTCCTATTATAAGCAAACTATTTCTCTTTGTATTTCGCCTATAACTAATATTATTTTAGGTTCGTTTGTAGGTAGTTTATTTCATACCCAAATTGATATACAAATGTTTATACTATCAATCAATAACCGACTAATTTGACTCAATATCTTTATATACCTATATAATTCTTCTGTGCGTGTGTATGTCCCTGAACTCCTGTGATTTTGATGAAATTTTTTAAGTGTGTTCGTGTGGGTCCCTGAATGGTTTATTATAAAATGAAATATGTATGTATTTTTTTATATTTCTTGTTACACATAATCACCCATAATATGACAATTAACCATGTATGTTTCATACAATTTTGTGAGTCAAAAATGTAATTTCATAATTTTGCTTTAATTTCAAACCCTAGTTTACTTAACATAATGTGAACCTGATGATATAATGTAAAAGATAATTTTATAATATGTGGCTTTATTGAATGCGTAGTTTTAATTTTTAAACTCATCCGTTGAAGTTTTCACTATAAACTATGTAGTTGCATGTGATACAACTGCCGACCGCCGTGGCACAATTGGTAAGCCGTTTGGTTTCTGTGCGGGCGTCCTGGGTTCGATCCCCAGATTTTTTCTTATTCAAATATTGACAATCTCAAAATGATAAAATATGCTTATGTTATATGAAATATTTTATTCATTCTAAATTTTACTACCAGGAATATAAATTTTCTAACGATAGTATATTTTTATATTAAGATAGACAAACTATTAATGCAGTATGGTGAAGAATGCTTATGTTGTATGAAATATTTTAATAAAAGCAGATAAATTTTGTTTAGAACACGAGAGCATTTTAAAAATTTTGACACATGATATCAAATCAAAAGTTGTCTATGGAAAACTAATCAGCTCTAGGTCTTTGCACTTAACACATATGATGTTAATATGAAGTCGATCGGACTTATAGTTTGGGCTGTTGAGAGGACACAAAAAAGATAAATGCTACGGCGTACGGCGTATACGCCATACACACAAACTCATAGTGTGCATTCTCTACATGATACCCATTGAGAAATTGATGTAAAAAAAATACGCTTAATTTTTGCGAAATCATGACACTCCCCTATTCCATAGTGTGGAGAGTAAAAATAAGGCAATCGGTTCGTTGCCATAATCGAACATTTTTTTATTCACGCAATTAATATAACTCAAACGAAAAATTTTCTGATGCTAAAAATAGTTTCCGCACGGTGAATTGTCCATACGGTCAATTGTCCATACGATAAATTGTCCTCACGGTCAATTGTCCTTACGGTCAACTGTCCCCACGGCCAATTGTCCTCACGGCCAACTGTCCCCATGACCAATTGTCCTCACGGCCAACTGTCCTCACGGTCAATTGTCCCCACGGTAAATTATCCCCACGGTAAATTGTCCTCACGATAAATTGTTCATACGGTAAAAAGGGCGTACGGTCAATTGTCCACGGCCAATCGGCTACGGCCAATTGTCCGGACACGCTCCGCGAGCACGCTGTCTCCTTGGTGTTTTGCAGTATATAAAACATATTTGATGTGATAAAACAATGTCACAGTATAATTTAATATACAAATACATATTCAAAAGAAACTTACCGATCATCAAGTTGATAATGCCTGCCAATATATAGTTTCGTCGTGCGTCAGGAGCCATGACTCCAATTATTTGTTTGAACAGTGTTCAAAGCATTCCACAATTATTTCACATTGGTCCCGTGTCTCTTCTCACAGTATCTCACAACTTATTATTATTCACAAAAGGCAAATTAAACTCCCATCAATTTCGTATATCAATTGTGCAATTATAATTTATCTTAAACACAGACGTTGACACTTGGATATTCACTTCAGCTTTCGAGTGTTAGTTTTCAAAGATTACTTTGTTACATGTTTTGACTTTACTCGGGTGTTTAATTTAATAACAAGTTGAGATCTTTTGTTCTTGATTAACTTTCAAAGTCTCTCACGTTGATTTTTCCACGGATGAGAGATTCATCTAAAAAAAAACATCAAAAACAAATTAGTATTTTGAAAATCATATAAAGAGCTGTTATATCCAGGACCCATGATTTTTTCAGGTACATTTAATTCTTTGTATGAAGATGGTTTCATTTAAGTCAAGAGTATATATTTTATTATTATCAACTAGTTGCATGTTACACATGAGATCCAACTATCGATAGCGATAGTATGTAGGTATAGTTGAAGAATAAGTACCAAACTATAAACCCATAAATCCAAATTATTGAATATTTTAAAATATTTTGTTTTCTATACAACACATGTAAGTATGTATGTCAATATAGGATAGTATGGACGTCAGTCCTTTTTTTCCTACCCAGAATATGAAAACAGCATGATCGTATGTATGTGTGTTTGGAGATTAAATATCAAACTATCAAGTCTTCTTACATATTGTGTATAGGCGACTGCCATACAAATTGTATGAAGCGATGTCGTCACTAAATTCATTTTTTATAAAAATTGTTACAATAAAATATTTGAGATATACTACTACAATGTTGATATTTTTTTATAGAAAATTAAATAATCTAGTTGGGGTGTTTCGGCTTTTTTCGATATTTTAAAAAACTTTGGAAATATAGGCAGTTAAACACATAAATCTACCATAAAAAAATATTTTTCTTAATAAAAAATGTTTGAGAATCTTTGTAATTTTTTTTTTGAAAAACTGAATTTGAGATTTTATGTTTGTGTATATTCGTCAATTTTCAGAGTTCTAGGTTTTATGGTTTCTGAGATATATGTAAAAATAAAGTAAAAATTCAAAAGTTGATAACCCCTGACTGAAACAAAAATTCAATCCTAAGTATAAAAGTTATGGAGGTCTATAACTATTTATATATTCTGAAATTTTGGGCTATGTGAATTGAGCGGATCAAAATTTATAAGGAGGGGACGGACACACAGGCACACTAAATATTCTACTCCGAATTCTGAGTAAATCCGTATCCTGAACATATATGCTGCGAAGCCTCTAAATTGGTGTTTTTTAACTTAGACCCTGTATATATAATATAGACCCTGAATACATATCTTGGGTTGAAACTTTTTTAATAGGTTAAGAGAATAAAATTATTTTGAACAAATCGACAGTTGGAATATCGTGTTTTTATCTTTGTGGTACCTACATTTTAACAAAAATCAACTATACTTTAACTTTGTTAAAATATATAATACGAGATAATTAAAATAATTAAGATTATTTACATTTTATCAAAATTTACAAAGAAAAGCCGTTATTTTCTTTATATTTTAAATGGCTGCTTCAGGATTTTTTCTTAACGTCTTTGTTACTACAATGAAATACAAAACAACAATAACGCTGAAAACCGATAAATTTTGTTATTTTTTTTTAAATTACTATCCTTACCCATTTTTTGCAACTCACTTTGAACTCTTACCCTAACTTTACGCTATCTTTTCAAGACCTTAGTAAATAATGTTCTTTCTCTTTAACTATACGTTTGATTAGTCGAAAAAACCGAAAGATGTATGTAGTTGGTTTGCTTAGAAAATATTTAATTTGTGAGACAAGGAGAATATACGAATATTCTTGAAACAAAATCAAATAAATATAATTTATATAAAATGTTGTTATTGCGTTTCAAAACAAATAAATGTTTCGTTTATATAACAATGAAGGTCAGATATTTAATTGATTATAACAATTATTTGATATAAATTCATTAAGCCATGAATAAGGAGATAATGATATTATTATGTATTATAAACGGAGTTTAGATTTGAACTTTGCCGAGCAAACAGAAGATAACCAAGCTTTATGTTGTGGAATATGTATATTTAAAGATATAATTCCCAAAAAGACGACTCGGTGATCCTAAGAGAAGATAAATCCGCAGCTAAACACATTTACAATAAATTTACTGTGCTTCATTTTCAGAAACTTTATGCGTGATTACGTTTACAAAATATATTATTTTAAACTTCTTGTCGTTAATACTTAGCAAAGTTGAATATTCAGTATACATACCTACTAAATATATGTTGTGTTCATAAATATTTCTTTTGGGCAGAAAGAGGACTTTGAGTTTTAATCCGAAACTCAACACGAAGCCTTCAAATCACAGCAATTTAATATTTCATAATATAACTTTTAATATATTTTTTTCTGAAATCCGCCCTCTCAATTTTTGTTGTGTCATGTTATATACTACAAACCTTCCTACACAACACATTAATAATTTATTTTACAAATGAAAATTCCGTTATGAAATTGTATTATTATTAAAAATATTATTTTTTTATAATTGGAAATTGAAATTAAGAATGCCAATGATTATTTATAAAGGGGGGAATATAGTTAATCTAATTCCTGTTCCTTTTTCAACTAAACTGCTATGTAATAAAACGAGTGGGTTGTGGCCAACGCTAATCTCCTCACTAACAAGTCATTTTATAAAATATTCAAATTTTGTATGTAAAATTTTCAGCATTTTCATGATATGAGTTTGTCAAATTATTTTTTATTTAAATATTTTATTATGAAAACTTGATAACTCTCCAATGCCATTTTATGTAAGTGGTGTGCCTTTTTACCAATTTGAAAATAAATATTTCAAATATTAAGTTTCCTGAGTTTGGGGTAACATTGAAATATTTGACAGTTAAAAAAATTGAGAAGCACCATTCATATATCGTTCAAAATCTAATGGGGTCTAAGCGAGTATTAGATATATATATTTGCAAAATTTGAATAGAATCGAATGAGTGCTTTAGTCTATAATCGTTAAAGTAAAAATGAATACGCCGTACACTGCACATATGTATGTACACTGCATATAGCACATAGCACACAGCACATAGCATACACACAGATACATTGTGATGAAACTTTCAGAATACAATCTCAGCATGATACTAGTTGATAATCTGCAATAAAAAAATAGCCTTAAAAATTGCGAAATCATAACTCCCCACTATATCTCCTTGGGTTAGTGAGGAGTAAAAATGAAATGGGGAGTAATCAAAAACTAATATTATTTATTCGTGGAAATGACATATCAGGGGCCCCAATTATTAAAACATCTGTAAATATTTACATAATACTATATCTGTGTACTGTTTAATTGTGTTTATCTTGAAATAATCTGGATAGACAATATGTATGAAGTGATAGACTATTGAAAATCAATACTTAAATCAAACTTCTATTTATACGATTAATTCTATGTAACACATGAGATCCAACTGTCGACGGCGATAGTATGCATAGTTAAAAAATACGTACCATCTATAAACACTTAAACACAAATTAATAAATATTTTAAGTAATTTTGTTTTCTATATAAAACATGTAGGTATAAATGTCAGGATAGGATAGTATGGAGGTCAGTCTGATTTTCCTACCCAGAATATGAGGAGGTTAAAAGCAAACGTGCCAAAGTCGTAGTGAGATTAATTTGAGAAAAATGCGAAAATATGATATCTATAAAATATATATAATTTTTTTTTCAATAGCATGCATAAGAACAATTATTGTTCTTATTGCATGCTATTGAAAAAAAATTATTTATATTTTATAGATATCATATTTTCGCATTTTTCTCAAATTAATCTCACTACGACTTTGGCACGTTTGCTTATGAAAACAGCATGATGTATGTTGTAGATTAAGTAGGTATCAAACTATTGAGTGAGATAATGCCCCCAAGTCAAATTGAAAACGCTGTTCGTTTTCGCCAAGCGCTAATTTTTTTTGTATGGGATTTGACGTTTGTTGTAGAAATTTTTTCTACAATAACAAACAACAAACGTCAAATCCCATACAAAAAAAATTAGCGCTTGGCGAAAACGAACAGCGTTTTCAATTTGACTTGGGGGCATTGTGTAGTGTTTACTGTCTTACAAATTGTATGAAACGATGTAGTCACTAAATTCAATTTTTATCATACTTGTTAAAAAACACTTGAGATGTACTGCTATAATGTTATTATTTTTGTAGTAAATTTAATTATATAGTTTGGGTGTTTCGACTTTTTTCGATATTTTGAGAAATTTTGTAAATAAAGGCAGTTAAACACAAATTTATCATAAAAAAATGTTTTTCTTAATAAAAACTGTTTGAGAAACTCTGGAATTTTTTCGAAAACATGAATTTGAGATTTTATATTTGTCTATATTTATACCAAATTAAATTAAATTAAATTCCATTATTTGAGTTCAGCCCAACGAAACACATCGTCAGAATAAAGATTATTTTTCGCACAAAACGCTTCAATGATGAAAATAAATAAGTAGAACAAACTCCGAATTATATTCGCTTAATGGGTCTAATCAGGAATAATCGACCTATAAAGTAAACATAGTTTTGTAATTTGAAGCATTGTATACACGGACTTACATACAAGATATATTATTTCCTGACGTTAAATTGGTTTTTAAATTAAAATGTTTACGCAGCATCAAATATACATCAAAACACCGAGTATTGGGCTTTTTATACTAGAGGTTCAATAATCCAATCATCAGCTCCACATCCCAATGTGGGACCTGGGGTGCAACTTATGACACGTCCTTAATAAATTCTTATCTTGCCTTAATCATAAAAATGTTTAAATCAGTACTCAATCATAATTTTATTTTAATCTTACTCTACGTTTAATCATGAAAATTGTTTATATCAAAATTGATTATGAAATTCCAATTAATTTTTGTATAAATTGATATTATTATTCAATTATCTGTGAGGCACCGGCTTAGAATAGTGCTTCCACTCTTTTCTATTACTGTTTTCGAGTGTCCCGTAAGAGCCGGGTAATCAAAAATACAACAGGCAACAATAACATCTGACATAGTTCAGCAATGAGGTTCACCACCCATTCTGAATGTAGTGCCATTTTAGGTGAGACGAGATTGGTGTGTGGGTATACACATATGTGTTGTGCTCCCTTTTATAAGGCAATGCACACCCGCACACCTTTCGCTGGTTACCCCACATTGTGGGATATGCCGTGATGGTATGAATGAATGAATTATTCAATTAATTTTAACCTCAAAGATTGCATAAGTAAGATTGAATCGACTTCATAAGTAACCTTGCTGGCCTCAAAAATAAATTTTCGCCATTCTGATCTGACTGCGGCTCCATGTCTCCAATAGACCACGCCCAAAGAGTCCAGTTCCTCCTGAACGCAGTCCATCCATCTCATCTCGGGTCGCCCCCAACCCCTGACACCCTCTGGTCTATGGTGAAGGACTCTTCTGTAGTTTAACAAAACTGTCCCTTGCCGTGGCGTTGGTATGAACCAAAGAAAATAGATATTCCTTTTGGGTGGGTTTATTGAAGGCATCTCATTCGAATTGGGATTTTTAACCGCGAGTAAAAAGTAATAAAAAGTGACAGAGGTGGACGCATCTGTAAGACCGTTGATATTCACAAGTCATTTTGTAGAAAGGAAGGTGTTTGAATTACGCATGGCACGTCGCAACAATGGATGTTATACGGGGCATACAAAACAGCTACGTACAGGCTTCTGAATTCGGCCAAAATCCAGAGCTTTACTTTACGTATGGAAAATAGTGGGATTTTTTTTTTCTCCGCTTTTCTATTTTTTGCTCATGTTCATATTATATTCAAATGATTCAAAATACGGCGCTTTCTTTTCCATGTTACGTTATTTTCTGTTTGTGTGCCGTGAAACCTAGAAAACATTGCGATAAAGCAGTCACGTAACATATTTATTTTGTATAGGTTTTCGACAAAATACGTATAATGAAAGAAGAACACTTGATTCGCTATGATATTCGCTGTTTATAAATTTGGTTTCAGCTACATGAGTATCAATATAATATTTTTAACCTATACAGATTTTTTTCATTATTTACATAATTTAACTGCACACAAACAACACTAGGTAAAAAATTACAATGAGTAGGCTTAATATATATGACTTGTGGCAAACCAATTCATATAAGCAATAACATACTGGGATGTGAATGTGTAGTGGGTGATGAGGTGTTATCTTGCTAATTTTTGAAATATAAATTAGCTATAAACCACTTGTTTTTTGAGTCACTTCGCGACATGTTTCGGAAGCGCTGTCCTTCCATCGACCGGCGTGTCGAGACTAACATGTTGAATTTGTGTGTGTCTGTCTGTGAAGCGAGGGGGGTGGCGGTTGAGGGTTGGTTGGGTTAGTGGGGGGAGGGGGGGTATTGTGAAGTGTTTTTGTTTTTGATGGGGAATATATTAAGTATTGGTTGTTAAGTCGGTATCCTTTATTCTGTGTTTCATGTAATGGTTTTAGTTTGTGGTTATTGAAAGAGTGATTAGTTTGGATAATGTGGTTAGCAAATTCTGAGAAATTATTGTTGTTTAAGCATCTTCTGTGTTCGTTAATTCTTATATTATTTAGGTTACGTGATGTCTGTCCTATGTAGTGTTCATTACAGTCACCACATGTTATTCTATAAACTCCACTTTTTTCTTTGTGATTTCTTTTACCCCCCCTCCCCCCACTAATCCAACCATCCCTCAACCGCCACCCCCCTCGCTTCACAGACAGACACACACAAATTCAACATGTTAGTCTCGACACGCCGGTCGATGGAAGGACAGCGCTTCCGAAACATGTCGCGAAGTGACTCAAAAAACAAGTGGTTTATAGCTAATTTATATTTCAAAAATGGTTTATATTAACTACCACAAAATATCCGCCGAATCATTAAATGATAGTAAGTTTTTATATTGGTAAGACGAGTTTTGGAAAATATCTAGTTGAAGGGTACTTTGATTCTTATTGTAAGTGGTGAGGATTCTGTTTATCGATGAAGAGATCGCGAAGAGGTCAAAATTCTTCTGTAATTCAATATTTTTTTAATTTTGAAAAGTTATTGGACCCTACCTATCTATGATTAAGAAAAAACATCGTTTTAAAGGCTAGCGTCAACAGAGGGGCACCAATTGGATTACCGACACAACTGTCATTTGGATTTGTTGATAATTTTCCATAGTAAATCCAAATACAAAATGATTGGTTTTTCTGCTTGGTAATCGCATGCTCGGCTCTTACATGATTTTATTCGATGAAAATAAGAATGAATGTATAAAATATATAACATATAACCTTTTCTAGGATATACATATTATCTGAATGCCAAATTTCATTCAAAATCTTTCAACCGTTTTGCTTGATTTAGTAATAAACATCTAAACATTCTATTTCTAATATAATTGAGATACTTTAACTATCCAACTACGTAAAAATTTTGAAGTATCTATAAAAAAGATTAATGACATTTTCCATAAAAAAGGGGATATAACATCATAGTAGAAAATGCACTTAATAAATGACAGATCCTATCAAATTTTCCGAAGATCCGATGCGCGCGCTCATTCCAATGCCGATCAGTGGACGTGCTTGTATGAATTCCTATATGAAGAATTTTAAATTTATTCTGATGCATTCCATCCGCTGCGCCTGTATATTGACGATAGCCTAATGTAAGTTATAGGATTGTTTAAGTAGGTACCATGTGTACTGTTTCCCAGTAGCTATTCAGATATGTGTTTTCCTTAAACATGTTCTGAAATTTGAATTTAAACAATTACGTCGTGGGTACCACAATGACGAAATTATATAAAGGGGATCCAAAGTTTTCACTTCACTATTAATATAAAGATTATAAAAACATTGAATGTTTTATAAAGCAAAACAAATCAAAAGTACAAATTTATAATGAATTGTTTGTTAATTATAATTATGAAATTATAAAAATGCAGTGTTCCATGAAAGTTGACTTTCAATTAACATTCTTTGAGACTAGTGATGTACAAAATCCAGTATTGGTCTAAAAAAATATATACTATAATTAGATCAAAATCTTTTTCCGGTCTTACAAAACATTATCACCTATTAAGGAGGCACCAGCTACCAGCGAACTTATCGAATCATTTCGAAAAATTACCATTATAAAGTTTGTATTTAATTTTATTTTGTACATATTATTTTAGAAAATAATATTTATGACGCAATTTTTGTCATTTTACTTGTATTTCTAAGAAACTTTAAAGCAGAGTGTAATATTTTTTTTAATTATGAAACAAAAATATCTGGAAAAATATGTTTTGACATTTGCATATATGTTTCAGGTTTCTTTGATAAATTTTTAAAAATTTAAAAATAATATCTAATTACCTTCACTTTATATTTTATTAGAAATATAACAATAATATAAAAAAATGGGGTATGCTGATTATTTTGTTAAAAGAAGATATACAGAACATAATCAGTTGGTTAGGTATCTGACTGCTGATCCAAAGGTCCCGGGTTCGATTCCCGGTGAAAACACAGTTTTTAATTGTGTTTTTAGTCTCGATCTGTGAGACGGTAAAAATCGCAAGTCTCCATAATGTGGCAACCTGTTATTGGGTGCGTAGTTAATTACTAAAAAAATGTTAAATTAGTAAAAATAAATAAAAAAAGTAATAAAAAAGTACGTGTCAAATTAATAAAAATAATAAAAAAATATTTGACAAAGTATGTACCTGTTAGTATCCCGTGAAGTATTATTAAATAAATAAATAATTAAAAAATTAAAGAAATTTTTCTCTATTTATATCCAAACTATGTATGTAAATTACTTTTTTTTCTAAATGATTAGTAGAAATATAACATATTTAAAAAAGGGTAATCTGGCAGCAAGCGTTCTCCTAAGTAGTTTCCATGATTAAGCAAGTATTTTTTTTTTCAAATAAGTAAACTATCTTATATAAATTGTAATTTGTTATGCTTCTTCATCTTCTTCTTTTTATAGGTTGACACCTGTTTTTTTTCAGGAACTTTGCCCGTCCCTCAAGGCCTCTTGTGACGCCGAGCTCCAGCTATCTCTCAATCTCTTGGGTGGTCTACCTCGTGGTCGATTGCCAAAGTTTATTTGTTGGGAGATATTTTTGGGCAATCTGTTGTCTCCCATTCTCGCCTCGTGGTCCCGCCAGAATCGCCTTCGGCTCCTGCACCATCTGACAATATCCCATATGTCACAGATCTGTCTTATATCGGTGTTCCACATTCGATCCAAATGGGTGAAACCCGCGATGGTGCGTAGGATTCTCATCTCTGTCGTCCGGAGCAGGCTCTTTGTTCTAACGGTGTCCGCTCTGGCCTCAATCGCATAAGTCATGATGGGTCGCACACATGTTTTATAAATTCGGGTTTTACTCTCTGTTAGCATGTGTTTGTTTTTCCAGACAGTATCTCTCAAACAGCCAGCAACGACCGCTGCCTTATCTGTTTGCAATTTGACTTCCTCATATAAGTCACTGCTGCTGGAAATGTCGACTCCCAAGTATTTGAATTTTGTGACCTGTTCGATTGGTTCGTTGTCTACGAGTAGATTGCATATCAAAGGTTGTCTCGATATAGTTAGACACTTTGTTTTGATATGGATAATATCATATTGTATGTATAATATTAATTATTATTTCAAAAGCATTCAATTACAAAAAGATATTATTGATTAGCGTTTGGAGGAAAATGAATTAATTTATTTTTTAAATATTTTTGTAAAAATCACGAGACCAAGACACAATCGAACATGTAACCAACACTACTCCTATGAAAGCATGGCCAAGACCAAGTCTACACTGTTTTTGGTCTTGGATTAACTCGTCACTATTTGAGACGATAACGCAGGAGGTACATATATCGAGACTTGGGTATTCTTGTGGATTATTATGAAAATCCGAGGCACACAAGTTTTATGTTGACCATACGGTTAATGAAGCGCATAGTTTAGCTATATGAACCAAGAAAATTGCTGTTTGCATTAGCTGGCGCAACATTAGATAGCGCATTGTATTCACTATCGTACTATATAAACGGAATAATTATATCGCATTGCTGCAGTTACATAAACTAATTTCAATAGTAATTAATTTATTCAATTTAATTTCTTTTTTCTTGTGAGATTTAATTATTTTAGGTTTGTTTTAAATAATAATATTTAACGCTTTCTTTACCCAGTGAAATTATCAAAATGTATCCGATACCAGCTGATGACTGGTCGTAAGCCTTGTAGGTGCTTGGTTTCTCGATTTGTTTTTTATATATAAATTTATTCTAATTTCATCTCTATTGATATATACTTACTAGTTGATGTAACACTTGATATCTTTATTTGAAGAGTTTTTTTAACAACTAGTTGCATGTAACACATGAGATCTAACTGTCGATAGCGATAGTACGTATAGTTGAAGAATAATTACCAAACTATAAACCCATAAATACAAATTATTTAATATTTTTAGATAGGTTTTCTATACAACAAATGTACCTAGGTATGTATGTCAAGATAGGATAGTATGGAGGTCAGTCCTTTGATCCTACCCAGAATATGAAAACAGCATGATGGTATGTATGTATGTTTGGAGATTAGTATCAAACAATTAAGTCTTCTTAGATATTGTGTGTAGGCGACTGCCATACAAATTGTATGAAGCAACGTCGTCACTAAATTCAATTTTTATAAAAATTGTTAAAAAAAATTTGGCATGTGCTTATACAATGTACATATTTTTTTATAGAAAATGAAATTTTCTAGTTGGGTTGTTTCGGCTTTATTCGATATTTAAAAAAAAATTGCAATTATAGGCAGTTAAACTCATAAATTTATCATAAAAAAATATTTTTCTTAATAAAAAATGATTGAGAAACCCTGTAATTTTTTCGAAAAAACTAATTTGATATTTGTCTATATTTGTACCGATTTTCAACGTTCTAGTTTTATGTATGGTTTTTCTTTTTTAGTTATGGTTTTCTGAGATATATGGAAAAATAAACCAAAAATTCAAAAGTTGATAACCCCTGTATGAAACGAAAATTCACTATTCTGAGTATAAACACACACAGACACACAAAACTCACATTAAATGTTCTACTCCGAATTCTGAGTAAATCCATGTACGGGAAAATATATGCTGCGAAGCCTCTAAGTTGGTGTTTATAGCATGCAAAAAGTCCACTACGCCATACAAAATGTTCCTAGTATTCTTTATACGCGGGTCTTGGTTTAATACTTTGTCGATATTTTAAGAGAATAAATTCTCTTGAACAAATCGACAGTTGGACTATTTGTAATTATTTTATATAGGTACCTACTCGTAATTTACCTAATTTTAAACAATGCTTATGGACTCACTACTTGTATATGTGCATTGCACGAACCTGATCGTAGTTAAAATATAAACTTGCCGTGGAATAATTCAACATAATTATTTATTTATTTATTAATTTTTTAAAAATAACAAAGAAAAATACACAATACAACAATATATACAATTTTTAAAAAGATACATTACAATTTTGTTTTTTTTTTATGACTCAACTTCAAAAAGAGTTTTCTCGTGCTTTGAAGTGAGTCACATTTCACAAACCTACAAACTATCTAATCTATTTATATACATACATCTTAATCTAGGCACTAATCTATTTACAATAACATACATATTTAGATACAAACATACATAATATTATATATAAAGAGAGAAAAAAAAAATACAAAATTGGTCTGTAGAAAAAATAAAAATACACAAATTGAAAATAAACAATACACAATGAATACACAAGAAAAATGTTACTTCAAAAAGTCTTTCAGCTATACCAAGAACCTACCAAAATTATTTTGCGCCACTATTCTCATATCCACTGGTAAATCAATTAAACCACTTCACCCCATAATATGAATAATGATTTTGGCCAAAAGATATTCTTTAATTTTAAGAAGTTTAATCTCCTCTGGTATTCTCCTTATTTATAAATCACTATTAATCTTAAATGTACACTGAGAAAACTGATATTCATAAATAACGTGAATTCAGCTTAAAGTATGGTGAATTCACCATAAGTACGGAGCATAGTGATATCATCAAAATTAAGATGATAATACGATTTATGATGATAACGGCATATAAGATATGATTATGTTTCCTACTATTTATGTTTGCTTTCATCATATCTCCTATGCCGTCTTATTATATTTCCTACTATTTTTCGGTGACGTTCTTTTATCTGCAGTGACGTCCTATTATTATAGATGACTTCCTCATATCTCTTGTGATGTCTTATTATATTTCCTACTATTTTTCGGTGACGTTCTCTTATCTACAGTGACGTCCTATTATTATAGATGACTTCCTCATATCTCTTGTGATGTCTTATTATATTTCCTACTTTTTTTCGGTGACGTTCTCTTATCTACAGTGACGTCCTATTATAATAGATGACTTCCTCATATATTTTGTGATGTCTTATTATATTTCCTACTATTTTTCGGTGACGTTCTATTATCTACAGTGACGTCCTTTAATTGTTCCTACTATTTTTCGATGACATCCTCATATATCCAGTGACGTCCTATTATAAAAAAATATTTAAAAATCAATATAACTTTATTTATTTCCACTTATTTATTTTTATTCCACAACAAGTTTCAAGAACTACCGTTCTCTTCTTCAGGTGGGTTTAAACTGAAAAAGAGAACGGTAGTTCTTGAAACTAGTTGTGGAATAAAAATAAGTAAGCGGAAGTAAACAAAGTTATATTGTTATTTTAATTGAATAAATAGATAAATTTGTATTTTTCCACAATATTTTTTATATTAACGACCGTACGTTTTCGCCAAGGTGACTTGGCATTTTCAAGGTCTAAACGAAACTTTCGTTTTTCGTTATGTTTACGCAAGTTTCGTTTGAATATGATTCCTCTTACATGAGATTCTGTAATCGTATTATAGTAGAATTCACTCAAAATAGTATGATTTAATATTAAAATTTGATGCTTACTCTAAAAATAAGACGATTCTGTAATAGTATTTAGTATGTTTCACATAAAATAATATGACTGTAGTATAAATTAATGTTCCTTACCTTAAAAAGTTTCACATAATTTTATCACACTAAATTAGGGGACTTCATCGTATTTTCAGTGACACTTCTTCATAAGAAACTGTGAAATCTTTATAAATACGGTGACTCGTCACTGTTTTTTTTATGATTATACTCTTATTTATGAATATCACGTAAATTTATAGGACAGTGGACTATTATTTAATGTGATAAATTTTTAAGATGATGAGCATCATAATTCTTCGTTATTTACTCAAATAATTCGATTCCATCTTACACATTTCAATGATAGCGTAATATTAAATGATTATTTCATTATTTTAGGTGACCGCACCTATTTTATACTTACGTCATGATATTTTTAGATTACACCAAATTGACATTTTTTTCAGTGTAAATACCATCGTTTTGCAGAATATCTATAATTATATTTCCATTTTAATATCTCTGATATTAACACTGCAGTCCTTCTCATGGATGAAGATCTTTTATTGATCTTTTCTTTGTCATCGGAACATGGTCTTCTTATTAATCTGACAAAGTCCCAGGCAATTATAATTGTTAGTCCTCGTACGCTTGTTTTCTGTAAGGAATTTGCAACTCTCACTTCTGTATCTGTACATATATCAATAATCAATGCATTCATTTTACCAGGGTTGTAAAACATCTTGGAATCTTCACAAATGATGAATGTATCGTATGTAAGAAAATCTATTTTATTTGCCCTACATTCATTTAAACTTAAAAACCTCCTTCCATTCCGTTGTAAATAACTCTAGTACAATCACTTCTTCTTCCATTGCTTGATTATGCCGATGTATGCTTTTTGGATGCTAATGAAGTGCATCTCAGTAAACTTGAACGACTTCAGAGTGTATGTTTCATATTCATCTTTGAGTAAAAAAAAATGATCACTATAATATATCATCTTACCGCAATCATCTTTGTTGGCCCAAGATTCGCCAGCGGCGAAATATACACATTCTGTCACTATTTAACAATATTCTCTCTAATCCAAACCTTCCACAGTAACTCAAAAACAAATTCACTTATTTATCCAATCATGTGGATTTCCATTCCGTTCTGCTGAACGTACAACACTATCCATCCCTATCCATAGAACAGAATTTCTCATCTCGTCGTTCGAAGTACAGTCAGTAATGATTATGGAATAGCCTAAGTCCGGATGTTGCGTTGCATAACTCACTTTGTATTTTCAAGAAAAAAATTAAAGAGGAATATTTATCCCTTAACACCTGATCCCAATTTCCTCTCCTTGTCCTTTCCCTTAATTGTTATCTTATAATTTTAAATACCTATTTTCTTTGACTTTTTGTTTTCATTCTTTTGTTGGTGTAGGTACATTCACAATTTCGTCGTACAGTAAAAATTTTGTAATCTGGTTGATTAGAAGAAATTGTCTGATGACAATAAGCCAGTGTGCAATATATTAGTTTATATTATTTACAAAATATTAAATAAATAAGAATTATTCGGTCCTAAAGTCAAATTTACTAAAATACTGCACTCATTTCGGTTTTGAATAGTGCATATTTTCTATTATCATCGTTTTCGAGTGTCCCGTAAAAGCTGGGTTATCGAAAATACAACAGGCAACAATAACATCTCGGAAAGTTCAGCAATGAAGAACCTCTATCAACAACACAATAAATATTCTGAAGTTGCAAACATAGACAAAGAAATTTAAATACTATCAAACTACATAATTGCCTACCAACCTCACTAAAACTGCTACCACAAAACACATCTTCATAAAACTATAAGGAAATACATTACAGCATTCATAAATATTACCAGTTCAGATTATATCAATAAAATAATTACACCTAATCAAATATATTTAACTTTAACATTTTTTTCTTAATAACAATTTAATGTATAATTCAATTCAAGAACTTAACACATAATGTACTATTTATGTCACACAACTGTTCAAATGAATACCTACAGCACAAGACTTCGCAATTACAAATTAATAACACACATACACAGACTTATATGTACACATTTACTTATCTTATAGTGTGTAATTGAATTGTTACTTCTTCTTTATATTATTAATAAATAAATAAATAAATAAGGTTCACGGCCCATTCTTTTAGGTGAGACAAGACTTGAGAGTGGCATACACGCATTGTGTCGTTCTTCTTTTTATAAGGTCATACACATCCGCACCTGGTTATTTAACATTGCAAGATATGCCGTTATGGTATGAAAGAACGAATATTTGTATCAAAATTTACAAAAATCAACATCAATATGATGTTGTTTTTATAATAATTCTTTGAATAATAAAGATTTTGAATCACTTTTATCAAATAAACACAAAATATGGCGCTCGCTGTAAACATAAATCTCAAAGAAAATATCAGGAAATTTTTCTCGGAAAATCTATTTTATTGTAAAAAAAACACCCTATAGCTTAAAGTTCAAAAAAGTAGAGTCGGAGGTGGACCGAAGCGGAAGCTTTCTGGGAATATTTGTCATATATATACATGGCGTTGAATAATAAATCTTTCCTATGATTATTTTTGCAAAAAAATTATAAAACTCAGTTACCTATACCTGGCATATTTTGCTGCTTTACTATCTTCCCATTTAAATTTTCTTAAGTGTCGACGCCATATTTTTTCCACACGAGCGCGCCATAAGTTAATCTATTATATTACAAAGGTTTTTGATGGTCAGAAGATCGAGTCTGAAGTAAATAAAAATAAAAATAAATTCAACCTTACATTGAAATCTTTCAAAAATAAGAATTGACTTTGCATAAAAAACAAACAAAGAAAAAAATATGATATCACAAAAAAAGTCTCAATGCTTTTTTATTTGAATTAAAAAAAACGTTTAAAATCAATAGTATTTTTCTATAAAAAATATTTACATTGTATTAGCACATCCCAAATTTCTTTTAACAATTTTTATAAAAATTGAATGAATTTAGTGACGACATTGCTTCATACAATTTGTATGGCAGTCGCCTATACACAATATGTAAGAAGACTTAATAGTTTGATAGGTACTTAATCTCCAAACAATCATACAGAACCATCATGCTGTTTTCATATTCCGGGTAGGAAAAGAGGACTGACCTCCATACTGTCCTATCTTGACATATATACCAACATGTGTTAAAATTTTCAATAATTTGGATTAATGGGTTTATAGTTTGATTCTTATTCTTCAACTATACATTCTATCGCTATCGACAGTTGGATCTCATGTGTTACATGCAACTAGTATAATATGTTTCTTCTACACTTTTTTTTCAATTTTACCCAAGTCGATGTGCGCAACTAAACCGTCATATGAACACATTATATTATACAAACATGATGTTGATATTTGTGTCGTTTATGACCATATAATAATATGTACACAGGATTTTCAAATCCTCAATGTTCTTAAACATACAATATTTATATTACTCTAGAACAGTCGACTTTTATATCTTATAACGTCCCGATATAACCGTAATATGGTGTCTTTTCCTTCATTTTGTATTTCACCAACGTCACATTTTTATGGCTATTTAAATATACGGTTAAGGCTTAGAACTACCACCCATGGACGCTGTGAGTCATGCGCCAAAACTACTGAATTTTTTTCAAGAGGAACATTTCCATCAATCCTTTTTGTTGATATCAGTAATAATACAAAATTATATACATTAAAGTATTAATGAAAAAAAAATCCAAATTAAAGTTGATTTTCGGAGTACGCAACGATATTCACAGTAGGTTATCAATAATCAAACTGCACCACGGTGGAATCACTCAGTGACGAAGTTATAATAGTTTAAATTAATAATGACGAAGTTATAATAGTTTAAATTAATAATGACGAAGTTATAATACTTTAAAAAGTGCGCAGATGAGCAATAGCCTTTTCGCTGTCTATTGTACATACATAGTTCAAAATTGTTTATTTTTTTGTTTTTATGTGATATAACAATAATGGCAACAAATAAACGGTTTATTATTATTATTTTTAAATCGAATATTTTTTTAAAGTTGCATATACAAACATTGGATTTTTTCCCTTTTGGCAGTCAATGCTATTTTATGACAATTTTTTTTAACAACTCAATATAGACGAATTCTGCATACAGGGCTTACGACCTGTCATCGGCTAGTTTATGTTATCACTTTATGCACTTGCACAACGTTCACCAATTATGCCTTCTTGTTGAGTTCTATACAACTAAACTTTTTTGTAACGCCATCTATTGAAAATCGGTTTGTTTCTTCGTCACTTCAGAGATGGCGACAGCATTTTCAGCTTATTTCCAAACGAATATATTTTCATGATTGAAATTTCGAAAATCGGATTGATTGTAAACTTAATAAGAAGGCATACTTGGTGAACGTTGCGCAAGCATATAAAGTTATCACTTTAACCAGCCGATGACGGATCGTAAGCCCTGAAGGTGTCTTGAGTTACTGATTCTCCTATATTATTCCAACTTCATCCTTATTGTGATATATTTTTTTTTCATTATAATAGTTTTTTTTTTAAAACAGTGTCAATGAAACAAGTTACACATGAACATTCACAGATAATCAATTAACAATACAACTGTTTAAAACACAAAGAAAACTATCGTGGATAATAAAACTTTGAAGTCAGTTTAAACAGATGAGCAGTCGAGCAATCGAACCACTGAGCCACCAATTTATTGTATACACCAATTTATTTTTATATTTTTTGATAAATTATAATTTTCATACTAATAAATTGAATTTGCCTTGCTGCAGTTGATGAATTATCTAAATATAATGAAAGTCAATTTTATACTAGTAAAATAAAGAATACAATTCATATTTCGGACAAATTAAAATTTAATGGATTAAAGTTTGGTACGTATTCTTACACTATACACATACTATCGCCATTGACAGTTGGATCTCATATGTTCCATGCGATTTGTAATACCAATAACACATTTTCCGGTAAAGAAGTCCTTTAATACTGCACAGCACGTGTTCAGGAGAAAGATACCTACATACGAGTATAAAATAAAACCACATCTCTTGATCCAAAATCGAAATCGAGATGTTTGTTTCCAACATTTTCTTGGTTTCACAAGGGCCAAAACAAAATATTTATTATCTTTTTAATTAAAGAAATTGTGTTTCGTTGGGTTATCTGTTGGTATATAGGAACAATTTGTGTTCAGATTTTTCCGGAAATTCAAGCGCGCTAATGGTGTTGGGAATCATTGTGTGGGAATGACGTACCTTCCATGGTTAGGGTGAGATCTTCTTCCGACCCTCTGGTTGTTGGTAATAGAGAGTAGAGTGCCATCACCCCATAAATTTAACCCTTACCTACAACGAACCGTTTTCTGTGTTCCGTGGTTATGGTGTTTTGTGCAATGTATGTAGGTTTATTTACCCTTAGTTTCAGTATATCCAAAGACATTATACAACACAACTTGGAAGTTGTTCTAAATCTAAATAATAACATTGTACTATGTAGGGAGTTAGATTAAACCAAGGATTATACTATTCAGTTTGAACAAACGGCAAATAAATAACATTGTATGTTATCACAGGTGAAAGATTGAAACTTCTTGGAATCTATAGTTAACCAAAACCCAAATAAAGCACATCTCCTAGATTCACTCATTGAAATATTTATTTTGCAAAGGTTATAACTACTTATATTTAAATAAACTTAGTTTTAATGTAACCGTCATTTGGCTGTTTCAAATTTTCTTGTTATTTTAAGTATAAAATACGAATGAACCCTAAAAGAATATTCCCATAATTCAACCGATATTGAAAGAAGAGTAACGGCAGGTAATACAGTGAATAGTGCCAATTATTTCGAGGCAAGAAAAGCTCGCGGCACACAATGGTATCGTCGTACTGACTCTAATGTATCCTAGTGAGACATGGACATGGAACAAGATGCATGATAGTAGGATTAACGCGGTTGAAATGAGGTCACTAAGACTAATGTGTGGAAAAAGGATGTATGATAGAATAAAAAATGAGGATAGTAGACGAGAATGTATGATTGATAAAGATATCGTGAATAAGATGAAGATGGTTTGGCCACATAAAAAGAATGTGTGATGACTGACAAAAAACTATATAAGGCTGATTGAAAAGGAACGAAAAGTTGAGGTCGGTCAAGGAAAAGTTATCATTACCACATAAATGAAATTATGAAAAGTGGAGAGGTTAATAGTAAGAATAGCAGAAGCGTGTGTATAAAACGATACATGGACGTGAATGAAGCGAGAAATGTATATCAAAATAGAGGAGTCTGGCATTCGCTTCTCTTTGCCTAGCCCATATAGGGAAATGGTGTGATTGTATGGTATGGTATATTTCAATATTCTAATCATACGTTCGTATCAAATATTTCCTTGTCCTTCATAACATTTCAACTCAATTAACTAAATTATTTTTCAATCGTTCTTTAATGTTGCTGAAACTGTATTTATATTGGATATTTTTTGTGAGAATTTAAGGTACCTACTCATGTAGGTAATTAAAATAAAACTTTACATAGTACTTTCATATCTTGAAGGCAGTTAGGAAGTTTATGTTTTTAATAATATACATAAATTTTGATACAAACATTCTTTTAACGAATAATATTAAAGAATTTCGTATCATTCGGAACAATCAAAGTATGTTGAAATGCGCGTTATTTTGATACTATACACTCAATTATCAAGATAATTCCCAAAGCGTTCAATAAAAATTGAGTTTGTTGTTAACAGCGTAACGAAATCACGTTCATGATGAGCTTTCGTGACTAGCATCGAGAAAGTTCATGTATAAATCTTGTATGCGTAAAGTTACATGATCATGTCGTGAAGGTATACCTAGCATCATATTTATAAAATATAAATACATAACTCAACCCTAAATAAAATGTATACCATCCTATTCAAAACTTCAGGAAGATAAAACTTATGTTTGACATGTTAATAGTTTTTGATGGCTGGAATAAATGCTTCATTGAAATCAACGTATTAAGTTTTCTTACAATTTCATTTTCAAATTGTAAAAACGAATTAAATTGAAGAATTCCACATAGGTTTTATTGGTCTAAAAATTATGAGTTGTTTATAAAATCGGATGTTGGATCCAATCGATTTCGATTAATTAAAACTATTTTTTTATCAATTCATAGAGGTTCATAAATTCGATTGAGGCAAAGGATGTTAAGTTTGTGGCGCTCAGTACTCTCTGCCTACCCCCCATTTTGGATAGAGAATGGAGGTCTTTTATTTTATAATAGAGAATGATGTAGGTACTTTTATAAAGAATGATGCTCTTGTCGAAATTTGAAATATTAATAACGAAACAAAGGAATTTGAGAATTTTTTCATATCCAGCCATATTTCGGGTGGAATATTTTATGAAAAAACAGAAATAAGTAAACTACGTGAATTGTTAATATTTTAAGGGCATTTTATTATTTCGAGGCTCATACTCGACAAATTATTATTAAAGATGCCCTCACGGTTAAGGTGAAATTTTTCTTGGGTAAGCCCACAAAGAAATACCATCTGATACTCAAGTTTGTCCTGTTACGCAAGGAATATGATATTATGCTGTAGGCTTTAGAAGAGGAAAAATAAATCCACTGATATGAGCTCTCCCAGAATAGAAAAATCCCGAGCAGAATTTGGATTATCTTCTGTTCCGTTTTCTCTGGGGAATGGAAGAACACTTAAGTTTTTAAGCGTCGGTTACTTAGGATATCTCTTAGTTACACACGAATTGTACCATCATAGTGATTGAGTTCCTAACTTCAAACCAAAAAAAGTAATGTTTATCAGTAAATTAGTGTTTTATCACACTAATGAAATATTCAAAACGTATTGAATAGTTCAATAAATACGTAACGTATTATTTTGTCAACGTTTTCAAAATTTAATTCAAGTAATAATTATTAGGTGAGTGGTGGCAGATCAGTTAGGGCTCTGGGTTAGTAATCCAGTGGTCGCGATTTCAAATCCTGACACTACCGATTCTGTTTTTTTTTAAAGAGAAAAAAAATAATGAATTTTACAATTGTTCATTTTAACCTATATCTTCTTCTTCAGCCTGTTTTTTTCCATTCTTGGACATAACCCTCCCCCTTGATCCTCCACAACTCCCTGTCTTGGGCACACTGCATCCATCTCCCTCCGGCACATTTCTTGATGTTATCAGACCACTGCCGGCACATTTCTTGATGTTATCAGTCTGCCGACACCTCTTCGGCTTGTTTTCGGTCGCCATTCTATGATCTTTTTGGTTCATCGTGAATCCTTAACCTATATACTTTCTATTAATTTTTCATTAAAACCTACAATATAGTTTCCAGATACTATACCATAGTACAATGTGAAACTATCTAGTACCTGCAAATCCTACATATTTTGTCTTTTTACTAAGAAATAAAACAGCACTGCTATGTTTTTGAAGATAGATGAGATATTTATCTAATGAAAAAACAAAAAAAATCTTATTTTTCAAGTCAAGTTGTAGGGAGGTTCGTATCAATTATTACCAGCTGCTAAACCAATTAGTATTTATTATACGTAACATTTAAAAGTTTAATGTTAATTATTTGCTTGAAAACTCCATCGTTTTGGCGAGATTATTATGACAAGACTAATTTCTCTACCAGAATAAAAGTAAACAATACAACCAACGTCCACGGTTCAAACATACATAATACAAGCACGGTCGCTATAAATCCTCGGTAGAATGCTCGAGATAATTTAAAATTTGTCATTGTTTTTCATTGTCAACAGAAAACAATAAAGCAATCTGTGAAGTTTCATATTGTTTTGGTAAATTACCATACCAACTTGACACAATAGGGACAGAATGTAAACTGACATTCTACAGACTACACCAACTACTAAGATGTAAAAATTCATAAACATATTTTACAGGAAATTTCGTTGTCCTCGGTAAATGATTGATCTCAATTTATGGAAATATTTCCCCTAGTCAAGTTATTCAAAATTGGTTTTAGTATACATCTGTAAATGATCTCGGCATCACTCTAGACACAAAGTTATCATACGAACTACATATAAATTCTATAGTAACTAAAGCTTCTAAGATTCTCGGATTTATAGTGAGAACTTCCAAATTGTTTTGAAACATTTATATTATCATAATATACTAGTTACGTCCGTCCGCTTCTTGAGCACGCCTCACAAATATGGAACCCTATGTAACTAACTTATAAAAACAGAATTGAACGTGTACAGTATAAATTCCTTAATTATTTAAACATTCGATCTTTTTTTTTCTTTTATATCAAAAGAAGACGTCAGACTATCACTTTCATAAAATGGCATTGAAGAATTATCAAGTTTTCGTAGTAAAATATTAAAATAAAAAATAGTTTAACAGAATCATTTCATGAAAATACAGAATATTTTCCATACAAAATTTGAATACTATAAAGAATAGCTTGTTAGTAAGGAGTTTAGCGTTGGACACAACCCACTCGTTTTTTAAATAAATACAGTCCCAATAAAGTAGAATTATAATTAAATTCAATAGAATGATTACCATAATACTTTAATAATAATTCTAAGTTGGGTGGTGGCAGAGCGGTAAGCCCGCTGGGTTAGTAATTCAGTGGTTACGAGTTCGAATCCTGTTACGACCGATTTTGCTCACTATAAGCTCAAGCATTCATGCGTTGTAATTTATGAGGATAAATATGTTCTTGTTTCAAGGACATATTCATTCTTTGAAAAAATATATTTATGTCGGAAAAAATCTATTTTTAATGTTGTATATCTCATAATTTCAACGCTTTTCTCTTCTGGAATCTATATTGTAATATTATTATAGAAACCCAAATATGAGGGTGAAATATTGAGAATATCGTGTTTATCAGTATTGATGAGTCAACAAACACCGTCACCACTCAAGCGTTGTGATAGCTCAACCGAAAAGCTTTCAAACAAAATCTTTAATTCGGGTCTTACGTCAGCTTAAATTGAGAATAAGTATCAGGAAGTTGTCAAAAGAAATCCTACCACTTGAAAGAAAATACTCATAATTAAACTTTTGTTCAAAATTCACCTTTTTGTCAAAACCAACAGGAAAATATCGAAACTTAAAAATAAGTTGCGGTTTTGATACAAATTTGTTGATGCACCACTGTTTACTGTTTATTGACCGGTTAATTCGTGAAATCAAGTTGTACTCTCCTCCACTTCTATAAAAAAGTGGAAATTTTTAACATCAATATCTGATCAAGTGTCATGTAGAAAATTCAGAATACAATTTTCTACGTGATGTTTTTATGTATGAGGCGAATGACGAATACTATGAAATTATGTGTATTACTAGATTTATTTCTCATGACATTATGAATATTTTTATTGTTTGTAGCGCTAGATTTGTTTTCTTAAAACTTACTACTGTAGAAAATGTTTTCAAGTATTTTGTCATGAAGTTGGTCGTATTAATACTATCAACTTTTATTTCATTTTTATTTATTGATAAATTCACAGAATATATTACATTACATTGTGCACATAATCCATTAATATATATGTATTCCAATTATGAATTTTCACATGACACTTTACATATTATGTAATGCTTGGTACAAAAAGTATTCACAAATAAAACAATCAATATAAAATTGATAGAGGAAATAACAACAAATTAATTAAACAATAATTTTTTATGTTTTTATCAATGAATGTGACTGAATTCTTAAACAATTGAACACGATTACACAGATAATATAGAAGTAAACTTCAGATCTGTCACTCAATACATAGAAGCTGTAACCGGATAGTCATAAGGTTTCGTGCGTCCCCGCTATAGGGGCAATGAATACGCGACCGGTTCATGGCAAATTTAAAATTCCATTTTAAAATGTTTCCAGCTTTGAGGAATGGATTTTGCAAATAAAAAAAAACCATTTTTCAAAATTACAAAATACACACATGAAGGATTTTATTTGCAATATTTCAAAAATCAGGCCAAATAATTCATAAAATACATGGTTATTAATATAATGTGCATTGTAGATTATTAGGTTTTTTTAATTTATTTTCCAAGAAGAAAGATTTATTACTGATTTTCGGAAAACTATACCTATAAATTCACTTCGCCGTATATCACTTGACAATTTTTTAAAACACAACAAAACTTATCAGCCATCTTACGAAGATAATCGAAAAATACAAAAAGCTGGCAATAGATTAACACCATCACCATCACATGGCGTGATGATATTATGTATGTAGATTAACACCGAAAACAATAAGAATTTTACAAAATCACATGTGTTATATTTATTATTTGGTTTACATCAAGATTTTAAAGGATCAAAATGTTTCGCGTCACAGCAAAACACAATTGAAGTATGCTGAAGTTCTGAAAATTTTACATCGCATTTTCAAAAATACCAGCATAAAAAAAAATAAATAGCGTCACCTTTGGAGATGCAAGCGTAAAGTAAAACCAATGCTACCAATGAACTGCCGCCGGCGTGCACTACCATAATTGATATAATAAGTAGGTATGCTTCTATTTAATTTATACAAACAATTAACTGCTTACAATTAATTGGGCTAGGTTGCGGCTATAGGGGCCTAGCCAGTAAAGTTGGGGGTGGCTGCAGCCCCACCCCAGGTATCTGGGCAACAGGTCAGTGCCCTCTTCAATTCTTACCTATGGAAGAGCAGGGCAGACGCCTTAATGCCTCGCTCGGCGGTGACTCATCAAACGTGGCGAAGAGTAAGTATGCATCACCGGGCGATGGAAATCGAAGAACTGAAAGTACTGTCCGGTGGTGTACCTGAAATTCGCCAACATGAGTACTAAGGGGTGGAGGAGCCCCCCGTGATGATTGATCGGCACGACCCACTCTGCGGCACCCTTGCTGATGACGTAAACAGGTCGAGCTGACGCTGCGCCTGGCGTGGAAATCGAAGAACTGAAAGTACTACGGGCGTGGCGAAGGCTCCCTGTGGCAGTCTGTTGTTCGTGGAGCTGCTGGGAGGGTAACCCCTGCTTTGATTCACGGGCCTCCACGAATGTGGTCGGACTCTTAGGGGTAGTGGTTGTACTCGCTTGATAGGGAATATTTGTGTTGTCCGACGTGCGGCTGCGTCCGGTGTTGAACAGGACCAATGGGTCCTATAGCATCACCGGCGTAGAAGTGGTTCGCGATCTTCCTCCTGCTTACAATTAAGTAATTGGTCATACAATATAGTACATATGTCAAAAAAATCGTTTGCGATGGTAATTAGGTATAGACAAAAATTGTACTTTAAAAAAATTAATATTCTTTTATATGCAACAATTTTCTTTTAATATAAGTTTTTGTTTAACAAATAAATATGTCATTTTTAAACAAGTACGTGTACATCTTCTGACGTTCCCTAAAATAAGCATAAATGCTTGTGCTATAGATGAAGGAAATCGGTCGTGGCAGGATTCGAACTCGCGACCACTGGATTACTAGCCCAGCATTCTAACCGCTCTGCCATCGACCCATCTATTTATGTACAACTAAATGTAAGGATGCAAAACTAAATGATTGTGACTTATAATAAAACGAATAAACGCGCACGAAATGTTTATTTTAAAATATTTCTATTTTTCTTTACAAAATACGTGTCTACTAAAACATCCATTCGTTAACCTAATAGTTCTCTCGGAGTATTTTCTAAGGAGTGATGACATCAGATTTGTTCCTTGAGAGATTCTCACGGTCGTTTGTGGGTCTGAGAATACCACCGTACGGGGAGTAGAAAAGTGTTTTCGTTGGTACGAAAAATCAACAAGAAAGCTGGTAATGTTTAACTTGGAAACCGTACGTTACCCATTCCTTTCAACTGTGGAACGTTATTATTTGACACACGTATTTCTGGGAAAATTCACGCATTTCTACCGACGGAACACAGAATACAGCAGTGAGCGTGAAATACCCACTCTTCGACTTAGACAAATGACTTAAGTGTTGAGGGTCTTGTATTGAGATATCCCGCCTTATCTTTAACACCTCACATTATTCTATTTTGTTCCTTACTCTCTCCTTCCTTTAAAAATAATCATTTTTTTTCTAAAAACAAATCATTCCTTTTTGTCAAAAATACGGTTCACTCTATCTTCACTTTAAGTTTAAAGCGATACTATTGTTTCCCTCAGTACTCTTTGGCTCTTCAGGTAAAGTGTCTGCAAGGTTTTAGAGTTGTCGAGGCTCTTCTTAGTTTTGCAAGGGGTCATTATTTGACCCCATAATCAAAACGAGTGGTAGTGAAAAAGTTTGTAGTTCCTACTACTATCTAAGGCAATTATAAAACGACCTCCGCAATCTAAATTAATAATTATGACACTTCATACAATATTTATAAAGGGTGTTGATTTTCACTCTCTTATCTTAAAGATAGAAGAAATGTTCTTTGACGATTGCCACCAAAGTATTTAATGTTTTACTAACTAAATTGTTCAACAAAGTTACTTTAAGAATTCGGCCTTGTTTAACAACAAATACAATCAGCGAACTTTATTTAATATTTTAATTTAGACTTACAAATTCAAATAATGTCCTGCACGATATTATATTTGCTACGCTCAACTCAGTCTGATAAAAAGGAATATTAATTATAATACAGAACGAGATAGATTTCTTGGTATATAGACTAGAAACTGACTCACTGTTCTTTTGGCATTGAATCATAATCAAGTTGTGAGAAAACACCGTTTAGCTTTGATGATATAAATCAACATCCAATATAAAATTTCCGAATGAAATTCAACGTTAAAACTTTGTTTGATCTTATTTAAATTTCTTGTAAAAAATCAGATGAACGGATCTACCAAAAAATAAGTGAATTTATGTAAGGTTGAAATTTATTTTAAATTCTAATAGCCATAAAATTTATATTTCAATAAAAATATGATTTACCTATTAAAGTTGCTTATTGATCAGACCTGGCAGCAATATTATATTTCACCAATTGGTCGAAACCATAAGTGTTATTGAATTTCATCCGAACAAGTTTCCGACGCACACTCTGAATAACAAAGAAATTTGACAATTTTTCCTCAAACTTGTTTAAGAAGATAAAGTGTTGCGGCTTGGTAATCCTTCAATTCATACCTTCCCGACATTTCCTATATTTTTTCCCTAGCAACATCCATTAATCCAAAACCTACCTAATTACCCCGTTGCAACAATAAGACCACGCACAAATCGACACATAAATTCAACCCAGCCAGTATGCAGCGACTAGCCGACGGTAACGTTAATGACAGTCGCCAGTAGTGAAAACCGAATAAGCGCCGTACGGCCGTAACGAGTGTTTTTTGAACATTAAGTTTACAAAGTGTAGTACATGTGGGATCAACAAAGAGTGCAGTAAACAGGGTAAGTCCTTTGTATCTTTCCTTGGTTTATCAACTGCCATAGTTGTGATTTTGCTTCCCCATGTAATCAGAGTGTCAGAGCTGCATTTGATCGCTTCGAAACCGAAGACCGTTAAATCCTCCATTTTGCCGCCGAAGATCGCGCCAGCCATTAAAATCATCAAATTCTTTTCTGTGTGGGCTTAAGCCTACACATAAAGAATCTGGTTGCCCTGACATAGCTGTAGGTCTTTTGACTTATATACCGGTGACTAATTAAATTCCTTGCAATAATAATTTCGTAAAATGTATTTCCCACGCAGTGGTTGCTTCTCGGAACACTGGATAATTGAAAGAAACATTTGTTTGACCAAAACTCACTACTTTTACATTTTACAGTGGTATTTATAAAACAATTTAATTTCTAGAATGTACTTATGCCTATATATTCCAAATATTTTTTTTACGTGACATCTCTTCTGCGCGGAGGTTGGCGGCTATTAGAGTTATTTCCAACTTAGTCATCTTTTTCAGGATATATATAAAAAAAAATTTGATCAAAAATAAATTTAATAAAATAAATAAACTGAAACATGCACCAATATTAATTATGAAAAAAATACACAAACTTTTTTCTGACATTTTTGGTGTTTTTTTTTCATATTTTACAAAGATACGTGTAAAATTTATTGATTATCGGATATAAAATATATTAGAAGAAGACGAGAAAACATGAAAATACAACACAAACGACTATTTGGAGTTCTATATCATTAAAATATCTCTACTTATTTTAAATAGACCAATGTAAAAGCTTAAATGTACATAACCAGAATCAAAGAGTATATAATACATACAAACCATAAAGTCATATACATTACGGCGCACGGCGTAAGTACAGAGAAACGAACGCCATACTCCTCTATTTTTGCACACATTCCTAGCTTCCTTTCATCCACGCATCGTTTCATACATGCTCGTCGATTTTTCAAGCTTCTTATATATTTCTTCTTCTTCTTCTTCTTCTGCTTATTCTAGTACTGGGTACTGTTTGTTCTCGGATTCACTCCTGGGACGCGGATGTCCAGCTGTCCTTCCATCTCTTTGGCGGTCGTCCAGGGAGTCTGCTGGTTGACGGTATCTCGTCTGCCGCTATTTTCACCACTCTCACTGAATCCGCTCTTTCAACGTGATCTCTCCAGTAACGTCTTCTGTTTCTACCCCATCTCACGACATCCTCGGCATCGCAGATCCTCCGACTTTCGGAGTTTCGTATTCTGTCTCGGATGGTTAAACCTGCGATGGGGCGGAGAGTTTTCATCTCGGTGGTTCGCAAGAGACTCTTTTTTCTCGTGGTGTCGGCTCTGGTTTCGATGCCGTATGTCATTATTGGCCTTACGCATGTCTTATATATCCTCATTTTGCTTTCTTTCAACATGTGTTGGTTTCTCCATACAATAGTTCGCAAGCACCCCGCTACAACGGCAGCCTTATTCGTTTGTTCCCTGACTTCTTCGTAAAGGTCACTGCTGCTTGATATTTCAGCGCCCAGGTACTTGAATCGCATAACTTGTTCTATTGTCTTAATGTCGACTACGAGTTTGCAACGTACAGCCTGTTTTGAAGTTACCATGCTCTTTGTTTTTTCTATGGAGATTTTCATTTTGTTTTGTTGCGCCAATATGTGGAATTTATGCAGGAGTCTTTGGAGGTCATCTTCACAATCAGCCATGAGGACCGCGTCGTCTGCATAGCATACAATATCGATTCTCTTATTTCCGAGAGAGTAACCCAATTCCAATGGTTTGATGTCGGCCCCTGCTAATTACTCTATCTCTTACACCCATGTATAGTTTTTTGGTCAGTCGTTAATCATTCATTCTTTCAATATTTCCAAACCACCTCAAGGAATTCACATTCATTTTACTTATAATATTCTTCTTTATCTTGCATTCTCTCCTAATTTCCTCATTTTTCATTCTACCATATATCGTTCTATAGCATACTCTTCTTTGTGATCTCATTTCTACAGCATTTATTCTACTTTCATGCGTCTTTTGCCATGTCCATGTTTCACTGGCAAACGTCAAATTAGGCACTAAAATTGCTTTGTGTATGGCAATTTTGGCTTCCTTTGAGATGTATGGATTGGACATTACTGGTATGAATGCTCCGTTTATTCTAATACCTGCCATAACTCTTCTTTCAATGTCTTTATCAAGACTTCCATTCCGTTCAAACATAATTGCCAAGTATACATGTCATATTCCTCTACTTGTTCTAGCCATTTGTACTCTACTTTTATCATACATGCAGTTATACTCTCGGTTTTTTCGAATACCAATATCTTTGATTTACGCATGGCTAAAGTTCACTGGTCAGAACATATCAGCAACGACGAGGTTCTAAGTAGGGTTGGAGAGACAAGGCAACTTATGAAAAGAATCGCCCAACAGAGAACAACTTGGATAGGCCACAGCATCCGGCACCCAGGCCTGCTTTTTACCATCGTCGGGTTTTACCAAGGAATGTTTGATGGGGGTAACTGTAGAGTTCGCCCCAGAAACAACTACATATCGTCTGCTGACAGGAAAAAGTCACTAACTGTGACAAACATGTTTTCGAGATAATGGCTGTCAAAGTTTTTCGGCAATATTAACTCTCATAACTTCTTTAATTGTTTATAGATTGTCATGAATTTTTCAACATACATAAAAATTAGCCTAATCTAACTATATTTGATGTTCAAATTTGACAAAAACTCATAGGGAATGAAAATAACACAAAATTGCATATAATGAGATTTTCCTGACGGCGCATCTGCCTTATTGTGTGAGATTGTATGTAATATTTCTATGTGGCAAAACTCATTATAATGCTTTCATAAAAAAATTCAAATTTTAATCACTTCTTTGCAACCTGCACAAGTGGCGAGTTTATTGCCATTTTGCAATTTCTTCCAAACTTTTTGTATTCTTCTAATATTCTAATTTTATTAGTACCTATCATGAATATTTCAGATGTTTCAAATGAAAGGTACCTATTGTGCCCAGGACCTCTAATTTTTTTTCTTGACTTAAAAATTAATAGAAATTTAGGTATTTACTCACATTTAGGTATTTATAAATATTATTTATACTGGTTCGACCATACGAACGAAATTCTGAAAGAAAGAAATCTAAGAAACTTGAAAAAAAGATGAACATATAATAATGATGTATAATATTGATGAGGCGATGTATGTGTTCCAGGATATAAAAATATAGTGTTTGGTTGTCTCTGCCTACCCCGTTAGGGACATGCATGGGTTGATGTATGAGAATAACAGACAAAAATTTTGACATGATGTATCAATGTAAATAAGGCGATTAATGCAATCCGGGATAGAAAACAATGGCGTTCTTTTCTCTCTGCCTACCCAGTTAGGATGTGATGCTATGTATTTATCGAAAATTATTTTTTTTAGTTAATGTGTTAAAATTTTCGAATGTTGGTAGTTAAATACAAAAATATGTAAAAAAAGACTTCATTACAACGATAATGACTTTTTCCAGACGGCATAATTGAAAAAAAATGCAGATAATGAATATTTTTCCTAAAAATCTCCGCAACGGGACCTGATATGAAGATAATTTTTTTTCCAGATGTAAAGTGTGTTTTGGTGAATATGATAGCATAGTTAACTCAATTTTGCCAAAATAGGCAGTTAGCGCGCTGGGCTAGTAATCCAGTAGTCGCGAGTTCGAATCCTGCCTCGACCGATTTCGTTCACCTATAGCACAAGCATTTATGCTTATTTTAGGGAACGTAGGAAGATGTATATGTACTTGTTTAACAAAAAATACACTGCATTTAGTTACGAGATTAAAAGACTTTTGCATTCGCGTAAAATAAAAATATAGCCCTATATTATGTCAGCCATGTAACGAAATGATTAACATAGATCATACATTTAGATGGGTCGGTGGCAGAGCGGTTAGCGCGCTGGGTTAGTAATCCAGTGGTCGCGAGTTCGAATCCTGCCTCGACCGATTTCGTTCACCTATAACACAAGCATTTATTTGCTTATTTAAGGGAACGTAGGAAGATGTATATGTACTTGTTTAACAAGGACATATTCATTTTTTCGTTAAAAAAAATACACCTCGTAGACTAAACGATAACAAATATAATCTAGAAATAATAACACAAAATGCAAAAAATTAACAAAACAAAAGAGTTTAGATTTGAAGTTTTGAAGGTAGGGTTCGTAATATTGCTCACATTAGTTTGTTAATTTATCTATGTTAGTATTTTTGATTGGAACTCTTCCCATAGAAAATGTTATTGTATGAAGGACGCGTCCCACTGATTTAAAATAAGATAATCACTGTGAAATTTTCAAAGAAAATCTTTTTCATTATAGTTTTCTTCGAATTTATAAGAAAATTTTAAAAAGATTTTAGAGAACATTTAAGTAAAATATCACAACGATACACTCATAAAAATTTTAAATATTAAGACGTGTACAATTAAGTGAACATCTTAAAAATATTCATGCGATATCTTCTCACTATAATCGTACTTAATTATGGATATTATGTAAATGTGAATACAAAGATTGTCAATGGGGGTTCGTAATGAGATATAGGTACATTATACATATCTAGCAACCATCATAGTACGAGATAGGAAGACAATAATAATTTGAATCTAAAATCAAACAATGGCAACAAAGATAATGAATGAGGTACAATATCGTCCATATAATGAATAACATGATCATCTTAACAAGATTGAATTCTAGATATACCTAATATAATAAAGCAAAGATAATGATCGATAGATGAAATTGGTGACAGCATAGATCCTTTGTCAAATTCCTCAGGTCCTTTATCAAAAAAAAAACTTGACATTACCCATAAAATGACATAAGCAAGGAATGAAAATCATTATATTATCATCGCATTGATGCATAAAGCTATGCTTAATATAATGCTATCCATCTGGTTAAGTTCTCTAAGTTGTATTTTTCTACTGTGTTATAAATTTTTAAACAATCATAATACCTATGTAAAATAATTATTCTCAAAATGCTTATCTCAAATATGATTTTAAATTTTATGATTTTTAATATAATTTACAATCAAAATCTTTTCATACACCCTTTTACACATATCCACACACGCAAACACACCCTCACGTTAACAAAAACACAAAGACACCTAATAAATGTTTTCATGTACCTACTATTGTATTTTATATGTACTTTTTGATATTTTTTATGACTTAAAATGTGTACTTTTGTACTTTATTATTTGTATTTTTTATATTTTTTTTGTGCCTTAGATGTTAAGAATTCACGTAGCTGAAATTTATGCTTACTTATTGCCTAGTATTACCTCAGAACAGGCTTTGCCTAGTGAGGTAATAAATTCTATTTATATATTTCATGATATGTTATATTTTATTTTATATTGTATTATGGAAATTAATAAATAAAAATAAAAAAATATTGGGTACCTACCAATTACAAAAAATGACCTCTTGAACATGAAAATCGAACAAATTCATTTTTATCATTTTTATTTGGCAATAGTGATATTTATTAGATCATATTACATCTTATAGAAATTGGTTAAATGTTTTTGAACCTTTCTTTTCCCTAATACAGCCACTTAGATTTTATTTCTTCCATAAACCAAAGCCAAGTAGCAGAAGAAAGGATATAAAAAGCAATAATTGACGGTCAAGACCCCAAAACTTGAACTTTTATGTGATCTTTTTTCCCAACTTTTCCGCAGAAGTCGCCTTATTTGAAATTAGGTACATAATGATGTCTGTATTATCCAATTGTGAAAGACGCAATGAGACAACAGACCCACTACTACAAATCCCATCAAAAATCTTTTTCAACGAAAATTTCAAGAACCTATAAGTAACTGTAATATTTTGTAAAAAAAAAAAACATTAACGTTTCTCGATTTAATGAGTAAGTACACTCCACCATTTTTCACAATATTATATTTTATCTTGCTATATTTGAAGCACTTATACATCTTTTTCATTTTGGATCAATGTTTAATGTAAAAAGTTCTCAAATATGTGTGTTCTAAAATTATTGCTCCCAGTTAAAATTAAAAGATGTATACTTTGATGGTGAAGTATGTATATCTCCAATAAGTTAATTTCATAATATCAGAAATTGTGACAATTCAAGTATTTAAAAAAAGTGAATAATGAAAGTCATACTCATCGCACGTTCTTGGGGAATCAAATTTACTATGCAAAAAGTATCATTTTTCTAATTGAGAAATATAAAAATAATATTCTGGGGGGGCAAGTCTGGTCAACAGGCTTCCATCATCAAAACCATCCATGTTTATATACCCATATCATGGATGGATTTGATTCCGACGGTTGACCGGACTTTCTCCCCAGGTCAAGCGGTGAAATCTAAACCCTCATGATTACCCACATCATAGATAAAATTATCTTATGGAGTTGTATAATACCTTAATATATTATAGAACTCCATATGATAATTATATTCATGATATAGGTAATCATGAGGGTTTTGATTTCATCGTAGGTCCAGACTTGCCCCCCAAAATTTATACAATGTTATCCAACTGTCGATTTATTTTCATTTACATATCCACATAGTTTCAAGCCAAGATACGCGAGGTTTATGTGGTCAGGGGGGCAATTCCTGTCAAGTGATGGAATCAAAACCCTCATCATAACCCATATCATGGATAGAATTATTTTATGGAGTTCTATTACATCTTAAGATATCTTATGATATTATAGAACTCCATAGCCTAATTATATCCACGATATGGGTTATCATGATGGTTTTAATTCCACTTTTTGACTTTACTCGCCCCCCAGATCTTTTTTTTCAACTTTGAAGCCAAAAAACACCAACATAAAGGTTTTCCAGCATATACATATGTTATATTATATATGGATGAACTTAGAATTCGGAGTAAAACATTAAGTGTGTCTGTATGTGTCCGTCCGTCCCTTATAACTTTTGATTCGCTTAATGAACAGAGCCCAAAATATCAGAAAATATAGAAAGTTATAGGCCTACAAAACTTTCATTATAAGAATTTTTAATTTTTGTTCCAGTCAAGTGTGAAGTTTTTTGAAAAAGTTCCAGAGTTCCAAACTTTTTTTATAAAAAAAACATTTTTTGACGAATTTGTGTTTAACTCCCTTTTTTCCACATTTTCCAAAAATATCGAAAAACCCCGAAACACCCCAACTAGATAATTTTATTTTCTACATTTTAAACTTTTTTGCCAATTTTTGCAAAAATTGATTTTAGTGACGACATTGTTTTGTCCGAATTTGTATGTCAGAAAACACAATATCTATATAATTTTTTCTTCATACAAACCAACAAGCTGTTTAAATATTCATGATAGGAAAAAGTCCTGACCTCCACGCTATCCTAACTTGCATACATGTTTTGTATAGAAAACAAAATATTTTAAAATATCCAATAATTTGGATTAAATGGTTTATAATTTGATATGTATTCATTTTTCAACTATGCATACTGTCGCCATCTACCATTGTGTCTCATGTGTTACATGCAAATAGTAGAATAGAAATGTTTTAGCTGAATTTAATTTATTTTTGTATACATTTGCTATAAAGATCTAAATTACACAGCGGTAAATGCTCTACCTATGTATGTACAAATTCTAATCCCTTATATATTTTACGAGTAACGAGTTAATGAATGCTTGTCCATTTGTTAACCCTAAACGTAGGTTAGCTAAAATAGTATACCTCTAGTTTATCAGTTTAACCTTGAAGGGTACAGCAATAACTTTTGTTGGGTGGGTAAATATATTATTCTCAAAATCAAAAGTTTTTATACCACCCAAATTGTTTTATTTGGATCCGCAGTGTCTGTACATTCTAGAAACAAACATTCTAGAATACAAGTAAATTTAAATGTAACGGTGTCAATTTTAAGATTTTATTTTACCATTACGACGACAGCATACATACATAATAATGATAAATAAAAAATCAAGAAAACAGAAATTTGCACACTTGGCCACATTCGGTGGTTTCTCGAAATAACGAAGTCAAGATCAAAACCTAGAGTGTTCCATTTCACAAACACGTTAGACTCCTGCGAATATACTGACGGAATAAATGGAAATCTAGCCAAAAATGGTGGCCAAGTGCCGTGTCTGGTGGCCGCCACTCAGCCACAAATGTTGCGATTGGTGGCCGCGTCTAGTGGCTTGACTCAATCAGTGTGGGGCCGCCCTTATTTTATTTTAGATACTTGTGTCTGATTTACACCAGTTTAGTTTTCAGGCAATTAGTTAAGTACAGTAGTGTTCATAGCCAGGACAGTAGCGAATCAACTCGACTTGCAAGCTGCCTTGCGAGTTGAACGAAATACAATCGCAACTTGCCGCGTGTAAACAGTCAATTTAGTACAGTGAATACGTAAAAATAGAAGAACTTTAAAAGATTTTATCATCAAATATATGCGATGTTGTTCGTTCATCGCGACGAAACAAACGTACTTGACTGTCTTTTGTGTAAACGGTCTCTGGCCATCAATTACCTGCCACTTGACTAAGCACTAAATGGTCACTGTCCATCAGTTACCTGCCACTTGACTAAACACTAAACGGTCACAGTCCATCAGTTACCTGCCACTTGACTAAGCACTAAACGGTCACTGACCATCAGTTACCTGCCACTTGACTAAACACTTAACTGTCACTGTCCATCAGTTACCTGCCACTTGACTTAACACTAAACTGTCACTGTCCATCAGTTACATGCCACTCGACTAAACACTAAACTTTCACTGTCCATCTGTTACCTGCCACTTGATTAAACACTAAACTGTCACTGTCCATCAGTTACCTGCCACTCGACTTAGCACTAAATGGTCACTGTCCATCAGTTACCTGCCACTTGACTTAACACTAAACTGATGTAAATCAGGCATTATAAATATAAGGTTTTTTATCGTAACTGTTGAATTAGTTTATGATTTTATTAATCTGGGAGTTTTTGGAAGAATTTACAAATAATATACAAATACCGTATGTTGCATCGCACCGCTCGTAGAACGTTGTGTATTCAGAGGTGAAAACAATAACCTATACAATTTTATTGTTTCTACTCGCCGGAAAATTGTGCATTCAAAGGAACTAAATATTTGTGAAAATAGAAAAGTTATATATTCAAAAGAAAAAGTGAACGAAAATTTCGGGAAAACTTGAAGGTGTTACCTTATTTGTGGAAACTCGGAATTAAAAACATTTCTTTGTGATAGAGATACTTTTTCCGCTTAAAACACCTCGCGGTGGTTACCTCATATTTCCCGAGAATAACTCAATTTTACTGTTATGAAAAATTTAAATATACAAATTCATACCTCTCATAAACTGTAACTCGACACTTATAAGATAATTTAAAAAAATATATAAAGTATAACTAATAAAATATAAAAATTTTACACTTAATTGTTGATTCTTTTTTGTGTATAAGGATGAAAATGGACTTCACCCAGTCTTCCGACCAGGGGGGCGAGTCTGGTCCAAAGGCGAAATCATAAAGTGAGTCTTTGTAAAAGTCTATGCAGTATCTTCTCCATCTTTCCAGGACCTTTTCATATTTATCCAGGACTCGCCCATTTTCGTCTTCAACGCAGTATTATCTTCGTAGTAAGTAAATAATATCGTCAGTGCCGATTATCGACCTGCTTCAAATGCAATGGAGAATTTCACCATACTATAGGTACATGTGTCGGTCAAACTGATACTAATTTCAAAAAGATAACTACAGCACCAAAATCTAATTTACTAATTTACCTCTTTTTACACTCTTGTTTTAAAAAAAGAGCCCATCAAATCACTGGCTTCTCCCGTTATTTTGCAAGACAGGCCTACTGCTGATTTAATCAGAAAGAGAGAGATGGGAAGTCGGTATGAAGAACGTGCGGAGTCAATGTTCTTCTTCTTATTCTTTAGCCTTCCTCCCTCCACTGCTGGATGTAGGCCACTTCCATTCTTTTCCATTCGTCTCTGTCTCATCCAGGTCCTTCCAGCATCCAGGTCCTTCCAGCTTGCTGAACCATGTCATCGGACCACCTTTTGGGGGATCTTTCGACACTTCTATTTTTGGTCCAGGGCCTTCTCTGTAGGATTCTGGGTGCCCACCTAGTATCCCCCTGTCGAGCCATATGCCCAGCCCATTGCCACTTCAACCTTCAGAGGAGTCAATAACTAATGAGAACCAAGGACCAAATGAAAAAGAAAAACAAATTGTAAGTAAGGTCCATGAAGACGAGGTTGATGATCGAAACTGTTTATGATACTAGCCAGGCTTTGTAGGATTTATTAATATGACGGATATACTCATATATTCTCGAGGAAGGATCTGGTCAGAAAACCTCTGCATTTTTCAATGGCAAAGATAATTGTGATATCAATTAATTACAATTTTTGTTCAAATTTTCATAGCAAGCGGTCCATAATTACAAATAATTTGTAATTTGGAAAGTGGCTCTTAGTTAACAATAATTAATTACTCAATTAAACTCATCTATTTGTATTCCTTCCCCACTAATGTCAGTGCTTTGGAATTCCAGCACTGAATGATATAACCATTCTTTCATTTTAATTGCCTTTCAGGAGGGAGAATATCTCAGTTTTCAACAACTGAAGAATGGACGCTAACGACCAACAAACTTAGCTAACAAAATGAAATTTTATTTTATTTTCATTCCATTATGGGACACTAAACGAACTTTAAAAGAAAATATTGTAAAAAATAATGAAACATCTTTTTTCTATGCGATATTTTTGTTTATTTATAACTATTCCTATTTTTGTTAAAGCCTTTAAGAAGTTCTGTTATAGTTATAGACGTTATGGTGCCTTACTATTGTTAGATTCCCAGTAGGTTAATTTTTTGCAGAGTTCTTGGTCATACCCCTGATGTTTCTCATTTAAAAAGATCTTAAAATAATGACAGTCCAACAGTGTGAATCTTCCCTTCACATTCATCGATTGTTCTTCTTTTTTTGCACTATGGTGCCGAGGTAGCTAATTTAGAAGATTCCTTGAGCTAATTTTCGTGATATGCATTTTTTTATCGTCGCTCACTTAGCGTTCTGTGTAGGGGTCGTTTACAGTCCCCATATGCAGAGCGGGTGGGTGGTGGAAGTAGCGAATTCCTACTTGTTTAATTAATTTTATATTTAAAATTTACATGCTTACTTTATAGGAAAAGGAATGAATTGAAATTTGCAGTTATATTTTTTGAAACTCAATTTTTACAAATGATTGAAATTAAATACCTATATCTCTCATTGCAGTATATTTTTGCACACAGCTGTGCAAAAGAAAAGCTTGTAGTAAACTAATATAAATTATGCGATATTAATGATGATACTAGGGAGACATAGATATTACATGTATATAAATATTGTTTAATCACATTATCACCAATGGCGTTACATCCCATCATGAGCCTTAGCCTCTTCAAAAAATTTCCGCCATTCCACTTGGTTCATCACCCTCACCTTTCAATTAGTTACACTGATGGCTTTCAAGTCCCTTTTTTCATCCACCTTAAATTATTAAATACAAAACATTTTTTACTATTTTGACATGATATAACTTGTAATTTTTATTTTATATTTAAAATTTTGTATTTGTACAAAGTTATATGTTTTTTTTTACTTTAGAAACACGTAGGTATATCGTTTTTCATTTCAGCTGACTTCGTACATTTCCAGTGAAATTAGAAGTTTCTGTTTACTGTAAACTTTAATGTTTATTAATATGAGTTCCAAGATTCTAAAGCTATTTTTCGGGATATAATCTCAGCTGCCAATTGTCAGTTTTCCAGCCATGAATATATCTCACTGAATTCATACTTTACACAATTTTGGTACCTACACCTACAATATCGAAGAAATGACATGCAAACTTTCTCAAGTATCTTCTATAGAATTTTGTTCGTCTTCTATACACAAATTAAAACTTATCGTTCAAATAAATCAAATACTAACGATCAGACGACATCGTTTCTCTGCTGATTTAATCATAATATAACTGACTGGTCATAATGTGATATTTACCAGAGTACAATTAAACAGTAAAAAAATTAAAACTAAAAATAATATCAACCAAAATTAACAGAACTTTACCATAATAATAGAACATACCTATGATTCATTGAGTAGTATATTGGTGGGATTGCCAAATGCAGTAAATAAACACATTTAATACTTTCTTTTATGACACTGATTTTTCATAATTTTGTATTTTTTGCATTTTAAATCAACAATATTTTCAAGAATATTTTCAGTGTGATAATTACGAAAAAATAATTATGATGACAGTTTTGTAAATAAATTATTTTATATTTTTTAACAAAAGATCTTTTTTTTAATTTATATTTAAGTGTTAAAACAGAACAATTTAAGATTTTTTTCGTCAAAATCGAATGCCAAAAAAATTCGAAAATCTGTAATAACATATAGGTATACGATTATGGAAAACCTCTCTCAATTAGTAAAATAATACTACATAGGAGCTGAATGCCAAAAAGTAATCATCTTAATTTGTAAGACACTAATTTGTTTGCTCAAGATAGTACTTCTTTCTTATTCAAAATATAGATAATCTCTGTCGCGTCGAGTCATTGAATCATTCATTTCGCTTCTTCACTTACCTTTAAAGGTTATAACACTGTCATTTGTTCTGGCATTTATTTTATGAACGAAATCTAGTAAAAAATTTGGTTAAAGTCTTATTAAATTTAAACTTTGGCCTTCGTAGCATGTTGCTTAGTTATCTGACTCCTGAGCGAAAGGTCCCGGGAGCGGCCCCCGACGGAAACACAGTTTCAAATTGTGTGTTGTGGTCTGGATCTATGAGACGATAAATCCTCAGAGGCTTTTCAAAATCAAATGTACTGATTTTTATTTCCTTTTTGCAGGACGATCCTATCGGCTGACTGGGCCCACATCAACTGATAAACAAAGAATGCCTGTTTCAGCTAAATTTGATTATAAAACTGATTGAGTACCTACTTCTCTGCCGAAACATGGTACAGGTATGTAACAAGGAAGACTTGGTTGTGGCAAATGACGTGGCAATTGCTGCTGCAATGTACCTATTGGAGTGGAAGGGCAACATGTATGTCCGGACACGTTAAGTAAGTATTGAGTTCTACAATATCAATGTCAACAATATAGAAATAACACAATATTTTTTGTGATATTGCGTACAAAAATTCTCGCATTTATTTTCTTCATCTCATCTTGGTCTAGCTATGTATTGGTTCACTAATACTTTGATCTTACATTTTTAATAAAACAATCCAACTAACAATGGTCAGACGGCCCCATAAAAATCCGATGTAATATTTTTTTTTGACAAATGTGTAAGATAAGGTAAAGTAAACGAATAGGATCAACAATGTTATATATTTAATTCTAAATCGTATAAGTAATATATATTATAATAAGTCTTAGGGGAGGATACCCATGTAATGGACATTTTTGAGAAATGTCTCAGAACTCATTTATTTTTAATAGTCCAGGAATGATAGTTGCATATCCTCAAATAACGTAGTTTGAAAAACCTTGGTATGCGCTAGAGAATACTTTTAGTTGTATATAAATGTAATTAAATTTATAAAATATATCCGTTAAATGGAAAATTTTCCATACGACCATGAAGCGGGCACAATAATGATAAGACTGTGAATACAATTAAGAATTATTAAAATTTAATACAATGAAACATTTTAATAAAAGTAAATTAGTTGAACATTGTTATTAGTTGAACTGGGAAGACAAGGAATAAAAATAAATTGAATAAACTTAAACCACCTCCGTTTTGCAGATGACATAGTACTTATAAGTGATGATCTGGAAGAACTTCATATTATGATAAAAGAACTCCACGATGCTTCCCTAATGGTCGGCCTGGAAATCAATATTAACACTAACGGCCTGGAAATCAATAGTAACTAACAGCACTATCACAATTGATAATAAAATCATTGAAGCTGTTGGAGAATACGTATACCTTGGACATGAGATAAATTTATGAAAGGATAACCAGACAACAGAAATACCCAGAAGGATCGGACTAGGTTGGGCAGCCTTTGGGAAACTTAAACATGTCCTAAAAAACAGAGAAATTCCCACATGTCTGAAAAGAAAAGTGCCCATAGGCCCAGTCGCCCAAATAAATAAAATGTCTGTGTGCATAGGTGTTATTTGTACTGTTGTTACATATTTATTTACCTATTTTTTTATTTATTTATTTATATATTTCTTTTTCAAAAAACACATCAATTTAAACAAGATAATATATACAAAATAATGTATAATATATTGTAATATTCAAACAAAATAAAATAATGAATTTAAAAATATGCGATTTAAACACTTGGAACACTGAAGAAAAAATGTAAATTTCTCTGACATGGTCAAATGCAGGTGGTGCGACAGACATGTTTCTGTGTGGATTGGCGTAGTGCTAAGCGTGTTTTATAAAGAGCGAATAAAAATATTCTTGTTCTAACCGAAACCGAATCGCTTCTGTCCGTTTCATGAGTGTATTATAATGAATAGGATGGCTTAATATTGCCTACGATATCTCTCGTAATACGAACCAAACTCTACATATACATGGACTGAATGTTAAAAAACTCTATATTTTTTCCATCAACACGCATCCACAATTTAGGTCTGGATATATTTTCATCACTGGGTCACACACGAGGTTTTTTCGTAAACGGTACATAAGTCCCATACATATTTGTATACCCAGTATAAACCTACGATTGATTATCGGGTCCTTCGAACCCAGTCAAGTGGGTAAGCGTCCACTTGGCAAACTGATTTAAACCTCTACAATGATGTATGCACGGTATAAATAAAAAGGTTTATAAAACCTGAATATAAGGAATAGGAAGAATCAAACAAATGAGCGGTCGACTTGAGGAATCAACTTAAGACAAGTAAAATGTGTAGAAGGATCACTTTTCTATGGAACGTATATTTTTCTTCAAAATCCTTTTAATTTTTACAAATTTTGTTTATCAATAGATGAGTTTTTATTTGTGGTAACTTCATACTATTACTTAGTTGTTATATGGCTCAAATATGCCTTCTCCATATTCAAGTCTATACTGGTATTCAGACCGTCTGCGTCGGAGAACTACATCAAAATCCTATGTAGAAAGGAATTTCCCAGGTTAAAGCCAAAATCGGCTTCGGAAGAAACTAACACGACACTTTAAGAATAAGAATAAAAAAATACTTGGCTTTGTTCATTCTACTTCTTTCTTGGCCAATTTCTATCCACTCCTTGACGAAGGCTTTTTCATCCACTCCCTCGTCTCTCAGTCCAATTCAGTCTGTTTTGTTTTTTCTAATAATTCAAAATACATAAAAAAATCTAATTATAATCAATCGGACTATATCAATTCTTTTATTAAAAATAAGAAAATCTTTATTTGACAGTGATAATTTTAGTAAGTTATCCATGCAATGTTTATAATTAAGTAAAACTGCTTATTAAAGATATTTGCATTATTTATTTAACAGTGGCAAATAACGGAATACTTTTAAAACTAAACAATCATAACACAAACAACGTACATTTACACTAGCATAAAAAACAGAATGCTTAAATCAAAACATTAACAACACGAACATCGTACATTTACACTAGCATTAAAACAGAATGCTTTTAAATCAAAACTATAACAACACAAACACCGTACATTTACACTAGCATAAAAAACAGAATGCTTTTAAATCAAAACTATAACAACACAAACAACGTATATTTGCACTAGCATATTTTGTGTCCATACAATACCATATTTATCAAATAATCATATCGTAGCAAATGATGCCAAGGTATTATAAATAATGATTTATTATTATTGGTAATCGCTGAGATAACTTCATTTATTCTCAAGATGAACTGTCAAGATATACACGAACTTCCATCACACCTACGCACGCATCAATCAAACTGTACGTAAGTAGGTAGGTACCTGGTACATACCTTCATCTCTCATCTTCTTTATTCCGATATTTTCATACTTAACAAGTGACAAATTATTTATCACCAGAAATTATCTGAAAATTCACCCGAAAGTACTCTAATAGTATATTATTTTATAATAATTATAGGTACAACGAGAAATTGATAGGTTTGCCGGAATGACGAGGGAAACTGTATCAAAAACAATATATGATTAATTACATCTTTATGAAGATGAAATTGATGTATATTTTTCATACTAGTAACCAGATGAATAAGCACCTTCAGGGCTAACGATTTACTGTCGACTGATTTATTTATTTATTTTCTTTTGGAAGCTACAGCTCATTTACAGTTTAATGATACAATATTATTTTTACTGTGTTAGAGCCAAAAAAAAGCATTCCATCAACAAAATATAAAAACAAATAACATAAAATAAAAACATTTATACACACACCTTCATACACACCCTCACACACACACATACATACATATATATGTACATACATTCATACACATACATACACACATATTTACAACAACTAGGGATGGGAAGAGAAAGGAAAGAAGAGAAGAGAGACTAGGAGGACAGGATAGAGGGATTTTGGTTGCGCCTTCAGAACATCATGTCTAAATCTATAATATTTCGCGTTGAATATGTATGTCTACCTCAGCTGAAAATGTATTGTTATATTGGCTGAATATGCGTGTAATTGTGGCATTTTTCCTGATATTTGCTCTATTTGTTGGAACATGAAGTAATTGAGGTCTACTAACCATTCTACCTGATTGAAGGATACGTAATAAACATAATTGATTTTGCACTTCAATTACTAACTACCTTTCGTCGTCTTGTTGGCAATTAAAATGACTATGTTTTTATTCACCTTTTGGTCATCATGCTATTCCTAATTGTTCAAAGACGGATATAAATTATTTCGTATGTTAGTAGGTACTAAAAATTATAATTGAGAGCACGATTAATCAACAATAGTTTGCATCACACGTTTTATATCATTTATTATTATTATGATATTTAAAGTGGATAATAAACATAAACACTGCCTTGCGCCTTGTACAAGTGTCGAGATTATTGCCGTTTGTCAATTTCATCCAGCCAACCACTGTTTTCAGCCAAGATTTCCGTAATAAATAGTTTTAAATAAATTTCTCCTCTGCTTGGGATCAAACATAAGACGCCCGCAGAGAAACCAAACGGCTAACCAAATTTTTCAAGTTGGTCGACACCACTCGTTCAATGACTAAAAATAGGAGAATTCACCTGCCTTTAAATTTTTTTTGTCCAATCAAAAATACATTAAGTAATGTTGTTGTAATTACAAATCAACTCACCTAGACAACGTGTCATTTAGCTCAAGAAAAGATAACTCAATGTATGGAAGTGACAGTTGCCAGTCACGTGACAACTGTCACTTCCATTGAGTTATATTTTCTTGTTTATTTTCTTGAGCTAAATGACACGTTGTCTAGGGGGGCAGGTGATAGTAGAAGTTTAATTTGATTTTATTGGATAACTTAAGTTTTGTTTTTTTTTTAAAATTCCCGCCAACCGATTTCACAAAAAATACATTCATTATTGGTTCAACTACAAGAAATAAAATTATTCGCAAACATTGGACATTTTTCGTGACGATATTTGTAAATTTTGATCCCGGGGGAGGCTGTCTGATTGATCAAGGCGTAAATTGTAATATCTTCGAAGTTATTCCTATCCCCCGTTTTCTGTCCCATCTTGTTCAATTGGGTTTGTACGTTTAATTATAAATGAAGTATCTTTTATTTTATATATGTAAAGGTTGTTTTACCAAGCTATTTGATTATATAAACGCAAAAGGAAACTCCACTGGTTTTGTTTGTATATTGTGTTTTATGCTTTCTTACAAAAATCTATATAACAGATTACCTGATTCCAGAATTGAATAAAAATAAAATAAAAAAAACAATTGAAATAATGGGGAATTCTTATTCTATGTTTGAAATTAAACATATGAATCATTCGAAAAATCTTTTATCCAGTTTCCGTAGGTAGGTACAGGTAAATAAGACAAGCCGAGGTGATTAAAGTCGTACATTATCCTCCATATTATGTTATTGCTGAAGTTCGTAATAAGTCATAATAAGTCATAATAATATGTCCTGTGGTTCTTTCACTTCCCTCTGATTCTGTTTTAATTTATTGTGCAATATTACATCATGTCTTGAGGTAAATATTTCTCCTCGGAATCTTATTAAGAGTGGCACATAAGCTTAAATTATATATAGATACGCACAATTATTCGAAAAACGACGTAATATGTTAAGGTTTAGTTATGTAGTATGAGAATATTAAGAAAATAATCAAAATACGATTCATCCATTTGTTTTACTTAAGTTAAGTTAAGTTCGTAATCTGGAATTTATGACGATATTCTAGATTTAATAAAAAAAATATGTCCTGAAACCATGAAAATATTCATCCAACATCCTCATATCCCTAAAATAAACATTAATGCTTGTGGTGAACGAAATTGGTCGAGGTAGCTTGTATCTCTCTCCATCATATGATTTTTCAAAAAGTTTTCGTAATAAATAAATTTAATGCGTTTCAATTACTTAAATGAACAAAATGTTTTGAATCAAATATTTCAACTGTCAATTTGTTCGTGATAATTTCTTTCCCTTAACATATCGACAAAGTTACTAGCCAAGATTCGTGAGATTTTATATGGCCAGGTCTAATTTTTTCATGTAAGATAACATCAACTATATGGATTAATTCGGAATTTGGAGTAGAACATTTAAGGTGTCTATGTATGAAGGTGTATCTGTGTGCGTGCGTGCGTGCGTTATAATTTTTGACCCGCTTTATGCACAGACCAATGCAATTGATGATGAAAATAATTAGATATCATGTAACTCATCAATTCGAAAATTATTGTATAAGTGAATTATATGAAAGATAATATAACAAGATGCATTCATTATATCATGCCATGTCCCTCGTGAGGTAGACAGAGAGAACCGAATGCCACATTTTTTCTATCTCGACTACACACATTCATATTCAGATCGGTTTTTTAAATTTTTTTTTTTTTGAGAGCGGGTTCGGATCGAGTGGTGAGGATGGCAGCGGATGGGTAGATAACAAATGGCAGACCCCCTGGAAGACCACCCAAACGATGGAAGGATAGCTGGACGTCCACTTCACAAGAGCAGGCTCCTAGAATAACAGGACACAGTCCTAACTAAAGCAAAAGAAGTAGAAGAAGAAGATTTTTTTAAATATTCATTTATTTAGTCACATGTATGTGTATGAGGAAAACCATTGCATGCCGAAGTATGAGAAATTTCAAGGAAATAAGTACAAGTACCTATTATTTATGTAGCTTCTCGGGCAACTAACAGGTACTATGTCAAATAATTATTTAACACGTACCCAATAACAAGTTGCCACATTCTGGAGACTTACGATATTTATCGTCTCACAGATCCAGACTGAAAACACAATTTTAAAAACTGTGTCTCCACCGGGAATCGAACCCGGGACCCTTGGATCAGCAGTCAGATATCCAACCAACTGAGCCACGAAGGCCGACTATTATTAGTAGATAGCTAATTAATGTATAATGTTAATGTTACCACTCAACTCTACAAAAACTCTCGTATATTTATTACCGTAATTTTAACCCTATTGGATTCTTAAAATGACTTAAATTCCTTAATTCCTCATCTTGTGTCTATGAAGCTACATAATTTGATTTTTTTTTTCAAATTTAATATACAGGGTGTTCCAGAAGTCGACGTCAAGCCGGTAACGGGTAACAGACTTAGTCATAATAGTAATCAGAAAAATAAAATAAAAAATCTATGTTATGTATTTAAAAAGTTATAGGTATTTAAAAAAAATTGAAAAAATCGACACTCTGTGACGGTTTTTTCACTCCTGTTACTACAGATATATTTTTTTTAATATTTTTTTTCTGTTATGTAATCCCGAATACTGCTTCTTTAAATTCTGACCTAAAAATTTAAGCCAGCTGCTCCAGTTTGGAAGTAAATCTCACTTTTTGCCCAACCAAAGATTCAAACTTAATACTTTGCCCAATTTTAACTGACCATACAGAAAAAAATGTACTAGGTGAGTTCGGCAAGTAACTTCAAAAGTTTAACAAGGCATTTAACAAGGATTCCAAAATAGTATGACACTTGATATTTTATTTCTTAGATTGCGGACATTTTTTTCTTTTCCAATAAAACACAAGTTTGAACATTTTTTTCTTACTTACTTAAAAATGATTTTAATGTACCCGTGGCTTTCCTCAAGGCCGTAACTTTAATATTCCAGTTAGAGTGAGACGGAAAGAGTCATTTTATGAAGTGTGAGCGCGACAGATAGTGACTCTAACGTGATAGAGACGACGGTGAGAATCATCGATAGTGTGAGAGAGACAGATAGTGACACCGGTTATTCCAGTTTAAATTCTAGTTAGAATTAGACGGACAGAGTCTTTTTATACTTGGATTTTTAAATACACAAGAATTGTTTAACATCAAGATTACAAAAGATGTTCAAACTGCCTTCCTTCAGTCGCAATGCAATCTGTCGACTTCTGGGACATCCTGTATAAACTGCTATTTGTTCTCTATCAAAATACGGAACTAAAATTTTATTGGTTTTATAACATACACAATATAAGTTGAATCCAATACTCCACTAGAGTCGATATACTAATCTCGCGCACAATAAATCAACAAATAATTTTCGAACCCAGAGCAAGGAGCCATTTTATGTTTATTTTTATATGCTTTCGCTACGTTATAGCATTCTCGATAGCCATTCTCTCTTTCAAAGTAAAATCGAGAAAAACTATGAAATGATTTGATAATAGAAATTTTCATTATATACATTTCGAATTGTATTTGCTAAAAGACAATCAATTAATTACAAAATAATATTTGTATTTTTTTCATCCTTCAACTTTTTTTTAGTTCATTTCTCATTACTGTATTTTTTTTATTATTAATAAGTATGGTAAAGATGGTTTTTCATGTTGAACTGTACGTAGAAAAAAGCACAATTACATTGGCAATAAGCACGCCGTAAAGTCTTTAATATGTAATTAAATTAAATCTTTCAACAGAGAAATAAAATTAAATCATTTGGTTTTTTTGTTTTAATTTCTCGTTCAATATTTAGGAAAAAGATCCTCTTACACTGTATACATCGAAAATACTATTTATCGAAAAAATACGTGAAATCGCTGAAGTATGTATCTATTGAGTCGATAGCTTTCTGTACACCCGTATGGTGTATATTTATGTAACACACGTTATTAAATTCCTTTATCTTTTTAAAGCGAACACAGAATATATCTTTGGAAAACATAGGTGTGCTATACAGTTTTAGTTATATATCTTACATACAAAATTATTCAGAAATTTAATAAATTAAAAACAATTTATATTATTCATATTAATGAAAGAGTGTGAATATATTTTTATTTACAAAAAAAGAATAAAATGCACTGTTATTTATTAGATTATAATAATCGTTTTTATTAACAATGAAAAAAAACATTTTATGGGAATTTCTAGTATTATTTATGTTGTATTGAATTTTTGTATAGATAGTGAATTAACAAAACAATCACTCTTTTTTACGAACTCATTGATGTTTAATAATTAGTTTTGTACTGAAAATGTATTTATAAATATGTTAAGTAATCGTTTGAACACCATGTGTATACATTTATCATTACCTACTCTGACAAATAACATTAAATTTTACTTTCAACAATGATATCATCGAGGGTCTTACTTAAGAGAACGATTGCTACCAACGTACCTATTTTTAAATTTGATATACCATCATTATTTCTAAAGAAATCGTTTTGAAAAAAATAATTTAGATAGTTTTGGTATTAATAAAGAAAATTTTACCTTAACTTTTTGATAATGTTCTGTATAAATTCTTGTAGAAAAATAATGGCAGACCCCGATTTGCATCGTTTATCTTATATTTTTAATAAAATATAAGGCGTAGAACCATATATTTTATTTTAAATTAAAGAAGACAAAAATATCTAGAAAAATATGTTATATCTATATAAAACGCTTGTCATTTATATTCATTCTACTGAAGTTTGAAGCTCTCCGTTTCAAAAACTATCCATCAGCTCTGCCAGACTATCTCATAACTTTGTTCAATGTTATTATACTCAAAAACAAATACTTTTTTTAACAACAACCAAATTGTTGTAGGATCTTGTTGAAAAAAAAATAGTTTCCTTTGATTAAATATCCGAGGAAGAAATATGTTTTAGTGGAAAGTGTAATTAATAGCCCTCTTCGATTAAAATGACAAAATTTTCGCTTCAATTTTTTTTCCTCTTGCTGAGAAATAATCTGTTCATTGTTAAAAAATATCCGTAACAAGCTCTCCGCGAGGTGGGAGGTGGGTGGATGTGCGGCGTAATGTAGAATGAGATAAATCTGCAAGTTTCTCTTTGGTGCTCGCTGACATGATTCATTTAGGAAGGAAACTCGCTTTATTCAAAAACAAAAATATTTTTATCTACCCATTCTACTAACGCAGATATTCTGCTCTAAAAATGCTTTTGTTTTGTACCGAAGGGCGTTTTACGTGAACGTTCTGGGGTAGTGTCGGTTAATTGTTAAGGTTACCCAGATGACACTTTAGCTCAGTCGCTGAGTGCGTTTTGTGTTGGTTTATACAAAAATACATTATCACTAACGAATCCTCACATTTACGACATTCTGCGCTTACTAAGTACCTACCTACCTAACTACTCAGGCATATGTATGCGAAAGGCACAATTTCGTATAAATGGTACGTTCTTATATGAAAGCATCGAGAATCTTTGTTTATAATTAGTTGTTATGTATCACACTATAATGCACGTATCCATTGCATCATATTTATTAAATTTATTATAAAGTTTGGATATTTATTAAAAAATTTAATAAAAGACAAAAATGTGATAAACTCACGCAAAGTATAATCTTACTCATATCTATGTAAAATGGGAGGATCATATTATTAAGATTGTTAAGAGAGCAAACTCCCTTATTTACTGCATCAGAAAATCTTTCCAGAACATCACACCAGACTTATGTTAAAAATATATAAAGCATTTGTTAGACCATTGTTGGAATATGGTTTCCAGATTATGGAGTCCCTATTTTTCCAAGGACATTGACTTACTTGAGAGGGTCCAAAGACGTTTTACAAAAATTCCCAGGACACTTCGCAACGTAACATTACGAGGAAAGACTTGACTTCTTCAAACTGTCAAAAATAGAAAACCGAAGAGAACGTGGAGATCTTATTGAAACATTCAAAGTATTATCAGACCATTATGTCTGTGTAAAGATGAAAAATCTCTTTCAATATAATCCTATATTCTATATAACACTAATTTGCGTGGCCATAGCTTAAAACTTGTGAAGAGTAGGTTCTCGACAAATCCTTGAAAGCATTTTCTTTCAAATAGAGTGGTGAATACTTGGAATAAACTGCCCCAACATGTTTTGAATGCTGAAAATGTTAATATTTTCAAGAATAGACTGGAGTTTTTTTTGGACACAGCAAAATAGTTACAAACAAATAATAAAATTCGATAGTTGATATAGGCATATCAGCCTTGGCTGCTTGCCTATAAATAATAATAATAATATTTCTTCCGGCATCAAATCATATTTATTATTAGTTTTTCACTTAAACTGACAGCTGACTATCTTTATAATAGAAATGAAATAACTAATTATACATAAAATAATCTTGATAAATGAATTTATTTTACTTATTTATTTTTATTATTTGTTTCCTAATAATTGTACTTATTTATTTTTCATCTCGCTTACTTTGTTGTTTAATTTAATTGCAGTGAATTCTCCCCTTCTAAAATTATTAACCCCACCTACCGTCATCAACACCCCCACCCCCACCCCTTCCATTACCTCCACCTCTTCCACAGTAGTTTAGTAGATTGTCTTTAGTTTTTAAGTTATTAATAAAAAGTTACCGATGATGAGCGCAAGCTCGAAAGCGCTATAACTTATTCGCAAGTTGTAAAGTAGAAGTATTACAAAGTTTGTTAAATATTTTTTTTTTAAATGAACTTCTACAGAGTTACTCACGCAAAGTTTGAAGAATTATTAATTAACTTTTTGTTATTTCCTCTATCAATTTAGTTTTGTTTATTTAATTTTTTACATTTATATTTAAAGGATTATGTGCACAATATTACGATTTATACCTATTCTATTTTTTTATTACATTTTATTTTATTTGTTTGGGAGAACATACAGCATTATAATCTTAAACATATGGAAATTATTTTATACATACGCCAAGATTTTTTACTCGAATTAACAATCGTACATTGCCTAATTAATACAAAAGCAGTTACACAAAAAAATGAGAAAAAAAAGTATTAAATAGGAAAAAATATATTACTCAATAAGACAGTTATAAAAAGACAAAAACAGCATTAAGCGTAAAGAAATAAAGTAAATAAGGGAAAAAATTAATGGATAAAAATGTGGATAGGAAAGGGAATTTGTCACAAATTATTCTGTGAATTTACCAACAAGTAATTTTTTTTTTTAAATAATTATGGGTAAATGTACTTCTTATCAGTAACTTTTTCAATTCTGTTGCCATGTATTCAATAAGTATCATGAACAACGAGACATAGCCAATGTTTTTTTTTATCTTTTATTTCATGTAACATTTTCATGAAAGTTTAAATGGCCTTTGCTAAAATGCAGACCATATTACCACATAAATTTAGTTTACACTACAATCCACCAGTTAATTCAAGTGAAAACAATTTTAATGTTCTTTTAACCCATTAATTATTCTTAAAGTAATGCTAGAAAAAAAGTACAAAGAAACCACGGAACACAATTGAAATAGAAACTCACACTTATTGTTGAATTGTATTGGAAAATAATTTAATTACACATTCAAAGCATGAACGAACCAGCATTCATCTAAGACACGAGATTGAATGAGGTGAACAGTTGAATGAAATGCTTACAGGATTTCCATACTATAGGTACGTACCTCTAGTATTTTGAAGGATGAAATATTGTGTAGTAGGTACATTGCTCGGACCCAACTACATAGAATTTTGCCCGCAAACTTTGTCCGTTGTTTGAAAGCTTTCAGAGTACCTCCTCACATTTCCTCTTAACGTATGTATCTATATATCATATTACTTACACAAAATAATTTGAATTTTGATACAAAGGTCGTCTCCTTTCATATCATAAATAACTGCATCAAATTGTTTTACCTTCAAAAGGATATAATAATATACGATCAGTTATGAATATTTTTGTCAAATATTTACAAAGAAAAGAAAAACCTTTTTTTACTGGATATATTTTTTTTTTTATTTATTTAACATTGCAATCTTGTGCTTGATGAGGGAAATCACTTAAAAAAAATAAAAAAATATCAATACAAAGCAATTAAACAAAGTCAACATAAAGTAATTAAATCAAATCATAGGAATAAAAAATCAAATTAACATTTGAAAATAAATGAAAATGAGAAATATACAAATGAGAAAACATATCAAAATAGATATTCAAATAAAACAATAGGACATACATGAAAATAATTGAAAAATGAGTAATATAGACGATTCCAACATATCAAAACACATATTCAAAAATAAAAAAAAAAAAATACTTGCAATTGAAACAAATCAAACAACAAAATCGAAAACTACTATTTTAGAAGTTAGAAGTTAATTTCAATTTTAATTTTTGTTTAAATTTTTTAAATTCTTTTATCTGCTTTAATTCATTTGGGAGGCAATTGAAACATTTTATTCCCAAATAAATGTAGTTGTTTTGTAATTGTCCTGTATTACATTTGGGTATTTTAAAATCGTTTTGGACACTTTTTTATAAATATTATCTACTTTGGGTACTTTGAATATGTCAAATAGTGTTGTGGTGGGGAAAGTACGTGTTTTCTTAAGTATAACCTTTATGATTATTTTTTGTACAACTCTAACTTGGTTTGAAATATTGGCATATGCTCCTCCCCAACCAACGATTCCATAAATAAACAAAGAATGAACCGTCGCATAATATGTTTTTTAGGTTTTTTAAGTTTAATACATTTCTTAGTCTATATACAATGCACAGTTCTCTTGCATTTTTCTCTTAATTTTTTTACCATATTCGTGTTACTCATTAATAATCAAACCATTAATCGAGAACAGATCGAATAAAATATTCCATAGGAATATTGAAAATCAATAAAGTTTTAATAACCTACATATTAAAATAAATATGGATGCTTTTAATGAGCTGAATCAAATTGATGGAAGTTTATTCAATTATATCCATAAAGCTCAAAGAGTGATTTATTAAAATGATAATCCACAGCGACTATCTATGATCTGAAGTAATCGAGTTTTCAGAAATTAATTAAAGCAGAACCAAACCGGGATTATATTGATTAATTCAATAGTTCTCATTGATATTTCTGGTATTCTCTGGATACTGAGTCGTGTGGTGCGTCCAAATAGCCTGAGCTGCCTAGACTTACCTAATACGTGGATTTTGATAAAGCCCTACTTAGCACGTGTTCATAAATAATTGAATCGATTAAGTCACAGCGAAATAAATTCCAATGAAACAAAATAAATATATAAATATTTCCTTAATACAGTTGGGTTTTTCACAAAGGTACCTACTACCGAGGTATGCTGTCTTTATTTTTATTTGTATAACGTCCTCATTTCTTAGAAATGGCTTCGGATTAATACCAATTATGTGAGTGAAGTGGACTGTAAATATGCTACAGAGCTTTTCGTCAAGGGGCAGAAAGGAAGGCAAATAGACAGGTAATCAAAACAAGTCAAGATAATTTCTAGAGAATATCAAGTCCGCTAGTGATACTTACAACCTGAATAATCTTCTCAAATCAAATCAAAGTAGTCTACGAGATATGATATTTGAACAGATTCAAACGTAAAAAGTTTATTGTACGCTCAAGGTCAGAAATATCTCATCGTTGCAAATTGTTCTTTGAGTATTCTGTCATGTATGTATGTTCTAGACTTTTGTAAGATAACCATGCAATCCCATTTATATCCTACACAATCTCTTGTCGTAGTAATTTTTATATAACATTTCAATAGAGACGAAGTTGGAATATTATAGGAGAACCAGGAACTCAAGACACCTTCAGGGCTTACGACCTGTCATCGGCTGGTTTACGTGATCACTTTATGCGCTTGCGTAACGTTCACATATTATGTATTCTTATTAAGTTCCCTTATCAATGCAATTTTGAACTAACTTAAAAACTAACGACAATCTACTAAACTACTGTGGAAGAGGTGGAGATAATGGAAGGGGGTGGGGGAGGGGGGTTGTTGGTGACGGTAGATGGGGTTAATAATTTTAGATGGGAGGGAATTCACTGCCGGGTATTGTATGCTAAGGATTTGATTTTTTGGTAGGTACTCTTTTAAAATCAATTATCTCCAATCTGTCTATATTTTTTATAATGAGTAACTGATCTTTGAAATAAGCTGAAAAACATCATCGCCATCTATGAAGTAACGATGAAAGCAACAGTCCTTATACATGAATACCTATTTTATACCATGTCATATTGTTCACAGATTGAAGCTTCCAAAGTATGAGCGTCCATAATTTAACGAAGCATGAATACATTGTGTTGTGATGAGAACATTCAAGACAACGACCGGGCTAGTCTTTTGAATTTAAGTCTTGCAATCTAATTTAGTATTGACTTTTGTGGTCTTGCATACATGGTCTTGGTCTTACAACAACGTATGCAGTCAATGTCTTGATCATACATAAGTTAAGCAAGACTGGTTTTTCTCAACACTACTGTGATATAAGACCATTCTCGCACATAACTTTGATTCCAAAAGTCGTAAATAATTGTGAAATTTCCATAAATTATCAGATAAACTGTTTAAATGTCAGAAACAAATAATAACAAAAGACATTTAACAAAATGAAGAGTTTTTCAGGGGGAGACATTCAGAACACCAAAGACAGATTCATTTCACTAATGCTTTTTCAAATAAAATACATTTCAATAAAGTTGACAAACGCCGGCCATGACACAAATATATGGATTAAGTGAAAAATCATATTATTGTTAACGAATAAGATTTAATATTTTTACAATATTTTTGAAAATATTTCTCACGTGCCGTTTTAATCTAATGATACATTGCGCGATTTCTTATTTTTTTATTATTTTATCTCTTCTTGAGTGCAGTATTGGAAAAAGGCCTCCCGCTTAGACTTCCACTAGTCTCTCTCCTGTGCCATTCTTCGCCATTCTGGACCTGCCACTTCTTTTATGTCATCGGACCATCGGGTCAGGAGCCTTCCCATGCTTCTGCTTCCTGTTCATGGCCTCTAGTTCATCACAACTTTTGTCCATCATCCGTCCGACATCCGAGATATATGATCCTCCCAACTCCACTTTAACTCCACTATTCTTTTGGCCACATCCACTACTCCTGTTTTCTTTTCTAATCCATTCATTAGTTTTGTAGTCCCAACATTATTTATTCCATCGCTCACCCTTAGCTTTTCCATCATTCTCTTAGTCAATGAGGATGTTTCAAAGCCGTGAGCACATAGAGTACGCAAGCGTCAAAAACTTTTTTCTTTAAGTGGATTGGGGTATTTGTAGATTTCAGAACATTTGATAATTTGCTGAACGCAGCCCATCCTAAGCCTAAATTATCTCTTCCCAGTTCGGTGTGACCGAGGTAGACATGATTCTACTCAGCCAATATCTTGACTATCAATTTTTATGGGTTCTGAACCTATATGTAGAAGACAAAATGTTAGTCTATATTAATGTTCATTTTTATTCCCACTGAAATGAATTGATTCTTGAGGTCTGTTAACATCCTAATCTTGATCTGTATTGGCAAATAGGACAATGTCATCAGCGAATCAAAGGTTGGTCATTCTTTCTTCGTTTATGTTGATCCCATAGTTGGTTTAGTCTAATTCTCGGAAAACTTCTTCTAATGCCAAGGTGAATAATTTGGGGGAAATAGTATGTCCCTGCCTAATAATATTGATTTTTGGAGTAGGCTCGTGTAACCATATTGTGGAAGTTGCTATGACATATGTATATGTTTTTCTGGATACTTGAATACCTATAGTCTACTCTGCAGTTTTGTAAATACAATGTCTTAATTACAAGTAAATCAAGAATATTAAGTTATTCATTATAAATGAATGTAGCTTTTAAATCGAGTTAAAACCATATGAACCTTAGATTTACTTTTAAGAACTAGCAATATTTTGCAGTGCTTGTAGTAACAATTAACATCCGATAGAACCTTCGGCTTTGACTTCAACCACTTTCGGCCGGTTTCGAAGTATTTGATCAGCAACTAAAAAAACTAATAATTGAATTGCTTGTCCGCCTGCTCAGTGCGAAGAATATCCTTTCTATTATTTCTTGACGCGAGGAATCGACTTACATCTTCCTGAGGGTTGTCCCTGACTTTTGGACTACTCGATATTTCACGGGTCACGAAAACTTTAAAAATGTTATCTTCATCGATTGAAATTGCCTCTCCTGCCTCATGTCAGCTTTGTCAATGCCCAGACAAATCTACGGAACATATTCCGTGGGATTGTTGCCACCCAATGGTGTCCTCTTATAGACCGGAGCTCCTCGTTGCTGTCCGTGAGCAGATTTTAAGATCTCGAAAAACAATTCAATGCCTTTGAGAAGATCTGTCATAGTCATTATGCCTTACTGTTTATAGTGTGGTGTATTGGAGAACATAGGAATGCCTCTTCCCCCGATAATTTACAATTTACATAAATACGTGCAAAACACAGCCCACGGGGGAAATAACGTTAGTTGGATATACAAAGAATAGATACTTGTCGGCAAACTATTTATTTATTTTACATAAATGATATAAGTACAATACAATAAATTGCGTAGGTACTTGAAATATTGTGTGTGCGTGATACTGATAGGTGTGTTATTGCGATGGTACAATGAAAACCTCACTTGGAAGTCCTGTGCCGAGGTGTTCATTAGATCAGTTGAATGATCAAATTGCAATAAACATGATGACATTTAATAAAGTGTAATCAATAATTACTCAGTATTATACCCACACTATACTTGATAAAAGAAAGCCAGTATAGGTACGACAGGAATTCCCATTCAGTTAATTTTTTACAGAGATCTTTGTCACACCTCTGATGCTTTACATTTAAAAATATCTGAAGTCAATGACAGTCCACGAGTGTGAATCTTTTATTCGCATTCGTCGATCGTTCTTTTTGCACTATGGTTCCGAGATTGCCAGTATAGAGACATTCTTTTCGTGCTATGCATTTTTTATCGTTCACTTAGCGTTCTGCGAAGTGGCCATTTACAATCCCCATATGCATAGCGGGTGGTGGTGACATCTGACCTAAAGTCGTTATTGACGCACTTTTTTGTCGCAACGTATAAACTGACAAATAAGTAGCACCCCTTTTAAGGTCAGTTTTACACTTGTACTACGACTATGAGTAAAGAAGGTTCCCGTTAGCAACAGTGTATTATTTACTCCACTCCAATAGTCCGAGAGATATTAACGTTTTTGATTAATCATTTTTTAACTGCTGTTTTTTTTATATTTTCTTTCTTATTGAATATAGGTATGAAAAAGGTAAGTTTGGCACCTGTGAATGGCTAGGTTGTTAGGTTTACCAGTGCGCATCCTCATTATAGGTGAAAATCGCAAATGTAATAATAATATTTTTTTTAATACGCATTTTTTTTTCAAATAATGTGGTGGACTTATCGCCCGTTGACAATTTCTACCATTAAACCAAAATAATTACCATTATTTCAATATAATTTGTACTAACTTGTTTGTTATTTGTTCCTATAAAATCCGTCCGTTTTATGAAATATGTAGGTACTTACTGTTACTGCAATAATTAAAAAGAAGAAGAATTTTTTTGAGAAGCATCTCGGGTGTGCACTGAACAAATCACTAAGTTTCATTGTAAACATATGGATGGTAAAGAGCACACAAAAGACTTATAAACATACAAATAATAATTATATCTGCAATTTTCGCCTATACATAGGGGATGCGCACTGGTTAACGCAACCACTCCCAGGTGCCAGACTTACCTTTATCATACCTTTATTCAATAAGGAATGAAGTATCAAAAAACCAGCCATTACAAATTAATTGTTTTTGGACGTTGCTATCTCTTAGACTATAAGTACCTACCTATGGTTGTTAGTGTGCATTTCACGTATACCTTCAAAATTAATTGATGTGACTGCTTTATCGATTGACTTTGGATTTCTACATCATCATTTTTATTGGATGCACGAAAGCTCGAATATAAGCTCTGTAATATACACTTTAAAAGTATAATAAATCTCCATATTATAATATTGAACGTTGCCTCGTAATTTTCCTTGCTGAGCTGTGGGATTGATAGGGAAAGAGAGTACTTTTGTTTTCATTCCCTTGAAAACCGCTAAAGGGTATGAAAACACCCGAGGAATTTTAATTGATCACCACAATGAAAAGTTTATTTTTGCTAGTCAAATATTTCCCACAGAATTTTTCACCAATTCGCGATGCGGAAATATCTTGATTGAAATGTTTTATTTCAGTGTGTGCGTTTTACCGATTTTACACCTAATTTCATTTATTTCGATTCACCATTTATGTTATATAAATAACTATGAAGTCCTATTTAATTTATAGGGAACATCCTTTGAACAGTGTTTTTTTTCCTCTACGAACCAAGATCCGATTTAACTATTATAAATTATTCCTACCTACTGACAGTACTACACAAATACAAGTACATTAACATCTGTTTTAATTTATTCCTACCTACTGACAGTACTACACAAATACAAGTACATTTTCAATACTAGCTGTCAAATTGAAATAATCTGAAAGATGAGTAAAAGGATTGCAGCCCAATCAGGCAGCGACTCTCCTATGAATATAACGGATATGCGAAACATGATAACTAGTGCAGTGAAGGAAGGGAATAAAGAGATCATCATGGAAATTAACGATATCAAAGGAACTCTACAAGAAATGAGTGATAAATATAATAGTTTTCATGCAGATCTCTTGGCCGCTAAGCAGAGGATTGTTGAGCAGGAAAACCAAATATCTCAATTGGAAGGTTCAAATCAGGAATTGAGTGAAAAAATTATGACTTTGGAGTCGAAGATGGATTCTGAACTTGCTGAATTGAAAATTTATGTTGATAAACTGGAAACTTATAACAATAATCAACAACAATCTCTTTTGACTTGTAATTTGGAGATCTTTGGAATACCAAATGACAAAAATTTGAATCTTAATAAGGAGGTCATTGATATAGCTGCCTCAGTTGGATGTGGACTTGTAAATGATGATTTAATGTTTGTTACTCGCAAGAAATCGGCTAATCCACAGAGACCGGGCAGTGTTATTCTGAGACTAAAGGACAAAGGGAAGAGGGACGTATTTCTGGCAGCGGTAAAAAAACACAAAGGAATTCCATCGAGTCCAAAAGATGTATCTGGTAACTGAGGAAGAGTCTATGTGAACGAACATTTAACTTGGAAAAATAAACAGATTCTTCATGCTACAAAAGTGTTCAGAAAGGAAAGTGGATACGATTTTTTATGGGTCAGAGATGGGAAAATCTTTCTGAGAAAGAATCAATTTTCCGGCCCTATAGAAATCACAAGCATAAGGAAGCTGCAAACATTGACTCAAGATTAATTTTATCGGCTTACCTTTTTAATTTCATGACTTTTTTTGCTATAGCTTATTACATATTTTATTTTCCTCTGTTCTTTTATTTTATCAGCTTATTTGGTTTATGCGAAAAAGTACATTTGAGCATATACTCTATTTTACTCTTACTGTTTATAGTGGCAATTCCTGCTTTACCTTATCATTTAATTATGTGGTCTATTAAACTGGTTTTATTTGGTTATTGGCGCGGGCGCTGAGCGGATTACGATGTTCTATCAGAACGTGCGAGGTCTACGGACTAAAATTAATGAATTTTACCATTACGTAACACTAAATAATTTTGACATAATTCTAATAACAGAAACATGGTTAACTGACGGTATATACGAAGGGGAACTGTTCGATGATCGGTATGCAGTATTTAGAATGGATAGAGATAGTGTTTCATCTGGTAAATCAATAGGAGGTGGTGTACTTATAGGAGTGAAGAAAGAATTAAAGGCTTATAATAATGTTAACTGGTCCTCTTGGGTAGAGGATACATGGATAACATTAGATAATATACTTAAAAATAAATCAATTCATATCTGCTGCTCATATCTTCCAGGTGTCAGTGCAAAACTCACAACTTCACAAAGATTAGCTCTTATTACTTCCCAAACAGAAATCATCAGAGACAGAACAACACAATATCCTGATGATGTATTTATTATTATTGGCGATTACAATATGCCAAATATTCAATGGGATACTCTAGGTAACAGTACTTATGACATGTGCTCTAAGGAATTGTTAAACTGTGTAACATTCTCAGGTCTTAATCAATATAACAAAATAAAAAATCACTGTGATAATGTATTAGACTTGGTACTGTCAAATATTCCTATAAAAGTTAATGGGTCAGACACCTTCCTTGTACGTGATGATCCCTTTCATAAACCTCTGCAGTTAAATTTTCAATTGTCTAACTTAAAAATGAATGGAGGGTCCTCCATATGTATAAAACTCTTTAAACAGGCTGACTATAAGTTGATTAATAGAAAGCTTAAAAACATTGACTGGTCAGCTGTAATCGACTGTGATGATGTGAATTTAGCCACTGATAACTTTTACTCAAATGTACATAAAGTGATTGACAATATGATTCCAACAAAAATTATACACCAACACAAATATCCAATATGGTTCCATTCGTCACTAATAAAATTAGAAAAGGAGAAATTAAAATATCATAAGAGGTGGAAGCAATCTCACAGTCCTCTAGATTATCAAACTTTCGCTCTTCTCCGTAAAAGACAAAAAGGAATGTCAATTAATGCTAGGGAAAAGTATTTCAATAGTACTGAAAACTCCATTCAATCAAACGTCAAAAAATTCTGGTTTTATGTTAAATCAAAGAAACGTAATGCTAACTCATTTCAGTGTTTAATTAATGGTGATCGTACTGCTCAAAGTATACAGGAATCTGCATATTTCTTGTCAGATTACTTTGCCTCTGTTTTCAATACAGTCGATTCTTTTACACCATATTGTAGTGAGGAGGTTGCAGGGTGTCAAACTATAGCAAATATACACTTAGACATAACAACAGTATCTAAACACCTAAGTTCAATCGACATAAGAAAGAGTCAGGGCAGTGATGATTTACCAGGCATATTCTTGAAGTACTGTGCCAGCTCCTTAACCATCCCAATTTATCATATTTTTAAAAAGTCACTATCCAACGGTACATTTCCTGATAAATGGAAACAGGCATTAGTTACTCCTATACCTAAGAGTGGGAACCTGAAAGATGTTTCAAATTACCGACCAGTTTCCAAATTGCCCATTTTGAGTAAACTCTTGGAAAAGATCGTGTACGATCAAATGTACTTTGCGGTCAAACTCCATTTAGATCCTAAACAACATGGTTTTGTTAGGGGACGTTCTACTAATACAAATTTAAATGTCTTTCTAAACGAAATTCATGACAACCTTGATAACAAAAGACAAACTGACGCAATATATACAGACTACTCAAAAGCCTTTGATAAAGTGGACCATCTAATTCTGACTAAGAAACTAAAACTTTTGGGTATTCACGGTGATCTTCTTAGGTGGCTAAAATCATACCTTATTAATAGAAGCCAAATAGTAGAGTACGGTGGTCATCTATCGTCTGCAACACAGGTGCCATCGGGTGTACCTCAAGGTTCCCATTTGGGGCCTCTCTTATTTAATATTTACATACATGACATTGGATTATGCTTCAGGAACAGTAATTACAATAGACATTACTGACTGTGAGGACTTGCAACTTGACCTTGATAGACTAACTTCTTATTGTGTCTTGAATAAGCTGTTACTAAATGTAAAAAAATGTCACTCCATTACATTCTCTAGGAAAAAGAGTACAATACAATACACATACACAATCAATAGGGAGGCGATTGATAAGAAATCAGACTGTAGAGACTTAGGTATACAACTGGACAGTAAACTTTTATTTGACAAACACATTGACACAATTACACTGAAAGCTTATAAAATGTTGGGATTCCTGATGAGAGTATGCAAATCATTCACACAAGTGAAAACATTTATCTTACTATATAACACAATTGTTAGAAGTCAATTGGAACATGCATCAGTCATCTGGAATCCACAATATAATATTTATATTAACAATATAGAACGAATACAACAAATATTTTTGAAACATATGAAGTACAAATTTGGTAATAACTACAAACATGAATTGCAGACTTTACAGACAAGACGAAGGACCTCAGACTTAATGTACCTTTATGACATAATAAACTTCAATATTGACTGTACAGACCTTCTGAAAATTATTAACTTCAACATACCAAACAGACGAACAAGACACACCTCAACGTTCTTTTTAGACAAAAAAAAACACTAATGCCGCTCAAAATTCGCCATTGTACCGATGCCTTACCACGTATAATAATTTGGAAAAGATCAGGTCCGTGGACATATTCTGTATGTCCAGGACTCTTTTCAGGAGCCACGTTAGACAGGAATAATAATTTTTTTTTTTATTACCAGTAGTGAGTACAATGCACCATGAAATCAAAGGTGGGCTGATTAAGTTACAATTACTTATGTTGCTTACAATTACTTATGTTATATTTGTTAAAAAAAATATTATTGTACGTTGCCCATTTTTTCAAATAAAATAAAAAAAAAATAAATAAATAAAAGAGCCTTAAGGAATTTTGCCGTTTATTGTTGAATATAGTATATTTTTGCATGCGTATTCGTTTATAGATAAGTCAATTTTATCACCATAGTGTTTATAAATACAAAACAAATCGAGTTTGCTGATATTTTTCAATATTCCCTTTGAGAATTCTAAAATTATATTTTAAAACTGCTTTTTTTTATTTATAGATATTCTACATAAGAGTTTCTACCTTATCCATATTTTTCTGTACCGATGCGAAATTTCAATTCTTTTATGCTCGAGCAATATATTATACAAAGTTACTTTGTTTTTTTGTAACAAGATTTTAAGTACTTTTACATTTATTTATCAAAAAAGTTTAACGATTCCTTTAAATTTATTATATAATAATATATTGTCCAGGTTTTCCTACTGCGATAAACATTTTAAAAGAATAGTTGCATGTAACACATGAGATCCAATTGTCGATGGCTATAGTATGTTTATGTAATTGAAGAATACATACCAAACTATAAACACTTTAACACAAATTTATAAGCATTTTAAGATATTTTGTTTTGTATATTAAACATGTAGGTATATATGTCAGGGTAGGATAGTATGTAAGTCAGTAATTTTTTTCTACCCAAAATATGAAAACAGGATGATGGTATGTAAGTATATTTGGAGATTAAGTATCAAACTATTGAGTCCCCGTAGATATTGTGTAGTGTACAAATTGTATGAAAGCAAATTAAATTATCAAGTTGGGATGTTTCGGCTATTTTCGATACTTTTAAAAACCTTGGAAATATAGGCAGTTAAACACATAAATTTACCATAAATATTAAGTTTTTTCTTAATAAAATGTTTGAGAAACTCTGCATTTTTTTGAATAAAACAAATTTTAGTTTTTGTATTTGTCTATATTTATACCAATTTTCAGGGTTCTAGCTTAAATGGTTTTTGAGATATATGGAAAAATAAAGTAAAAATTCAAAAGCTGATAACCCCTGACTGAAACAAAAATTAAAAATTCTGAATAAATATATATAAGTTTTATAGGCCTTTTTTCTTTCCCCCTTAGCGCTTTTGTCCCGTTTCTATCGGGGTACGCTTTGACCATGATCCTGGAATTGGCGAGTCTGGTTATTACATTGAAGCGACTGCCATCTGACCTTCGTAACCCTTAAAAAGGGGAACCAGACAAATTGGATCATGGCTACATATATATAGTGATATAAATCGGCACATAGATTTTTTAAAATCCAGTGGTGCGTGCCCCGCCCGGATTCGAACCGTCGACCTCACGCATGTGAGGCGACAACCTTACCGCTGGGCTATCACCGCTCTTATAGGCTCTTATAAGTTGTATAGGCCTATAACTATCTATATATTCTGAAATATTGGGCTCTGTAAATTGAGCGGATCAAAAGTTATAAGGGGGGGGGGGGGACACAGACACACTAAATGTTCTACTCCGAATTCTGAGTAAATCCATATAGGTATATGAAACATATCGGCCTTCGTGGCTCAGTTGGTAAGGTATCTAACTGCTGATCCAAGGGTCCTGGATTCGATTCCCGGTGGAGACACAGTATTTAATTGTGTCTTCAGTCTGGATCTGTGAGACGATTAATACCGTAAGTCTCCAGAATGTGGCAACTTGTTATTGGGTGCGTGTTAAATTAATATTTGACATGGTAGCTGTTAGTTGCCCGAGAAGCAATATAAAATAAAAAATAAAATAAAATATATGCTGCAAAGTCGAGAAGACTGAAAAATAAAGACCCTGTGAAAACTGTGAAAAATATAGACCCGGCATACAAATCTCGCGTATCTTGGCTTACTTTGTCGATATGTTAAGAGAATAAAGTTCTCTTGAACAAAACGACAGTTGGAATATCAAGTATCTATAGGTACCTACTTGAATACCTGATCAGAACTTTTCACTTTTCTATTTCGGAAATATTGAGGAAAATATATCGTTTATTGATTACCAACTTTCTCGCTAACTTTCTCCAATATTTCATTTTACAGATGACTAGAAATTTGTATCAATTTTCGATAATTCATTTGCTCTCTCACACTTGCATTTATTTAATAGGCTTAAACAAGCAGTTAAATTTATTTATTTTCACAGAAAACGTTCTTAAGGAAATCATTACTAAAAATATCAATACAAATTCGAAAACAAATAGGTATATTTTTATAGGTAGGTATAGAAACATTGAACGAGATTCTCATATCTCTCAATTCGATTCTTGTTCAAGATTGACTATAGCCTAAGTATACCAATATTGGTGGCTATGTTGATGATTTTTTTATGTTAAAATTAGTAATTTTGCAGGCAAATCAACTATTTTACTTATTTCAGTTAATACGAAATATTTACTACACAATAAAACTATCGTTTGTAAGTTCGACCACCTTCCAGCTTACTGTCAATAGGTTTGTCCACTGTGCATATTAAAGACAACCAATTTCGACGTCACGATACGTAGTAATATAGAAATATATTTTATTTGTAACAAAGTCTATTATAAATATGTTATATTTAAAATATTTTCCATCCCTTGTCCAAATGATATCCTCCAAACTGGCAAGATTATTGTCATGGTAGATGTATCTTATATTCTTCATTCTCTTACAAGCGTAAAAAAAGACCTTTCTGGACTTTCTAGAAAATCCTATATTGGATATTAACCAAGATAGTTTTGCTTCGTCCGAAATGAAACTGATTTTTTGTAAAAAAATTTCAACCTCGGACTGCATTATTGTGAATAACATTTCCACTGTACATATTGTGAAAACAAAAATGTTTTCTCTTAATTTCACAAAACGTGAAAATATTTCGTTTCTGACACATGAAATCGCAACGAAAAATTTCAGTTTATGTAAACCAATGTGAGAGTTGTTTAACCGCTTGTTTATTTAACCGCTTTATTATTGAAAAGCTTATTTTAGTTTTTCGATTGAATTGACTTGTTGAAATCATATTTTTGTTTTTTATAAAATGTTTTATTTTTTTTTAAAGCTTCTCGAGTAAGTAATTTATACTTTGTCAAATATTAATTAAAACGTACCCGACAACAAGTTGCCACCTTCTAGAGGCTTATGATATTTATCGCGTCACAGATGAGACTAAAACACACTTGGGAACTAATTTTTACCAATTTTATTTTTTAATCGATTGAGAAGTGAATGGGAAAATTAAAAATATTTGAGGCAATATGTACCTCTCTAAGTGAACAGCGTCATACAAACTCATATACGAGAGAGACATGACACGATTTTTTATCGTGGGTGCGGCGCTTCGAATACTCACGACAATTCTTGTCGTCGACGTTAAGTAATTGTTATCGTGTAAGTGTGAACATTTAAAATGTATTGCAACTGGACGACAGATTGTCGTGCCCAACACATGACAAGTGAAAACGGGCAGTAATGGTCGGGATTCACAAAGGCACTAGACAATAAACACGGATATATTATACCTACAAACATCAAGTTACTGTCTATGTGTGTACACCGTCATGACACAGATTAGCAGATGTAGGTTCGGTGTCGTTACCGTGGAGACCAGAGTTGTTGAGAACATCAGCATAAGTACACAAAATAGTTTAAACCATAAAGGTCTCAAAATACATAATAGTTTGCCACTTAACACAAAAGAATCCACAAGTCTTGTCATCTTTCGTAGGCTAGGTGCTGAATACATAGTTAAAAACTATTAATGTTCCATAGTTTTACATGTTTTTATAATTAATTTTATTTTCATGCTCTTACCATACGTATTGTTTAAAAAAAGTATTTTTATATATTTTTTGTTTATACTAGATGTATTAATTTTAGATATGTTTTTACATCTAAATAAAAATTATAATAATTATTAATTATCAACATCGGCAGAACTTCTGAATCTATTTAACAATCAGCATCACCATCCGATCGATGCTGATGTGAAGTAAAGTCAATTTTTGCCTGTTTTTTAAGGAAATAAATAAAATCAGCATCCGCTGATGTCAATGGTAAAATATCAGCATCAGCTGATGTGAAAAAAAAAATAATGGTATAATATCACCGAAGTCAACACATCAAATCGCTTATAGTTTTCGTCAAACTTCTTGAGCCTTTTCGCCATGGAAAGGGGCGATTTGCACACAAACTAACCAAACAAAAAGACACAAATTTACGCCCAGCGCACCCGCGTGTCTGACTCAAGTTGTTTTACGATAATGACGCCATCGACACTACCTAGTGTGGAGACTTGTGTTGAGTGTCAGTGGTATCGTGTATTCCTAGCATTAAGGACATAGTGTGATGGTATGGTTGCATGTTTTGGTTATTAAAGCGATACACAATCATTCGATATTTACCTACATATATTTATCCCGAATAAAGTTTGGCTGACACTCTCTAATATTAAATATGTTTATCAATGATAAGTCATTGATGGACATTTCGTGTTGGATCCAAAACTTTACATGAACTAATTTTGCAGTTTGTTCATAGGTAGCTTCTCCAAATAATACTATAAATGGAGTTCAGTGAATGCATGATTGACAAGTAGGAGAAAAACTTATGTTCATCAATTAAATGATATAAAAAATTCAACTGGTGATTTTGTTGTGAAGCATTTTTATTGAATGGACATAATTAGCCATTTTGTATACCCTTTAACGGTAGAATACAAAAATATATAATATCATATTCATTCATACCATATTATGCATACCCGCACTCCAGTCTCTGGTTATCCCATATTGTGGGATATACCATGATAGTATGAATGAATGAAAGATATATATTATGTAGATATAATATATACCTAGAAATGAAATTAATCAAATAAAACCTATAGTAAAAAATCATTCATACTAGGTATATATGTAGTAAAGTGATTTACCAGAGCAATTTAAAAAATAGCGGAAATCAATTTTAATAAATTCTTGGCAATATTGAAATTACGTGTTATTTTTATTATGTTTATAAGGATTACTGTATTGATCCTTTTGATTTTTTTTTATATTTTTGCTTGGGTTGTCAAGTATTTGTATTTTTTTTTGTTTCTGTATCAATGTAAATATTATATATTTTCCTTAATATAATGCCTAGATTAAGAGTTATATACCTAGTTGCGTGTAACACATGAGATCCAACTGTCGATAGCGATAGTATCTATAGTTGAAGAATACGTACCAAATTATTAACCCATAAATCCAAATTATTGAATATTTTAAGATATTTTGTTTTCTATACAACACATGTAGGTATGTATGTAGGTATGTCAATATAGGATAGTATGGAGGTCACTCCTTTATTGCTACCAAGAATATGAAAACAGCATGATGGTATGAATGTATTTTTGGAGATTAAGTATCAAACTATTAAGACACCTTAGATATTGTGATGAAAATTGTTATAAAAAGTTTGAGATGTACCTACTACTACAATGTTCATATTTTTTATATAAAATTAAATAAGTTGATATTTAGTTGGGTTATTTCGGCTTTTTTCGATATTTGTAAAAAAAATTGGAAATACAGACATTAAAACACATAAATTTATCATAAAAAAAAATGTATTTGTCTATATTCAATAATTTTTAGCGTTCTAGCTTTTATACTTTTTGATATATATGTAAAAAGTCAAAAGTTGATAACCCCATTAAGGGAAATACTATCGAATATACTCATAACATAAACGAATCATTTTCTCAACACTGTTTTACCTACTCAAGCGTAATAATATTAACTCAACATAAAATTTCCAAAGCTCCAACTTCGACGATAAACCAAAGTTGATGCGGTATTCAACCACTTTAACGAAATACGATTGTTATTTGGAGAGGAGATATCATCTATATCAAACAACAGATCGGTGCCTATGCAGATAAGTAGGTAAACCATATTTTATTATTACCAAGGCATCGAAAATTGTCAAACATTTTACTCATACCTAAACATCTTCAAACGATCGATCCAAATCAAAATTCAAACAACAGTTGAATTCTTTCTAATTTTATGACTGTCAATTCTTGAAGGAATCCCATTATCAATTACATAATATAATAAGTACTTTTAAAAAGTAATAATCTCAATTTTTACCTTTTTTCCACTAATAAATTAAGTAATATACTTGACCACTGACGCGTTTCGCTCAAAGAGCATCTACAGAATGGTACTTGTGTATTAGTGGACCTTTTATTTATACAAATATTCATGGCTAACAAACCATTTTTTAAAATACAATAAATGAAATTTGTGAATTTATATTCGTCCTTTTCTTCATTACTGAGGACGTCCGTCACCACACGTATGGCCCGCCTCCATGCCAATCTGTTTTGGACTGAACGCAGAGCACCAGTCACCGAATACCCCATTGTGGACTTAACCAGATCGCTCCATCTGGTCGGTGAGCGACCACGAGATCTCCGTCCCTGCACGCTGTCCATCACAAGCTTCTCGATGCAGTCCGGTTCCCTTCTGGCAATGTGTCCAAATAATTGTAGGATACGTCTGTAACATGTCGACAGACGATCCTCAATCTTCAGCTCGTCCAAAATTGACTCATTCGTTCTTCTGGCTGTCCATGGGATGCGCAACATTCGCCTCCAGCACCATATTTCAAAGGCATCGATCCTCTTTCGCTCTGACTCTCTCGGTGTCCATGTTTCCACACCATACATAACCATCGAGAGATCTTTCCCAGTGCACCCTTTGCCATGGCGATGCGTCTGCGATGAATTTGTGAGTACAACTATAAAAATATTACGACTATAAACTAATATACAATTGTAAGAAAAACAGAGCATACAAGAACAAATTATTAGAAACAATTATAAAGAAGGTTATTCATTTTGTAAAAATCAGATACACATACAAACATATACAATTATACACAAGTACCATTCTGTAGATTATCTTTATTTATTTATTTTAATTTATTTGACTTTTCAACAGACTACACATACAATAAGTAAAAATACAAACATAATACGGGGATAAGTCCAATTACTGAAAAGCGCAAGTTATACAAAAAACATGGTTATATAAATTCAACAAGTATCTACTTAAAACGAAATAGAAAAAGAAAAAACGCAAATTTTACAAAAAAGGGCAAATTATACAAAATTCATCGTTACATAAATTCAATTATACAAAAAACATGGTTATACAAATTCAATTATACAAAAAACAGGGTTATAAAATCTTTGAGCTAAACGCGTCAGTAGACAACTATATTTCATCACTTAGCGATGTCACTAGGTACATGTTTTATTCAGCAGTCAGTATCAATACCTTTATTTTGTCTTCATCAGCTTCAAATAGCTTTTCAAAACATGGTACCTAAATATTGCCGAAACGAAATATTACTAGCAATCCTAAATAATCGCGTGTCCTTAAAATAAAAGTGTTAAGGTGTATACCTACCTATTTTAAATTCTTTGCATTTTTTCAGTGCTCTTTATACATGTCATATTAGTCTCATTTCCACACCGCACATTAATTCTTGGTATTTTAATAATATTATAATGGTCTTAGTATAAGTTCCAAATACATACATTCAATGTGAACATCAGCCTTAAAATAAATATTACACAATAATACGTATAAATGAACACTGTTAAACAAAGGAAAGGGATGGTTGAAACATGTATGTATAACAGATTTCTGGACCGCTGTCCTACTTTTGATTAATTCTGTGTGTTTTTCTTGGTAGTGTAAATATTATCTAGTCCCTTACGCCACATTTATAAAATCCACAAAAACCATTCCCAAAACTGTAAATAAATCCATATATCCATGTTTATTTTTTTATTATTTTGACTTATCTTTAATTCAATAAAAGGATTTCAAAATAATTTTTCATTTTAAGACAATATTAGTTTCGTAAATAGTATTATTTCCGACCATCGTGACTTAGAAGTGAGTTGTTAAACTTCTTGGGGAAGACATTTTTTAGATTGTTTAAAAAATATTTTGTCCTTAAACCTAGTTCATCATTTTACGTGAACTAAAAAGGTGAGATACAAACCTGGGTCCACTTAATATGTATTTTTCCAGCGCACTAACCGCCCAAACTCTTACCCATAGAATACATTTATGCTGGAGGAGATTACCATTTACCAATAAACTCGTCACTTTCATGGGGTGTTCAGAGTGTTTTAAAACATTTTGAAGAAGAAGAGATATTTATAAAAACAAATTTAAATCAACAGTCATTAATCATAAAATAATTATTTTCAAAACGAACTGCTGTTTTGGACCATTTTAACGATGAATTTATCTCTTCAAAAACGGTTGCATTAAAAATTATTCGTCACAGCAACATTACAATTTCCTTACAGATTTCAATTTTATTCAAAAAATGTGTGAAAATACGAGTTCCTTTATTTTTTAATTTAATTAATATTTAAATTAATATCGTATGAACAAAAATGTTAATAATGAATAGCTGAAACACGTTCATACCTATTTCATCCGCTGCAATGGCTTTTGGTCGGCAACCCGTTTTAATTCTGAAAACGTACTAAAATTTTCATGAAATGTGAAATTTATACATTTTTTCATTCAAACTATGTACGTAGTACATATTATAATTCAATGCATTTTATGTATATTTTGCTATTCTAACGATTGAATGTTAATCCAAATAATAAAGTCTACTTAGATTAAAATTAAATTTGTTTTGTCGGCCTTTGTGGCCCTGTAAGTTGGGTATCTGACTTCTGATCCAAAGATCCCGGGTTTGATTCCCGGTGGAGACACTGTTTTTAGTTATGTTCTCAGTCTGGATCTGTGAGACGATTAATATCGTTAGTCTCCAGAATGTGCCAACTTGTTATTGGGTGCATGTTCAGTTAATAATTGACATAGTACCTGTTAGTTACCCGAAAAACAATAATAAATAAATAAAATGAACATATTGTAAAATGACAGTTCAGATAAACAAATTTTTGTTTTGTTTGACTTTTTTTTTCATTTATTTAAAGACATTTCATCCAATATTGAATTTTACATGTCTCAAGAGTGAAAATAACAATAAAAGAAAACAAAACAAGAGGAGAAAATACAATTGATACATAAAGTACTTAAGAAAAACAATGTGCAAATTAATACAAACAGATCAAAATACAATTAAATAGAACACAAATGCAAATGATTGAAACATAGAATTCCTCCCCCACACGAAAAACTCTATATTTCAATTACTTGTTACAAATTAATCATAAAGTAAAAAATGTTGTAACATATAAATCATAAAGTAAAAAAATAATGTAACAAATAAATCATAAAATAAAAGTTATATGTAACAGTTTTATCATATAGTAAAAAAAAATTATGTAACAGATAAATCCAAAAGTTAAACAAATGTAGGTAACTAATCAATCATAAAATTAAGGTTAATGTAAAAAAAATAATCATAAAGTAAAAAAAAAGTAATCATAGATTAAATAAAAACACCTTAATAACAGAACAAGTATAACATAAAATAAAATTGATTAAAAGATTGTTTGACTTTCACTATTCATTCAAATGTTCATTCGTCATCGGAATTGAACCCATTTTCAAACAAAAATTTCAAATAAAACTGATTTTATGGATAGGTACCTACCTACGTGTAATGCTTTTCAATAATATTGTTCCATAGTAGGGATAAAAAGCAATGTTTCCATTAGTTTGTACCATCAATTTTAATATTTGTTAGCATAGTGTATTTAAATAGCAGAACTAAAGTTTGATTTTCATCTGTATTCAACACTTGTACAATATTTTCCATACTTTGAACAAATTAGACCTAGTTTTAACGAAAAACGATATCAATAAACATAAAGCTTCATTAGATATATTTAGAAGTTTCATACAAGGTATGATATTGAGAGAAACGAAAGCCGCAACGCTAATTAGCCATCTATGAAGACTCTCATTATTATCACAATTCGATATTGCCACACGAAATGGCTCGATATTGTTTCTCTCTCAAAAACAGAAACGTAGAATATCGCTGACCAAATTTCTCAATCTGTAAATCCGAATCAGCGCCAGTCACGGGAAATGAACGGATTTGGCAAACTAAAATTTGAAGATCAAAATCTGATCGTTTTGTTGCCAAAATATTTTCCGTATTCCAATCATTTTCTATGTTTTACACAACTCGGTGAAATACTGATACCAAAAAATAATAGTAGGTACTCTGAAACAAAATAATCAAAACAAATAACAACTAGGTACTTTATCGTCGTGAAAACTCATCCTTAAATAACGGCCGCCATATTGGTTTCTCATCATTTCAAAAGAAAACAAAGAAGTTTAAATTGTTTCGAAATCTACACCTTCTTATTAGAATAAATCGATATCCATCTCGAAAAATGAAAAAAAGAACAAGAAGAAGTCTAAAAACAGACGTCTTCTAATATCTCTAAATATAGCAAATTAGAACTTAATAAATACCGCTTATTTTGTAAAATTTCGTTTTAATCACTGTCGACATATTGGATTTCTCCTAGTATCTTGAAATAAAAAAATAAGGCAATCGGTTCGTCACCATAAACGACCATTTTTTTTATTCACGCAATTTATTTAACTCAAACGAAAAAAGAAAGAAAAAATTTTCTGATTCTAAAAATAGTTTCCGCACGGTGAATTGTCCATACGATAAATTGTCCTCACGGCCAATTGTCCTCACGGCCAACTGTCCCCACGGCCAATTGTCCTCACGGCCAACTGTCCCCACGGCCAATTGTCCTCACGGCCAACTGTCCTCACGGCCAATTGTTCTCACGATAAATTGTCCATACGGTAAAAAGGGCGTACGGCCAATTGTCCACGGCCAATCGGCTACGGCCAATTGTTCGGACACGAATTATGGATCTCCATAATCTAGGTGCAATAATCAACTTATTAAAAATTCGTAAAATATCTTATTGAAATCTCAAGTAGGTATTATTTTCTGAGACGGCATAATATTCATATTGTGGCGATACAGCACTTGGTGTCCGTTCAACCAATGAAAATTCATGCATAGGTACCTACTTCCGCTGGGCGACCGTCTCAGACAATCGGCGAGCATCGATGTTTCTCGAAGATGGCACTAAGGAAGTATTTAAATGGCTGCGCAGGCGCTCGCTGATTAGTGTAAAACTAACGTCATATTAGTATTAGTGTTGAATATTTGTACCTTCGTAAAAACGTTTATTGTAAGAAAAATATAGTGAAATCAATTGTCAAAAATATATTTTATTTCCCTTTATTCTACTAAATAAAACCAGGTAAAATTATCGCAAAACAACTAGAGCCAGAATCGGATGCGCAAAGCGCAAATTTGTGCCTATTTGTTTGGTTGTTTTATGATCAAATCGCCCCTCTCCACGGGAAATGGCTTCAGAAGTTTGACGAAAACTATACCTTCTATTTAAAAATATGCATCATAACATTGTATTCGTAGAAGGAATTCTCATGTAGTTTCGCTTAATTAACAATAGTTCATTTTTCAATGAAGACAAATCTAATCAAGTCATCGATTTTTTCCACAAGCTGTAAACGATAACTTTATTATATGTTTCAATAGAAAATGACATTGTTTGAAAGAAATATATTTTTTTAATAAGAATATAATGTTTGTAGAAGTCGATTTCTCTTTGCCAATTCATGCGATTAAGAGCAGTAAGATATCATGTATTTATACAACTAGACGAATTTCACCATAATGGAAACCTCTTCGTCTTTGTAAACAATTTACGGGAAGCAATCGGTCACACTATTGATAGTCAATCCATAAAGTTATTCGACCAAATCGAATCTATAGTCCTTTGATAAAACCACACCATTTATTTTGTCAATACTCGAGTTGAGCTCTGAATCGACGTCATTTATAAGATTCCATGCAGGCTCGGGTACTACGCCGCACCATTACAAATGAAACCCCACCTTTCTCTAACCAGCAAAATGAAAAATTATTTTACATAATATTCCGTATGAGTTTTGCTTTGCGAAAACCATATTGCCTTACACGTATATCAATACATTTCTCGCTTTTTAATTTTACGTACACAAGTGATGTTTGAGTACAACATAATGTAGGTATGTATAACGACGGTTTAACAACCTACATAAAGTAGGTACTATACAATATTCGACTCAATTCCCCAAAGTCGAATCACACATTTGATTCGTTCATTGGTTCCCATCTAAATGTGTGAATTTTAATGCATTATTCATGTTTTATTTTCATAAAAGCTTAGTATATTCCGCAATGTAAATAAGTTCCGTTTTCGATATTTCATTAAAAGAGTTACAAATTGGAAATAAATATTGTATCTGAAATACACGACAATTTTTACGACAGTAATAATCTATAGGTACTAATTACTTAGTCAAACAAAAATAGTGAAAAATTCTCAAGACTTTTTAAATAGGTGGGTACCTATAAAATTAAGTTTACAAACCTATAAGTAAATATCTACATAATATGTTCAAAAATATAAATATAACTCGTTGAAATTATTTTTAGTAACACTGTGGAAATCCATAATAATTAAGTAAATAAATTTTTTTAAATAAAAATTTTTTGGTAACAAAAAACTTTGTTTCTTCCACTTCACATTTATATTGGATGGAACGTTTTCGAACTGTACTAGTTCATCTTCAGCATCTGAAATGTGACTGATTCTATTGTGCGTGTTGTCATCTTCCATTGGAGAGTGTAGGCGGGTTGAGTATGGCGGGGGTAATTAACTGGTGGGGGTGAGCGGTAGCGAGCGGTGTAGGTTTGGGTTTTGTTTGGTTCTTAATAATACTCAATATTGGTGAATTTACTGGAGGAATCTGAATATTTATTAAATTGGGGTTATTTTTTCTTTTATTTATTTCCAGGGCTTCGAAAATATAAAGTCATCGAAAAGTTTCATCAAGAATCGTCTATTGACAAAATAAAAATAGATCAGTTTTTCATAAAACGAGTTTTCCTCGTCGATATAAAAATGATTCAGTGTCTAGTAAGCTTACTCTGCTAAAATATTTAATATTAAATACGTTGCAGTTCCCCCTGGACGACCGCCAAAGAGATGGAAGGACAGCTGGACATCCGCGTCCCAGGAGTGAATCCGAGAATAAACAGTACCTACCCAGTACTAGAACAAGCAGAAGAAGAAGAAGAAGACGTTGCAGTTTGATCTTTGTGGCTTCAAAACTTAAATAAATATCTGACGGAGGCGCATTTTGTAATATTTTCTCAAAGTATCAATTTAAAGTTATTGTATTTTTTTCTCCTTTATAATTCATGACATTTCTTCTTATAATGAACATTCAAAAGGATAATTTATATAACAAGATGGAGATGTCACAGAAGACGTTTCTGGAGAAACGACGTCGAACCCATATACGACAATAGGATTGTCAAAATTGTTAAGACAGACATAAGTACCCAACGACTGAAGATTATATGACCTGCAAAGAGATGGAACGACCATAGGACCTACTCCTCCCGGGATAGTCCACCCTCATAAACAGTTAAAATGACCTAAAAGACGATGATGAAGAAGAAGAATTTTTATAAAAACTTATTGAAATGAATAAAATTATTTCATGAAATTCAAGCTTTTGTTCAAAATCTGAAACACACGCCACCCTGTGGATGAAATACGTAGCGAACGTTATTATAATTGAGTAAAATTCCGACGAACATTCCCTGGAACCCAGTTCTCAAATCTCAAATGGCAAATTCAGTATTCAATATTCGCTACTAGAGATCCGAAAATTGTGTTCTAATACTAAAAAAAAACAAGTCGTACCTATGGGAATTACTTTTTACTTTTACCTTTCCACTACTGTGGAATAGTGGGGTCATGGTTTCACGATTTTTAAGCATTTTTTTAAACATTATTGTTTCATAAAACCTTTGCGGTCTAACTAACTAGTTGCAACTTGACTTTAATTCGACGCATACCCAGTTTTGGCAATACAAAAAGCTGAATAAGCCTCAGATTAAAGTCAAGTTTCAAATAGTATGTATGTAAGTAGGTGTGTTTTGAGTAAAAAAAAATTAAATACAACAACATAGTATCATGCTGGCAATAGGTTAACTTAAAAACAAATGGACGAACAAAACTGCAAAATATAAAATCAAGTATTTTATTCATATTAAGTCAATGATATGAGCATTTTGATATTATGGTTTTTATATAAGTAGAACATATTAATTATTGACAGACTAATTACTACATTATATTGTTGGTTTATAGGTATCTCATTTATCACTTCAGCTGTGCAAAATCTAAATATATCAATGTACCACCTACCTTAGTACTTACTCACTGTTTTAATTGTTTTTTCACTCGACGTATCTGTCTCTTAAAAATTTCATCCAGATAAATCCTGAGGGCATTTTTCCTCTCTTTTTTCCGTCCTTTCTTAAGTATTAAAGTTATACTAAGAGAAATAAGCGTTACCCAAGAATCTTTGCTGCTATGGATTATACATGAAAAATGGATTTTTAGTTCAAGTTGAGTCAGTGGATAAAAAATAAATTGATACAAAATTGAAGAAGACCTTTTTATAGGTACACTCTCTTTTATGCATATTAAAGTTCGTGTAAGTATTATGTATATACCTACCTATAGTATACATCGTGTAGAAATTCTGTAGGCTTATTTTATTTTAATTGAAGTTTTATCTCAACCGCACATCCGATTTCAGAGTTTTTTTCTTTTTGTATAAAATGCGTACCTACAAGCTTCCGAATATTTAATAAGATAATAAAACGAAAATATTTACACATTTAACAAAAGAAAATTGCGTGAATATTTTACATTCCGTATTTATAATGCAAAAACTATATAAAGTTTATAGCTAATGTATCATCTACACAATTCCCTGCGGAATTCTTCGAGATACTTTATATGAAATTATATTACGGAAATATTCTTTAATTATAAAGATATTTTGACTAGTAGAAAAACCCCAACAACTTTTTATGTAGAAGATAAATTAAAATTCTAATTTTGGAGTTTTAAATTTGATGAAAGTCAGTTTTATTTGTTTTCAACAATAATCTTATACTGAATGAAATTTAATCCGAATTCTGTGTTTCCACCTTCGTACAACCTGGGTCTTTTTAAAATCCGAATTAATAAACTCTTTTCTAGATTGCAAACCCCTCCCAACGCTACGTAGTGCGCTTCTTCGGAAGAGTAAAATGGACCCAAATCCTAATAACTGGTGTCCCCTACGTGGACATGTTAAAAAAAAATATATTTAAATTATGTATAAATATGATATTGGATGGGTGGATGGCAGAGCGGTTAGCGCGCTGGGTTAGTAATCCAGTGGTCGCGAGTTCGAATCCTGCCTCGACCGATCTCGTTCACCTATAGGACAAGCATTTATGCTTTGTTTAGGGAACGTAGGAAGATGTATATGTACTTGTTTAAAGATGTAGAGACTTGTGCATCAAATAAAACAATAATAATTCACCGTTGGATGCGTGAATAGTCTGTGTCTTTCATCAAAGACTATGAACGACATCTGTCAAGTATTATTACGTGGAAATTTACAATCGAAAATGAAATTAATAGGTGTATACTTTCCACTACTATGGAATATATATTCACAATTTTAAAGCGTATTGTTTTAAATCAATATTTTAACTAGAATCGTTTAGTGAATGCAAACATTGAGTTTAGTCATGATATTTTTGTAAGTATGTCGTTTTAAGTATGGAGTATCATTTTTGTGTCCTCTTTATAGTCCGAGTTATATTTTACTATGTATACCTAAGTCCGACATCACATGAATATCATATAGGTATACAACATGGAAAGTGCAGAACTGCTAATTTATGCAACCCTGTTTTGTGTTTTCTTTATTTTTGAGGTGTTTTGCAATATCCTTCCTTGATACAAAAAAAACTTTTATTATCACGTTGTAATAACTATTTTCCAGGATTAATACAATACAATTCATGAAAAGCATTATGTACATCTTGAAAAAAAACATGGAAAATCCTTTGATTGTCTCTGTTGACTACATAATACCTCCATTTCCGATATTCATATCCTCAACACCTAATAGAAATGAAATAAAACAAATAGATTGTCGGGCACAATACAATTGCCGTAACTATTTCACGAGCCAATAATCTTCATCAAAGGGAAGAGAGTGTAAAATCTATCCCACAAAATAATGAGACAAGACACAATAACAAAACGACTCTTAAAAAGAAAACAGAAAATCAATACAAAACATTCGTTGTACAAAGAATCAACCTTCAACAAAGTACTTTTAACAGAAGAAAAATTGGCTTACAATTAATTAACATGCAATTATTGCTATTTTGAGCTGAAAACTGTTTATTCGCAAGAAATTAACATTGGTCATCACATTTTTTTTAAGTATATTTCTATAATTCCTAACTCTACATTGTATAATTCATATGACAAAGCGGCTGGATTAGTGATTATGAGTTATGGTGTCTTACAATTATTGTTAGATTCCCGGTAGGTTAATATTTTACAGAGATCTTGGTCATACCCCCGATGTTTCTTATTTAAAAAGATCTGAAGTCCACGAGTGTGAATAATCTTCCATTCACATTCGACGATTGTTCTTTTGAACGGCGTGATGGTTTGGTATGGTATTATCACCTATTCAAATCAAAGGACTTAACAAATATATTGATTGTTATTTTTGTATTTAAAAAATCAGACCAGAGGATTTAAGAAAGATACCTAATACTGATTGAGATTGCTAATCTAGAGGGCTCCATGAGCTGCTTTTCGTTTTCTAGTCGTTCACTTAGCGCTCTGTGAAGGAGCCGATTACAGTCTCCATATGCAGTGCGGGTGGTGGTGGAAGAAGCGAATGTGATAATAATGTGTAATTTTTGTGTTAGCATTTATGTAGGTATGCTTATATAAGGGAATGCTTGAGGATTCATATTTCTTTTTTCGATTCACTCTTTTTATTTTAATATCTTCTTATACCAATCAGATTATGATATTATATAAAAAATACAATGTACTAAATATGTATATATTTTTATAAAACCTACAAAAAATAATTTTTAATATAAGCTTCTATTGCAAGTATAAATGCGAATTGTTATTTTCAATTTCAGACCTAAGAAAGAATACTTAAATAAAAGAAAAAAGAATCACAGGTGGTTTTTATGTTTACACTCCAAAAGACATTAGATGAAATTTACGTTTCAGCATGAAATCTCATTCATAAAAGAAAATATTTTATTCGTAACATAGAAACTTTCTTGGTTTTTTTCCTCCTTGAAACCGTGCAATAAAAAAATGTATCATCAAGAAAAACTTGCAATGGTCAGTTATGTACGAAATTAATATTAAGATCTTAGATTATAACATTATAATTCTATGATTAAGATATTGTTTTAAGTATAAAAAAGGTTAAGTATATTAGTTAAAAATAGATATCTCTATATATTAATACGTGAAGCGAAAACGTTAAGTACAATTTCGGGATAAATGGGGGCACGGAGGAGTTTGAAATTTGGCATTCTTAAAGTTTATATGGAGGAGGACTGCATAAAAATAATATTAATACATAATATGCGTTATAAATAAATTAAATCAAATAAAAAATATTTCACATCAAACCATTTATTGTGTACCATAGAACGGTGAACAGAGGGGAAACGTAACATTAATATTCCCGCGTAGTATGAGAAGTGTGTCCAAAATATACAAATAACCAAGGTAGGACACACTGCAGTATTCATTCTTTTTATTTCATGATCTATGTTCCATTTGAAATGTCATTGTGGTACTTCGGCGCAGTTGTTTAAATTCAAATTTCAGAACATTTTAAAGGAAAATACATATTTGTATACCTACCTACTGTGAAACAATATAAATGGTAAGTACTTACACAATAATTTCATTTATAAAATTGACTTGCAATACATGAAGATAAAACTGTGTTCCTTGATGAAAACATGATATCTATATTATAAATTTGAATGTTTGTATGTACCTATGTAGGTACCCATATATGCATGTGTTGAATGCGCTCCTAAACCGTTCATACGATTGCTATGAAACATTCGTGAATTGTCGAAAGTATACCAGGGATGGTTTCTGGATCAAAAAAAATTTCTTCTTCTTCTTCTTCTTCTTCATCGGGTATTAGGTCATTTTACCCATGAAGGTGGACTATCCTGGGAATCGTTAATCCGATTGCAATGAAACTTTTATGAATTGTTGACCGTATGCCCGGGATGGTTTCTACAATAAAAAAAATTCTTCTTCTTCTTCTTCGTCGAATATTAAGTCATTTTACCTATGAAGGTGGACTATTCTGGAAACCGTTCATCCGATTACAGTGAAACTTTGGTGAATTGTCGAGCGTATGCCCGGGATGGTTTCTGGATTAAAACATTTTTCTTATTAATATTTCAATTATGTATATACATGTGCATGGTATTTGAATTTCTGTTCAATGTTTCGTTATTAATCGTATTTCAATTCGTTCGTTTCTGTGCTCAGACCATCTATGCTGTATTGCAATTATATTCGAAATGACAATCAATCTAACCCCAAAGTGTTATAGAGTGTTATAGCGGCTCATCAAACAAAAAAATGTAAATTTTCTCAGCGAATAATGACATCCATATGATTCAAATATATGTTATATATTTTTTTTGTTTCAACAATAGTTCGGACAGGACAACGTTTTACGGGTCCGCTAGTTATGTAGATAATGTCGGCCTTCATGGCTCAGTTGGTTAGAAATCTGACTGCTGAGCCAAAGGTCCCGGGTTCGATTCCCGGTGGAGACACAGTTTTTAACTGTATTTTCAATCTGGATCAGTGAGACGATAAATATCGTAAGTCTCCAGAATGTGGCAACTTGTTATTGGGTGCGTGTTAAATTAATATTTGACATAGTAGCTGTTGGTTGCCCGAATATAATGTAAAAAATAAAAAAATAAAAATAATGTGTACCTATTCTGTAAATTACGCATATTACTTTTATTACCTACGTATAATATGTTTTTTTATTATTATTATGTTTTATTAATATGAAATGTGTAACTTTTTTTTTAGTTTAGTTTAAGGCAATTCACCCTGTAAAGAGTGCAATGTGCCAATTATTGCATGTCAGAGGAGACAAGTTAATTTTATTATAAATTTATGACAAACAATGAAAGGAATTTTGAAATTACGGACAGTACACGTGAATTATTAAGAGACAAAATATGTTGGATATTAAGTGGAGATTGGTGAGTGATTTTAATTAATTGTTTGTATATATTTTTGTAGGCGGAATTATTTTTACAGTTAAAAAATACATGATCAATTGTCTCATCCTCGTCACCACACTGGCAACGTGGGCTATTTAGAACTCTAACTCTATACAGATGGGAGACAATTGACCAATGACCAATTCTCATTCTAGAAATACATGATATTAATCGTTTAGATATGTTCCTATTATAAAAACATGGTTAAGAGGAAATTTTTTGTTGGATACCTGCATGATAAGCACCCTTATATTTTTTTGTTTTGTACCAATTTTCATCCCATTTGAAAAGCATATTTGATTTAAGGCGGGGTAAAAGATCTGATATTGGGATTATAAAGTTATCTGGAGTTGTTCCCGAAGTAGTTCCCAATTTCGCAAGTTCATCAGCCTTTTCATTGCCCTCAATCCCAAGATGTCCAGGGACTCATGATAGAACTATGTCAAATTCGTCGTTTTTGAGATAATACAGAAAACTTTTAATAGAACATGTGATTCTGTCTTCTGGATAATTTAGAGGATTGGATGAAATTTTTTGAAGAGCACTACGGGAATCTGTACATATTAGGGCGCGGTTGATATTTTGCGATTTTATAATTTATAATTTTGATTAAAAAAATAATAATAAGGATAGGATGAAGTGAGAAATACGAATGAAAATATATTATCTTTACTCTACAGCCAAAAAATATATTCATTGTAGCGCCGTTTGCTAATAAGAAATTAATACAAGAGTGCTGTTATATAATTTTTGTGTGTGTCCGTCCTCCCATTATAACTTCTGATCCGCTCGATGCACAGAGCCCAAAATTTCAGAATATATAGATAGTTATAGGCCTACACAACTTTTATACTCAGAATTTCGAATAATTGTTTCAGTCAGGGGTAATGAATTATTGAATTTTTACTTTATTTTTCCATATATTATTATATCTCAGAAACCATAAAAACTAGAACGCTGAAAATTGGTATAAATATAGACAAATATAAAATCTCAAATCGATTTTTTCTAAAAAATTACAGAGTTTCTCAAACATTTTTATTAAGAAAAAAATTACATTTATGATAAATATATGTGTTTAACTGCCTATATTTCCAAAATATTAAAAAACATCGAAAAAAGCCGAAACATTCCAACTAGAAAATTTAATTTTCTATAAAAAATATGAACATTGTAGTAGTACATCTCAAACTTTTTTTAACAATTTTTATAAAAATTGAAGTTAGTGACGATATCTTTTCCTACAATTTGTAAGGCAGTATACACTACACAATATCTCGCTCAATAGTTTGATACCTACTTAATCTCCAAACATACATACCTACATACCATCATGCTGTTTTCATATGCTGGGTAGGAAAAACAGACTGACCTCCATACTATCCTACCATTACAAACATACCTTCATGTTTTATATAGAAAACAAAATATCTTAAAATATTTATTAATTTGTGTGTATATGTTAATAGTTTGGTACGTATTCTTCAATTATACATATTATCGCCATCGACAGTTGGATCTCATGTGTTACATGTAACTAGTACTTACTAAATAATATGAATTATACCTACTCATTTGTGTGTATAAAATTCGTCAGCGAAGGTATTGGCCGCTATAATCAATGGAACTGACTATATTATTGATAGGTAGTTATTTTCAGCAATTCAAAATATAGGCCCCCATTGGTTCATAGGAATTAGCGAAGATATTGATTGTAATTTTCACCTATTGAAATGGCGTGTTGGTTTGGTATGGAATTTTCACATATTCAAAATAATTAAAACCAGAGGACTTAGCAAAGATATTGATTGCTACTTTTACCTTATTCAAAATTCTAGCCAGAAGACATTGAAATTGAAGGTTATTTTCACCTACGAGATGGCGTGATGGTTTGGTATGGTATTTTCACCTATTCAAATCAGAGAACTTAACAAAGATATTGATTGTTATTTTTTCCTTTCGAAATTGAGGGTTTAAGAAAGATAATACTGATTGTTATTTTCACCTATTCAAAATATTTATGTTCCCCTTTATGTCAGAGAGTTTTCACCTACTCAAATATTATACACCCCTTTTAGTACAGGGTGTCTAAAATAAAGTTTATATTTAGTGGATCTATTAAAAAAAAAGTAAGCCGTGTATCGAAAAAATGTTTATTCATTATTATAGTACACAATTTTAGAATTTATCCAACTGACGATTTGTTCAGGAGAACTATGTTCTCTTAACATATCGACAATGTTTCAAGCCAGGATACGCGAGAATTGTATTATGCAGAGGCCTACTTTTTTCACGGCTTTTCCAACTTTGAAGTCAAAAAACACCAACTTAGAGGCTTCGCAGCATATATGTTCCATACACGGATTTACTCAGAATTCGGAATAGAACATTTCGTGTGTCTGTGTGTGTGTGTGTGTGTGTGTGAGGGTGTGTGTGTGTGTGTGTGTGTGAGTGTGTGTGTGTGTGTCTGTGTGTGTGTGTCTGTGTGTGTGTGTGTGTGTGTGTGTGTGTGTGTGAGGGTGTGTGTGTGTGTGTGTGTGTGTGTGTGTGTGTGTGTGTGTGTTAAGTGTGTGTGTGTGTCTGTGTGTGTGTGTGTGTGAGTGTGTGTGTGTGTGTCTGTGTGTGTGTGTGTGTCTGTGTGTGTGTGTGTGTGTGTGTGTGTGTGTGTGTGTGTGTGTGTGTGTGTGTGTGTGTGTGTGTGTGTGTGTGTGAGGGTGTGTGTGTGTGTGTGTGTGTGTGTGTGTGTGTGTGTGTGTGTGTTAAGTGTGTGTGTCTGTGTGTGTGTGTGTCCGTCCGTCCCTTATAGCTTTTGATCCGCTCAATTTATAAATATATAAACAGTTATAGGCCTACAAAATTTTTATACTCAGAATTTTGAATTTTTGTTTCAGTCAGGGGTTATCAACTTTTGAATTTTTACTTTATTTTTCCATATATCTCAGAAACCATAAAAGCTAGAACGCTGAAAATTGGTACAAATATAGACAAATACAAAATCTGTAATCAATTTTTTATTAAGAAAAATATTTTTTTTATGATAAATTTATAAGTTTAACTGCCTATATTTCCAAATTTTTTAAAAATATCAAAAAAAGCCGAAACACCCCAACTAGATAATTTAATTTTCTATAAAAAATATGGACATTGTATTAGCACGTCTCAAACTTTTTTTAACAATTTTTATAAAAATTGAATTTAGTGACGACATTGCTTCATACAATTTGTATGGCAGTCGCCTATACACAATATGTAAGAAGACTTAATAGTTTGATATGTAAGAAGACTTAATAGGTACTTAATCTCCAAAAATACATATAGAACCATCATGCTGTTTTCATATTCCGGGTAGGAAAACAGGACTGACCTCCATACTGTCCTATCTTGACATACATACCAACATGTGTTAAAATATTCAATAATTTGTATTTATGGGTTTATAGTTTGATTCTTATTCTTCAACTATACATACTATCGCTATCGACAGTTGGATCTCATGTGTTACATGCAACTAGTTTTATAAAAATAATATCGTCCGAATGTAGACCCTCGCGTTCGCAGCACTCATTTCATCGACCAGTAAAATTACTTATGACGGCTCGGCAGGTGGACTCAGTGATGGCTACCATTTCATGACGGATATTTTCTTTCAAATACGCCAGGGAAGTCGGTTGACTGGCGTAAACTTTAGATTTAAGATAACCCCATAGGTCCATAGGAGTTAAATCAGGACTACGTGGAGGCTAATTTATGTCACCTCTCCTGGAGATCAATTTGCCTGGGAAAATTTCACGAGTTGGAATGAAGTAGACCAAGTTGAAATATCATACGAGAACCAGGAACTCAAGGCACCTACAGGGCTATCGATCTGTCATCGGCTGGCTTACGTGATCACTTTATGCGCTTGCGCAACGTTCACCAATTATGCCTTCTTATTGATTTCCCTTATCAATATAAATTTTTGAATGTTCTATATATTTGAATAATTTGTAACAATTCACCTGAAAATATGACATTAATACTATTGCCATCTATGAAATAACGAAGGAACTTTTTGTAACGCCATCTGTTGAGAAATTGGTTTATTTGATAACAATGAAAGCAGCAGTCGTTATAAATGAGGTGGCGGTGTCTCGCACAGATGTCACCCCTGAACTGCGCCAGAAATATTATTTCATTTTTGGCTTGTTTAGGTACCTACTTGTACCAATGTGTATATAAATCGAATATTTTTTTAAAAGCATAAACCTACGCAAACATTGGATTTTTTCCCTGTCGGGAGTCAAATGATATTTTTATTGACAAACTTTTTACCATCTCAATAGAGACGAAGTTCTTCTATAATATCCCAACTACATCTTTATTGATGTGTTAAAAAGTTTGTCAATGAAAATACTGATTCTTATTTTCACCTACCCATTTAAGGATATTAAATTCTTAAGAAGAAGACTTAAGAAGATATTGATGTTATTTATTTACTACTAAAATCCTTTCAATTGTTTTCTCGAGAATTACAAATAGTGTTTGTCGCTAAACATAGTTTTAATGTTATACGATTAGAAATGAGTAGACAAATTGACACAAATAAATTGGCGTCTAAATAGATTAATGATTGTGATTTAGATCAATATCTCTTCACAAACCACCTGCCTCATCAAAAACTTTCTTGATGTATGAAGTTTTACCGTAGAACATTTACATAATAAATTTTGTTTTCGAAATTGTAGGTACACCCAACGTAGGTAGGTGGGTAGTTGAAAAATTAACAACCCCTTGGGGGTATCAACATAGAGAAGGTAGAGCTTTTGCTCGCATATCCATAAAATTACTGCTTCCGATTATAATAATCCCTCTTATCTAATAACGTCGGTAGTAATTATATTATCAGTATGGTTGAACCTTCCCTACATACATTGGTGACAGTATATCCAACTGAAAGAATTAATAAAAAGAAATATTTTTAACTTCTTCAGATATACATACAAACATACCATCACGCCATGTCTCTCACGGGGCAGGAAATAAACGACCGAACGCCCTATATATTTTTCACGCATTAATCGCCTAGTCAACATTCATACATCGTCTTATACATGTTTGTCTGTTGTTCACGCTTCTTACATTTCTGTCTTACATAATATCGTTCACATGGTCATGCCATTCTTTTCTTGAGCGCCCCCTACCTCTTATTCCGTTCCTGTCGGCTTTGTATATTTTCTTCGTCAGGCGTTCTTCATTCATTCTTCTTATCTTCTCCTTCCTCGTCCTTTTTTATGTAAGCCTTTGATTTAAAGAGGTCTGTTCCTCCTGCGAAGTGGACTCTATTCTATTCCAGCATCTTTAAGGATGCAGGAATAGCAGCACATATATTTGATTTTTTTCCTGTTGCGTATAAATTATATTTTTTAAATTAATATCTCAATAGAGACGACTTACAGGAGACATATATGCGGTAACATTGTCACCTCATATATAAGGAACGTTTGTTTTCATTGTTAACGAACCAATTAATTAACAGATAGCGACAGAAAAAAAGTTTCTGCGTTACTTTCATAGATGGCGAAGTTGTTGTCATCTTATTTTCAAACCAAATAGATACTGACGAAAAACACAGATAGAGCTTTTAAAAAATGGATTGATAAAGGAATTCAATAAAAAGGGTATAGGTAATTGGTGAAAGTGGCGCAAGCACTTAAAGTGATCACGTAAACAAGACTATGACAGATTATAAGCCCTGTAGGTGCCTTGATTTACCGGTTCTCCTATAATATTCCGTCTTCGTCTCTATTGACATACTGATTTGTCAAAGAATTAATAAAATGAAATGAAATTATTTATTTCCATTTTTTACACATATACATTGTGAGGATGTAAGTTAAATTAAATAAATTCTGCCCTAAGTTTGGGCCGTCATCGTGAGTGTATAGGTGATTTTAAAGAAGTTAAATGAGAAAAGAACCTACTCCTCCACCGTCTAACTACAGTAGCAAAGCAAAGAGACTCCAAATATTAAAAAAAATATAATATTAGCAAGTAAATTACACTCATGGCGTGTATTTCTTAATAGTTGAACTAAAAGACAAATAACAAGAGTGAAAATTAAGATCAAGTCGAAGGTGGGAAATAATCCTGTGCTATGAGGACAACATTAGTAAAAGACATGAATTAAGTTTAGAGTTTAATTATGTCGATCAAATGGACAGATTATAATATACAAATATAAAGCAGATTATCATTACATCTTACAGAGTTTGAAGTATAAAAATTCAGTTAAAAACATTAAAGATTTTACATTCAATATAGCATAATCAAGCAGACAGTATAAAGAAGAAATTTATCAAAATGAAATGCCGAAGCGACGTTCATGTAATGCGATGAATCCTATTAATATTTGTTTCATTAATTATGACAGGCAAGAGAAGCATCCTTCTTTCATTAAGAGAAATGATTAATAATATAGAATTTACGTAGATATTGTTCCAAATGGGGGTATAAAATACCATGTGGGATACTTTATTTGTCGACATAAACTCAACGTTGAATATCTGTCCAAATGGTCGACGATGTGGACAGCATCGTCCCAAGTGATGATTTTTGCATCGTAAATAAAAAAATAAGAAAAATTAGGGAGGTTATAAAGATGGGATTTATGAGATCCTGAAATGGTCGATAACGATTAGGGACAACTCGCGCCAGTTGATAAATTAAATATTTCAATACAATATTACATGGTACTTACCCTTCTTTATTTAAAAGTGAATTTAAAATTTCAATCTGACTCCTTTGAGCCAGGAACAATGCGTGTGGTGAGCCATGCTTCACCTCCGCCGGCCAGAATAGAAAAGAAAGATGGCTGACCTCGACGTATAGATTATAGCGTGTCACGTCCATCGATTACCAAAAAGTTGGACGGAGCACGGCTATCATCGACAATAAATAAATAGTTTAAAGGACCTCATGCGAATTCAATAAAATAATGTCCTATAGCATTACAACATATTATATAACAATAACAAAAAAATAACCATATTTTAAAAATACTTATAAATATAGTATGTACAATTGTTCCTATTTGGAAATTTACTGCCTCACTAGACAAATATGTTCTGAGGCAGAACTGTTTCAATTGAGGTATATTTAATACTTTAAAAATATCACTAAAATTCATTCAAAATCATTTCGTAATTTTGAAATATATTTCAAATATTTTATTTTATATATGTAACTTATCGGGCAACATACTGGTTCTATATCTAATATTAATTTAACATGCATCCAACAACAAGTTGCCACATTCTGAAGACTGTCGATATTTACCGTCTCACAGATCCAGACTGAAAACACAATTAAAAACTGTGTTTTCACCAGAAATCGGACGCGGGATCTTTGGATCAGCAGTCAGATACCTAACCAACTGAGCCATAAACGGTATTTTTTTTTAAATTGTATTATATTTTTTTTATCGGTGCAGATTTAACCGATGTTGGTAAGTAAAAAAAAACTCTTTCAAAATACGATCAAGATTATATCTGATATTTCTATGTCTAAATTTATCCATCTTAAAATTTAATATTCGCTAACGAGTCAGTTAAATAATGTTGTCATATTTATCCAACTGTTAGTTATTTCAATAAACTATTCATAAAAATATCGTTTTAAATTATGTCTTCAGTGTTCCGATTTCAACTACAAAGCGTTCGCAGTTTCAATGAATTTGGTTGAGGAACAAGAGCAGGTAACGAAACAAGATGAAATTTTACGAAAATAATATACAACAGAAATTTTATGAAAATAATATGTATTTAATATGAAATGATTTGAATACGCTTATTTGAATATCAATGCAAAATATTATACAATATCAATACAAAACCGTACAGAGCATTCATTATAATTTGAAATTAATTTTCAATACGTAAATAAATAAATAGGTAACATTCCTCTTTTACGGAATTTTCAAAACAAATATTACATTCAATTAATACGATCGATAGTCACTCTGTGACGCAAATACATTCTCAAACATTGATGAATAATGGGCTCGGTTTAAATGATTTTTCTTAGATAATATGAACGGAAAAATGATAATAAGAAACAACGGCTTTGTGAACGCCAGTACAAAAATGTACCTGTATAAAAGGTGAAAAGGGATATGAAGATGATGAAGATATGAAAAAACGAGTGGGTTGTGGCCAACACTAAACTCTCCACACCACAAATATTGACAATGAAATATTTTATTCATTCTAAATTTTACTACCAAGAATATAAATTTTCTAACGATAGTATATTTTCATGTTAAGATAGACAAACTATTAATGCAGTATGGTGAAGAATTCTAATGTTGTATGAAATATTTTAATAAAAGCAGATAAATTTTGTTTTAAAGGACGTTAGAGCATTTTGACAATTTTGACACGTAATATCATATGAAGAAATTTTTGTTATTTATGGAAAGCTAATCAGTTCGATGTTCAAGCTCTTTACATTATAACATGAAATCAAATTACTGAACTTTTCCATACATAAGAAATTTATCTTATTATATACATTTTTATTCATACTAAATTTTACTACCAGGAAAATAAATTTTCTATCGATAGTATATTTTTATGTTAAGATAGACAAACTATTATTGCAGTATGGTGTAGAATGCTTATGTTGTATGAAATATTTTAATAAAAGCAGATAAATTTTGTTTTAAAGGACGCGAAAGCATTTTCCAAATTTTGACAGGTGATATCATATGAAGAAATTTTTTGTTATTTATGGAAAGCTAATCAGTTCTATGTTCAAGCTCTTTACATTATAACATGAAATCAAATTACTGAACTTTTCCATACATAGAAATTTATCTAATTACATTTTTATTCATACTAAATGTTACTACCAGGAATATAAATTTTCTTCCGATAGTATATTTTTATGTTAAGATAGACAAACTATTAATGCAGTATAGTGAAGAATGCTTATGTTGTATGAAATATTTTAAAAAAAGCAGATAAATTTTGTTTTAAAGAACGCGAGAGCATTTTTCAAATTTTGACAGGTGATATCATATGAAGAATTTTTTTGTTATTTATGGAAAGCTAATCAGTTCTATGTTCAAGCTCTTTACATTATATCATGAAATCAAATTACTACACGTTTCCATACATAGAAATTTATCTAATTACATTTTTATTCATACTAAATGTTACTATCAGGAATATAAATTTTCTTCCGATAGTATATTTTTATGTTAAGATAAACAAACTATTAATGCAGTATAGTGAAGAATGCTTATGTTGTATGAAATATTTTAAAAAAAGCAGATAAATTTTGTTTTAAAGAACGCGAGAGCATTTTCAAAATTTTGACACGTGATATTATATGAAGATTTTTTTTGTTATTTATGGAAAACTAATCAGTTCTATGTTCAAGCTCTTTACATTATAACATGAAATCAAATTACTGAACTTTTCCATACATAGAAATTTATCTAATAACATTATTATTCATACTAAATGTTACTATCAGGAATATAAATTTTCTTCCGATAGTATATTTTTATGATAAGATAGACAAACTTTTAATGCAGTATGGTGTAGAATGCTTATGTTGTATGAAATATTTTAAAAAAAGCAGATAAATTTTGTTCTAAAGAACGCGAGAGCATTTTCCAAATTTTGACAGGTGATATCATATGAAGATTTTTTTTGTTATTTATGGAAAGCTAATCAGTTCTATGTTCAAGCTCTTTACATTATAACATGAAATCAAATTACTGAACTTTTCCATACATAGAAATTTATCTAATTACATTTTTATTCATACTAAATGTTACTACCAGGAATATAAATTTTCTTCCGATAGTATATTTTTATGTTAAGATAGACAAACTATCAATGCAGTATAGTGAAGAATGCTTATGTTGTATGAAATATTTTAAAAAAAGCAGATAAATTTTGTTTTAAAGAACGCGAGAGCATTTTTCAAATTTTGACAGGTGATATCATATGAAGAATTTTTTTGTTATTTATGGAAAGCTAATCAGTTCTATGTTCAAGCTCTTTACATTATATCATGAAATCAAATTACTACACGTTTCCATACATAGAAATTTATCTAATTACATTTTTATTCATACTAAATGTTACTATCAGGAATATAAATTTTCTTCCGATAGTATATTTTTATGTTAAGATAAACAAACTATTAATGCAGTATAGTGAAGAATGCTTATGTTGTATGAAATATTTTAAAAAAAGCAGATAAATTTTGTTTTAAAGAACGCGAGAGCATTTTCAAAATTTTGACACGTGATATTATATGAAGATTTTTTTTGTTATTTATGGAAAGCTAATCAGTTCTATGTTCAAGCTCTTTACATTATAACATGAAATCAAATTACTGAACTTTTCCATACATAGAAATTTATCTAATTACATTATTATTCATACTAAATGTTACTATCAGGAATATAAATTTTCTTCCGATAGTATATTTTTATGTTAAGATAGACAAACTATTAATGCAGTATAGTGAAGAATGCTTATGTTGTATGAAATATTTTAAAAAAAGCAGATAAATTTTGTTTTAAAGAACGCGAGAGCATTTTTCAAATTTTGACAGGTGATATCATATGAAGAATTTTTTTGTTATTTATGGAAAGCTAATCAGTTCCATGTTCAAGCTCTTTACATTATATCATGAAATCTAATTACTACACGTTTCCATACATAGAAATTTATCTAATTACATTTTTATTCATACTAAATGTTACTATCAGGAATATAAATTTTCTTCCGATAGTATATTTTTATGTTAAGATAAACAAACTATTAATGCAGTATAGTGAAGAATGCTTATGTTGTATGAAATATTTTAAAAAAAGCAGATAAATTTTGTTTTAAAGAACGCGAGAGCATTTTCAAAATTTTGACACGTGATATTATATGAAGATTTTTTTTGTTATTTATGGAAAACTAATCAGTTCTATGTTCAAGCTCTTTACATTATAACATGAAATCAAATTACTGAACTTTTCCATACATAGAAATTTATCTAATTACATTATTATTCATACTAAATGTTACTATCAGGAATATAAATTTTCTTCCGATAGTATATTTTTATGATAAGATAGACAAACTTTTAATGCAGTATGGTGTAGAATGCTTATGTTGTATGAAATATTTTAAAAAAAGCAGATAAATTTTGTTCTAAAGAACGCGAGAGCATTTTCCAAATTTTGACAGGTGATATCATATGAAGATTTTTTTTGTTATTTATGGAAAGCTAATCAGTTCTATGTTCAAGCTCTTTACATTATAACATGAAATCAAATTACTGAACTTTTCCATACATAGAAATTTATCTAATTACATTTTTATTCATACTAAATGTTACTACCAGGAATATAAATTTTCTTCCGATAGTATATTTTTATGTTAAGATAAACAAAATATTAATGCAGTATAGTGAAGAATGCTTATGTTGTATGAAATATTTTAAAAAAAGCAGATAAATTTTGTTTTAAAGAACGCGAGAGCATTTTCAAAATTTTAACACGTGATATTATATGAAGATTTTTTTTGTTATTTATGGAAAGCTAATCAGTTCTATGTTCAAGCTCTTTACATTATAACATGAAATCAAATTACTGAACTTTTCCATACATAGAAATTTATCTAATTACATTATTATTCATACTAAATGTTACTATCAGGAATATAAATTTTCTTCCGATAGTATATTTTTATGTTAAGATAAACAAACTATTAATGCAGTATAGTGAAGAATGCTTATGTTGTATGAAATATTTTAAAAAAAGCAGATAAATTTTGTTCTAAAGAACGCGAGAGCATTTTCCAAATTTTGACAGGTGATATCATATGAAGATTTTTTTTTTTATTTATGGAAAGCTAATCAGTTCTATGTTCAAGCTCTTTACATTATAACATGAAATCAAATTACTAAACGTTTCCATACATAGAAATTTATCTAATTACATTTTTATTCATACTAAATGTTACTACCAGGAATATAAATTTTCTTCCGATAGTATATTTTTATGTTAAGATAGACAAACTATTAATGCAGTATAGTGAAGACTGCTTATGTTGTATGAAATATTTTAAAAAAAGCAGATAAATTTTGTTTCAAAGAGCGTTAGAGCATTTTGACAATGTTTACACGTGATATCATATGAAGAAATTATATGATATCTATGAAAAGCTAATCAGTTCTAAGTTCAAGCTATTAATATTCTTCTATCAATATGAAATCAATGAACTGATCATTGCCAAATATAAAAAAATTCTCTTGTTACATATAAGTTTCATACAAATATCCATTAAATAAAATATAATTTTTGAAACCGTTGAATATTTTTCTTTTAACATTGACCAAATTTGAATACAATTTTATGAAGATTCTTGGTGTTGTATAAATAGTTGAAACCAAATTAAAATATCTCTAATTTCCAGGTCGTGAGAGCATTTTTTCAGTTTTAATAGATGAAATCATAAAGAAACATTGGGAAAAAATGAACCGTTGTCTATGGAAAACTAATCAGCTCTAAGTTTATGAACTTAACACATGTGATATCAATATGAAGTCAATCGGACTTATAGTTTGGGCTGCAGAGAGGACACAAAAAAAAAACAACGTAAATGATGAATTCATAGAGAAGAAATCAAAAGTTGTCTATGGAAAACTAATCAGCTCTAGGTCTTTGCACTTTACACATATGATGTTAATATGAAGTCGATCAGACTTATAGTTTGGGCTGTAGAGAGGACACAAAAAAGATAAATGCTACGGCGTACGGCGTACGGCGTACAGCGTATACGCCATACACACAAACACATCACGACGAAACTCATAGTGTGCATTCTCTACATGATACCCATTGAGAAATTGATGTAAAAAAAATACGCTTAAATTTTGCGAAATCATGACTCTCCCCTATTCCATAGTGTGGAGAGTAATGAATGATTAACGCCTGACGAAGCATAAACAAAGGCGTAGTGCAAAATTCTCACTCTTTATGTTCTCAGTTTACCCTCCAGTACTTTGTATCTGTAGAAAATTATGATTTTGCAGCTTCAGAGCGTATTTTTTTAGCATAAATGTCTCAGCTGGTTACAAATAAAGATATGTACCTTGTATTCAATATACATATTATAATATGTACTATGACATTCATCGTTATAATGTTTATTCGTATGTCATGTTATGAAATCGTGTCGTCTGTAAAGCCCAAACTTTAAATTCAAACAAATTTACAATGATTTAATATAGGTAGAGTGCAATAACTAATGGCTGATAAGTTTTCCATAGATAACGGTCACGTTCTTCTCTTTGATTTCATCTTTAAAATTATTCGTAATACTTACATAGATAACGAAGGTACCTACTGGAAAATAAAGTTACTATTATTATTAACATTAGTTACTTTTGTGGGTACATTATAACAGAAATTTACTACATTTCTTACTGTTGTTCAAAAATGCATATAAAGAAATAGATTCTATAAAAAATTTAGACTCAGAGACTGTCAATATTTTGAAAAAAAAGTGAGCTCTGAATCACACATTTATCTGAGTATCATATCCAACTCGTTTAGTCAGTATTTTTCATAGTTCCTCATAACTTCAATGCATATATTCCAGTTTTTTCAATTACTAGATTCAATAATAAAATAATAATGAACATTTTCTTGCACCCTGCGCAAGTGGCGAGTTTATTTCTTCAAACTAACCAATGTTTCCAGTCCAGAGATGCAATATTTGCGTGAGGAATGAATTTAAATAAATTTCCTTCTACAGCAACTAAAAGTTTTGGTAATCTGTAGAAAATTGTGGAAAATGGAGGAAAATTACGTCAAAATAGTCTGTGACTGCTTAATAAACATATTATTTTAATTTTATGAAAAAAAAATTCATTAAATTCTTAAATAACCATTTCATATTTACTTATGATGATTTTACGACGAAATAAAAAATATTAAGAGTTTAAGTGAAATTATTCAATAAACGTTTAAGGTTATTTATTTACGATCAGGTAAAGCTCTTTTGCCTTTGTACTTCGCAAAACTTCTATTACTTAGTTTTATTTATGAGATTTGAATAATTCATGTGTATGCTCACATAAAGATATTTTCCAACGATATTTATTTCGACTTTTGAGTCGAGTTTGGTTAATATACACCTTTGTTGAATCATACAATAAAATAAACGCAAAGTTTTCTTTGGGGATAACTCATATTTACTTGAAAAAGTTTACATCGAACAGCATTTTTATTTATTAAACTAATTTAGAATTTCCACAACTTGCAAATATTCCTTTCATATATCTTCTAGTACGATCATACATACCTACTTTTTTATTTTATTTTGTAAACATACAGTCTAAATAACAAGTAATACATGAAAAATATAACCATTATTGGTCCATTAGAGGACCAATTAAGTTTACAGAAATAATCAATTGTATGTAAAATCAGTTTTATAAGTAGATAATGGAAAGGATACTAGGAATTGGACGGAAAGAGAAAGAGGAGAGCTTACAAAAGCACTACTCACCAGAAGCCACAGAGGCAATCAGGGACTTTATTACTGATGATTTGAATCTAGTAATAGACATATTACAGAGGTTTATATGTAGAATATTTTTATTATTGCATATGCGCAAACATTGGATTTTTTTCCCTGTCGGGAGTCAAAGATATTTTTTAACAGATTTATAATTATCTCAATAGAGACGAAGTTGGAATATTTATTGTAGGAGAACCGGGAAATCAAGGCACCTACAGGGCTTACGACCTGTCATCGGCTGGTTTACGTGATCACTTTATGCGCTTGCGCAACGTTCCCCAATTATGCCTTTTAATGAGATCCCTATCAATTCAATTTTGAAAGTTCTATATATTGTAATACTGCAAGCGAAAGAATTTCAGTATTACAATATATAGAACTTTCAAAATTGAATTGATAGGGATCTCATTAAAAGGCATAATTGGGGAACGTTGCGCAAGCGCATAAAGTGATCACGTAAACCAGCCGATGACAGGTCGTAAGCCCTGTAGGTGCCTTGATTTCCCGGTTCTCCTACAATAAATATTCCAACTTCGTCTCTATTGAGATAATTATAAATCTGTTAAAAAATTTATATGTAGATACTCTTAAAGAGCACATTGAAATTGTTACAAGTTCTATGAATAAATGCATTCTGTAAATAGTTTGTTTTACATATTGGTAACTTAAATGGTAGTGGATTCCTGGTGTGACGTGATGGGCAATTAAATGATATCAAATTAAGTAAGTCGATGGAGTCTATTTTGTTTTTAATCAATTTATGTAAATATAACATGCCAGCTAATGTCCTTCGATACTCTAAAGTCATTAATTTATGATGTTGTGCACAAAGGCGATAGTTATCGAATGATAACTCACATCTATAGTTCAAGTGTTTCAAAAATTAGTTTGTTAAATTCTCTATCCTATCTATGTATATACATAAATACTATAGAAGGGACTACACGTAACCGAGGCAAAATAGAGAATGCTAATACATATAATGTTATCTTCTTTTTGTACTAATTCAGATATCACTGACATTAGGGAAGGCCTCACGGTTATGTGTAAATAATCCCTGTCCACTTGTAAATATCCTTCAACTACCTACTTCCTGTTATTTTTTAAATATTTTTGCTCTGTTGAGAGTTGATCAGAGTGTATTTATATTTGTGATAATTTTAACGATATTTATTGTATCTTATCCAATGCATTCTAAAATATCTTATCCTATCAAATTTAATCTTTTATAGCAAATATATTTATTTTTTTACCTTTCCAAATATAATAATAAAACAACATTTCTTTTGCACTAGATATTACAAACGTAAATAATTTATTATATTCGGTTGCACATAAATCTCTTGATATTTTAATGAAAAATCCTGAGAATTTTTTTTGGCCCAGTAAACGATAATGGACTTTGGAGGATGCGATATAATCATGAAATATAGGTATGACGAACCCAACATTGTACAAGTCATAAATGTACGTTGACTGCAGTGGTTGGGACATGTCAACCGAATGAATGATGGTCGAATCCCCAAAAAAATTCCCAACACTAATCCAGAGGTCAGAAGTAGAGGCAAACCCATGCTTTATGGCTTGGTGACACAGAAGACGACGTAAGTGAGATCAGAATCAGATCAAACTGGAGTAAAGTGGCGGAGGATAGAGACGGCTGGAGAAGGATTCCGGAGGAGCCTAGGGCCAAAAGAGGGGTGTAGGGTAAATGATGATATAATAATACATAAATTTGATCTTGACCTGAGCAAAGGTACCTTTCAAATAGTAATATTTTTGTGCAATTTTTTTAGGAAACATGATAAACTTTTTCCAGATTTTATCTTTCGATTTTCGTATAATAATAATATACCTAATCATTTATTTTTGCGTACTTAGGTACACACAATTGAAGGAAAAAATGTATTTTATAGAGTAAGGAATATATATAATATGTACACATATTATATAAAATATTGAGCCCATATAATCGGCAAATTCCTAGGTACCGCGTTGGATAATGCTTTTACTAAAAAAACGCACATTTTATTTTTTCGTTGTTATGTATATCAGCAAACAATTTTGTACCAGAATTACCATTTTATAAATGTGTGCCAACAGATTTATTTTACTATGAACAAACTAAAATTTATCTCCCACTACAACCCCTGAGTGATAAATAAAATTGACTTTCTTTGTCTAAAAATTTTTAAGAGAAAAACTCTAAAAAAATTCTCATACCGCCGTGGTGGTTGAGCCTGGGTGAGCGTGAAATGATGTATTTGACCCTTATATATATGTGTATACTCAGGGTCGGATCCACTAGAGATAGAAATAGTGGAGTTGCGCCAAGCGCAAAGAAACATATCGAGTCAAATAATTCCGAAATAATGAACAACATACCATCACTCCACTGCCCTATTTGGGGTAGGCAGAAAGATCTGAACTCCAGACTACTCTCTCATAACAAAATAAAATAATACACATCTAACCTATAAGTCAAATCACTGTTTAAATACTTATTTTTTTTATGACATATATTTTAACATCTCAATAGAGACGAAGTTGGAATACTATAGAAGAACCAGGAACTTAAGGGGCCTACAGAGCTTGCGATCTGTCATCGACGGGATTACGTGATCACTGTATGCGCTTTCGCAACGTTCAAAAATAATGCCTTCTTATTGAGTTCCCTTATCAGTGCAATTTTGATAGATCTATATATTTTAATAATGAGAAACAGTTCGTTTGAAAATAACACATTTTTACTTCTGCCATCTATGAAGTAACGTAGAAACCTTTTTGTTACGCCATAATATATTTAGAAGTTGGTTGTTTTGTAAACAATGAAAGCAACAGTCCTTATAAATGAGATAACAGTGTTCTCGCACAGATGTCACCCCTGAACATTTTTGACTTGTTTACCTACTTGTACCAATGTGTAAATCGAATATTTTTTTCGTCGATAGCTATTTTGTCTTACTAGAAGGTACATTATAATTTTTCAAATTGTTGCGAGGCATATGAAAACATATTGATGGTCGATTTTCAAAGGAAGCGGGCTGATTTTAAAAATAGAAATAAGGAATCGAAATGGTTTTGTGCGGGTCACGTCTCTCGGATATCGCACTAAAGTTGGACAAAGTTTGTGATGGACTTGAGTCCCAGATCATGAGGTAAAATAAGTGGGAAGGCTCCAGACCGGATGGTCTGAAAAACCATAAGAGTGGCGGGCTCAGAACGGTGGATGTTGGAACAGGATAGAGACCAGTAGAAACCCAAGCGGGAGGCCTTTGTCCCATACTTTACCCATGAACATCCTGACTATGATCAGATGAATGAATAAAGGAACAAAATACAATTTAGTTTATAATCAATCAATTAATCAATCCACAATCAATCAATTAAAAACTCATTATTTGAGGTCAGCGAACTTGCCACGACCGTCGAATGTTTCATATACAACAATAAAAAATTATTAATAGTAATATACCCTTAAAACTCCCCAGCAACCGGAGGGGTCGATCACCCCATCACTTTCTAGAAACCTCGTCAACAGAGAGCATAATATAAGCAAAACTCACAGAATAATTAGACACTTCGTTTTTCAACCTGGTACTTTGATTTTGCTCTACACTCTCGACTTTCGCCTTTGTAAATTATTGACCTTCGCATTATTATCGTTTATTCTCGAAAAGTGATATATTTAATGTTATTTGTATTTCTTTGTTATCGTGTGTTTAATTGTGCGCAGAATACAAATACGTAAGTTGTATCTATTCGTTTTTTTATTTCCTCTCTATATTTCTGTTCCCTTTGTCCAATTCTATAGAGTTTCCTGAACCTTCAGTTTCTTGTATTGTGACTTGACGAAAGACAGCCGAGTAACTCACTCAGGCTTTCAAGAGATTGACCTGGTGACCTCTTTTAATATAAATCGCCCTCACATCACATCAAGAAACTCCTTCAGAAACTCTAGTTCAAAACTACAATCCCTTCAGGAGTCTATTACGATTATCGGGTTTTACGGAGTCAAGCCAACAGTCCGGTAATTCTTAGAGTAACCTAAAACTCGCAAACTAGCTAAATTGGTAATCCCTCTGGTTACCACCATACATCTATACCTAATTTTTTTTTTTTTTTTTTTTTTTTTTTTTTTTTTTTTTTTTTTTTTTTTTTTTTTTTTTTTTTTTTTTTTTTTTTTTTTTTTTTTTTTTTTTGCATATAAATAAAGTAGACCTTGTATAGATAGTAAAATATTATACCTACATAAGCAATAGGATCATGCTGAAAATCAGCTGCTGGGGGGCTTGCCTTCCAGCAACATAGCTGAGCATGGTCCTTTTGAGTCAGAAAGGTTGTTTTTCTGTATTTTAATTTTTATATGTCTGTGTTTTTTTATGCAAACTTCTTTTTTGTCTCAATAAATGTTTATTTATTTATTTATTTATTTATTTAATTACAATTTTACAATTATTATTTTTTTTTCTACACATTTGGAAACTTTTTGCCTCGCTAGACATATGTAGTCTGTTCTGACAAGAGGTGATTTTTAAATTAAGTTCATCAGGCTCCGAAACTGTATATCCGGCCCTGTATGTGGGTATATGTGGGTGTTTTGCGATGATTCCCGGGGTATTATAACGCGTATAGTGAGAGTTGTTCACGTATATAAAAATATCAAGGAAATAAATATGTTACAAAGTATACATTGGGGAGTCATTCAGTTTGTATGGGTTATGGCACAGTTCATTCATTGCCTATAATCTCATGAAGATGGATTACCGAACTTTACCACACAAATATCAATGCCGACTGCAACCTTTCAGACTTACTGCCTACATAGGTACATTGCCTTTCAACAGATTTATGATCCTCGTAACACACAAAACAAACCTAACACAAGTCTCAAAATAAAAACCAGAATGGTGCCCAACATTAAATTTACTCTTAATAAAATCATTTTATTTATTTAAAAAAATATTATTTTATTCTGATATTATATTCAAACTTTTTGCTGTAGTTTTTCTACTTATGATTTTCTCTGAAGCACTCCCATTTTTTTCTCGTGAGTTCCATGATCATAACTCGATAAAAATTATATTTGTGATTACCTCTGAAGCACTTCTTTTTTTCTCGTGAGCTCCATGATTATAACTCGATAAAATTTATATTTGTGATGACCTCTGAAGCACTCCCTTTTTTTACTCATGAGCTCCATGATTATAACTCGATAAAATGTATATTTGTGATGACCTCTGAAGCACTCCCTTTTTTTACTCATGAGCTCCATGATTATAACTCGATAAAATTTATATTTGTGATGACCCCTGAAGCACTCTCTTCTTTTAAAAAAGAATTCCTTAAATTCTGATAATGTGGTAAAGAATAAAAGGAAAATTGAAAAATTTACTGTTTTTCTCATCGATTCCATGATCAAATATTGACCAAATTAAAATGGTACGAATCGGAAGATACAACCATTCGAAATAAAAAAAAAATCATCGAATTCGGACAAAGTGGCAAAAAAAAAGTTTCTGAGTATGGGTACAAAAAAAATTACCTCGAATTGATAACCTGCTCCGTTTTTGAAAGTCGGTTAGAATTGAGTTGACAGTTCCCGATGCGGCCAGAACATTGATACAAGCATATAAATTAATACATGTAAACAAGCCAAAAATGTACATATAATTCTGGCGCAGAGCAGGGGTTGCATCTGTGCGAGAGCATTGTTACCTGATTTATAAGGACGATTGCTTTCATTGTTTACAAAAACCAATTTCTCAATAGATGACGTTACAAAAAAGTTTCTTCGTTACTTCATAGATGGCGATGGTGTTATTCGGCTTTTTTTTCAAACGAACAGATTCTCATTATTAAAATACATAAAACTTTCAAAATTGCATCTATAAGGGAACTCAATAAGAAGGCATAATTGGTGAAAGTTGCGCAAGTGCATAAAGTGATCACGTAAACCAGCCAATAACAGGTCGTAAGCCCTGTAGGTGTCTTGAGTTCCTGGTTCTCGTATGATATTCCAACTTGGTCTCTTATGAGATATTAAAAATTTGTCAAAAAAAATAATATAAACCGCGAATACGTTTTGATACGCCTTACACCTAACGTACTAAAACTTCAAACTAATCTCGTATATAATTCATAAAATTATATAAGTTGGTACCTATGTACATGTTACCCTAATTGTGAATTAACGAGTTTTGAAAACGTTTAATATTTAATAACTCAATTAATTATCCAGGGGGGCAAGTCCCGTCATAAAGTGAAATCAAAACCCTCATGATTACTCATACCATGGATAAAATTATCACATGAGGTTCTATAATATATTAAGATAGTATTGAACTCCATATGACAATTATATCCATGATATGGGTAATCATGGGGGTTTTGATTTCATTTTTGACGGGACTTGCCCCTCCTTCACCTAACCTTAAAATATACAAATTGTTTATGAAGCTATTTGTTTGTTGTTTTTTTATTGTACTAAACTTAATTTATTTATTTAATTACAGCCAATAAGTTCGCCACATTATGTGAATATTTTTTTACATAAAAAACTAATTTTAATGTGATTATCATTTTTTTAACTATTATACTTACCTAGATATAATACATATTGATTTATTGAATTAGCGGTTTTATGTGAATTTTATCTTGAAATAAATAGAAATCATGTTTTTATATATGAACAAGGTTTATAACCTTTTTATTCTTACTTTTACTGACATTTACTCCACGAGATACTTAATCATGAATTATGATATGAAGCACTCTGTAATTAAATTTAAATAGCAACCCACTTTTACAAAAAGCTCCTATAATTAACAAGTACAATGTGCCTAGTTAATTGGTATAAAATTTTGAAATCTAAACTCTCCAAAAGAAAGAAAAACAAACTAAGATAGGTATATCATGCCTTTATATATTTATGAGTACGTACATTCACGAATACCAGAAAGTTGCATAAGTAGGTACCTACCTAATAAATACTAATTTTCTTAATATTATACAATTCTTAGATTTGTAAATGTACATATGTACATAATATGATGTATGTATTGTGAATATCAACCACTAAAATGTTAACAAAGAAAGTATGTCTTTTTCACGTCAATGTACATAATATGATGTATGTATTGTGAATATCAACCACTAAAATGTTAACAAAGAAAGTATGTCTTTTTCACGTCAATGATTTATGGGTTTCATAATATATAAAAACAAAGAAAAGTTGAATTGCTTGAATGAATACATACATAAGATATGCTTCAATATCATTGCCAGTATACGAATACAATTCAGTAATTCAAAATAGTGTGTGTAGTTCAATAAATCTTTTATTTCTTCTCAATAAAAGAGATAAAATATTTACCACACCATCAAATTAAAAAAAAAGAAAAAATATTTTAAAAACTCATTGTATGTATGTCATTAACAAATAAGTGATTTATTTTTATTTTTTAATATTTTCATTTTCAATCGTAAATATTGTTCTTTTTTCGACAAAAAATATAATTGTATAGTGAGAACATTGAACTATAGTACGTATAAGTTCATAAAAAACCAATGATTGAGAAACGAATAAGTTATTCACTCTTGACACTGACGAAGTTTCTTTGTATTTTAAACAATAACTAAACGCATCTTTTCACTACGGTACACATCATGTATTTTCCTGATAACACAATAATTCAACAATTTGGTCACCATATTATAATCAAATTCAACTAATTGAAAAAGTACAACGCAAATTTCTTAGGTATATAAATTTTAAATTGAACATATATCCAGAGAACTAATGAATTATAATCTCATTATGCATTGGACTAATTTAGATAAGTTAGGTATCTGACTGTAGAATATTTTTTGATTTAATTGCATTACACAAAATTGTACATTCGAGTTTTGACAGCCCTGCTCTTATTGAACAAATTACATACCATTCTAACATGCAAACGGTACCTTTTTACTATTCTAACGCACGTACACTTCAACAATATTACTCGCCGATAGCACGGCTTCATTATTTGGGTAATGTATACTCTAGTCTAGGCGATATTTATTAATTGTCATTGTCAAAATATAAAAATTTCTTGCATCAATATTTCTTGACGTAAAATGTCAATTTTATTTCGTTATGTGTTATTATTGTTTTATTTACTTTTTTATTTTGAATTTGTGGTATATTGTATGGGAATTTCTTTTAACTTGTTTAGATACTCTTTTTCTATCTCTCTTGTAATCTATTTTAACGTTACTTTGTTGTTTACTGGTTATTTATATTCTTTTTTTATTATTAATATAATTTTGTTTCTGTATCTATATATTTTGTGTATTGCATATTGTATGCATGTATACATATTTTTAGGCATCTCTTTTTATATTTTGTTTCATGGCTAATTTTTCAACTGTTTTTTATGACACACTATTTTTTAATGACACTTTTGAATTTACTTTATACCTAGGTATATAATTTATTTATGCTATTTATTTTGTTTTTTTTTGTTTTTGGTATTATTTCTTTAAAAATGTTTAGATATAATATGGAAAAAATATTCTGATAGGTATTTCGTACATACATGTATACATCTCTTTTTGTTTTCATTTTATAAGATTATTGTATGTATTACCTAAACTTGTTTGTACTATTTCATTTTGTATGTACTTGTAAAAGGCTATTTAGCCGTTGATGGAAATAATAAATAAATAAATAAGAGAACTATTGAAAGGCTATCACTTAGTGAAACGAAATCTTGTTTATCAGATAAATATGTACAATTTGCATATAGTAGGTATATAATGCAAAAGTGGCTAAGTGTTTGTTTTATATTAATGGAATAATATTTGTAAATCAAAATCTCCTAGCTACCGAAAGTCTGCTAAACTTACACCATAATATTTATATCGAAAACAGACTAACAATTACAGACATGATGAACCTACATAAAATTATTTGCAACCGTATAGACTCACTTTACTTACTTTCTAAAATAAATTTTTACTGCCCATCGTGCAAATTCAGATCTCAGTTTTTGTTGTATGTCGATAGATATTACACAAACTACTCACAAAACAATTACAAAATTTCGATATAATACACGAATAACAAGCAGATTTCAAAACATACGTCATTTTACAACAATTAGATATATTTTTTTTTATTAAGTTTACAATAACATATAGGTACAAAATATAAAACAAACAAACTATATAGAAAAGATTCACAGTAAGACAAAACATATTTACCCTTTACACACGAGTGCAAGCACTCGTGTGTAAAGGAGACAATTTAATACAGAATACACAAAATATTATACATACATACATAATTATTATCTATACAAAAAGAAGTTAATATAATTTACATATCAGTCAAATAATAAGTTTGATTTATTCTTTATTTTTTTTTAAAATCATTATGTTCAATTGCCAGTCTCAAATCTGTTTCAAGTTGGTTGAACCACACCACCCCATTGTACGTGTAGTAGTGCTGTGTTGTGTATGTATGTGTTAATGGGGTACACAGTTGACCCACTATATTATGTCTTCACTCGCCACACGTACAAAGGCATGGTGCGACCTTCCAATGTCCTTATGTATTTGAAATAGCACATTTTTTTATAGATATTTTTAAAAGATGGCACTTGAAAATCACGAAATAGTTGCAAAGTTGGGTAGTCAGATGGTTTTTTATTTATAATTTTTATTATCAACCTTTGCGTAATTTCTAGAGGCAAAATGGATGTTTTATATTGTACATACCACAATTTTGATATGTAAATTATATCTATGCAACAATATATAGTACATACCACAATTACTTTTTTCCATATTTATATCTCGCATACATACATATAATATAACACACATATACATACCATGAAACACATATACACTTAAATAATATATCATATATATTATTACATATATGATTTGTTACTTCTAAGTTTACGATAACCTAATGAAAAGAATAAATTAAGTACACATAATATCTTATGTGAAAATATATAATTCAGGTAATCATATATGTACAATATACAATGATAAAATCATCCATTTTATATTTCCATACTTATAACGTTGTATCCTGTTAAATAAATATAAATAAAAATCTTTACACAAGTACCCTCATATGAATTGATACTAACAATAAATTAACCATATCAAATATAATATGCAGACAAACGCATATATGTGCATAGAACCATGAATTAAGCCATCCTAATACACAATGAAGTAAATCAATGATTTATAGTTCTATCAATCCCTAGAAATTATTTCTACATAGGTACAGGTACCAAACGACTATAGACCCAAAAACTATTTCATTGAAATTTTAATCTCCACTACCTACGCCATGCATACAAAAACATCGCAATGACAATAAAAATGTGCACTCTTTACCTACATGACAACCATAGAAATATTTATTTAAAGAAAATATGATTAAAAATTGTAAAAAGTAATTGTGACTATCCACTATTCCATAGTAATGGTGAGATGTTTAGGTGCCTAATTGCATAGTATGAAAAATGTATATTATATAAATATAGATGGGTGATGGCTGAGGGTTAGCTATTGTAATAGCTAAACTCCGAGCACGCATATAGAATGCAAAGAAAGGTAAACAAACAATAGTGGGGAAATTCAATACAGATAAACTGAAGAATAAAGAAGATTCGAATTCGTTTCGCCAAAATATGGCAGAAAAAATCGAGAGCGTAATGCAAAATAACACAACCTTAAATGAAAAGTGGAAGCAGTGCAGAGACTTCATTGTGAAAACTGCTGAGAACACCTTAGAATATCGCTCCAGAAATGAATGGTTTGATGATGAATGCCGAACAATTACTGACAAAATGCAGCCTATCACGCTACACAAGCAGAATCATAGGAAACTTTCAATGCGGATTCACACCAGGAAAATGCACGTCTGACCAGATCCACGGAATAAGGCAGATACTAGAGAAATGCCAATAATATAACATTAGACACGTATCATCTCTTTGTCATTTCCGAGCAGCCTATGATAGCATAAATCGTAACGAACTGTATAAGGCGATGATTGAGCTGGGAATACCTCGTGGATTAATCAGGCTTGTTAGAACAACGATAAGTCCTCTCAAATCAACAAAGACCTCTCTAAACCATTTTAAACATACAACGGCTTGAGACAGGAAGACGCACTGGCATGCTTCATGTTCAATATACGTAATACTGGAAAAAGTAATAAGAGACTCAAATATAAACACAAGAGGCACTATTTTCATCGAGTCTGTCCAACTTCTACCCTATGCAAAAGATATCGACATCATCGGACGATCACTCCAGGCCACCCGCAAGGCATTGGAGGAAAGAGCTATAGGATGATGGGACTTAAATGAAGATAAAACTTAACTATTGATCACTTCTAAAGCTCATAACTCCCCTCCACAGATATTCACAGCCGCAACTTCAATTTCAAAGAGATAAAAAAATCACATACCTCGGTTCCACAGTGACCAGCCACAATGACACACGCATAGAAGATAGAAGAATAATTATGGCTGCTAACAAATGCTTCTACGCCCTACAAAAGCAGCTAATGTCAAAATTGGTTAGGAGAAACACAACGATCCTCCTGTATAAAACAGTCATCAAACCGGTCCTCACGTATGCTTCCGAAATCTGGGTGATGCAAATTGAAGGATCCATAGCATCTTTTGAGAAAAGGATCCTTCGAACGATCTATGCCGTTGGCGTCGTTGATACAACAGGGAGCTATATGAGAGCCCAATATGACCAGTTCCATCAAGATAGGGCGCTTAATGGCTGATCACTTAATCCGAATGGACGACGACATGTAATACTACAAAACGCCTAAGACTCTCTGTGCCACAAGGTCGATGGAGACCAGGAAGACCAAGGACTCGATGGATGGACAGTGTCGATGCGGATGCATCCGCAGCATATATTAGAGACTGGAGAACAAAGGCAACGGATAGATGGGAATGGAAGAGACTTCTGGATTCAACCAAAGCCTTCCCAGGTTAGCACGCTGGGTTAGAAATCCTCGAGTTCGAATCCTGCCACGACCAATTTCGTTCACAAACACGTACTTAATTTAGGAAATATATGAGGATATATATGTCACTTCTTCTATAAAAAAACGGCCTCTTTATTATACGTGTTTCTATAGACAAGTATGCTTTAGTAGAGAGTTATTAAAAAAACACTAACTATGTAGAGGAGAGTTTAGTCTTAGCCACAGCCTACTAGTTTTATTGTCATATAAAATAGTATATCACCTCATTTTAAATTTATTTATTTTATTTATTCATTACACCATTTGAATAATCGTCATTAAAAATAGATAACTCCTGCCCAACTAGGTATACCTGTTCTAGGGCTAGCAGTGTAAATCGAATATTCTTTTTTAATTGCATATACGCAAACATTGGATTTTTTTTCCTTTCGGGAGTCAAATGATATTTTTATTGACAAACATATTTTCAACATCTCAATAGAGACGAAGTTGGTATATTGTAGAAGAACCAGGAACTCGAGGCACCTACAGGGCTTACGACGTGTCATCAGCTGGTTTACGTTATCACATTATGCGCTTGCGCAACGTTCACCAATTATGCCTTCTTATTAAGTTCCCTTATCGATGTAATTTTTTGAAAGTTCTATATATTTGAATAGTGTCTAACATTTTACCTGAAAATAATGCATTATTACTATTGCCATCTATGGAGTAACGGAGGTGCTTCGAGTTTCTGGTTCTTCTACAATATCCCAACAAGAGACTTATAGGTTGTACCTATTTGCATTTTTAAATAGTACCTATCTAAACAATATAAACTTAACTATTGTAAACAGATTAAAAAAAATGGAATTTGAGTCATCATGATATGCATATACATATTGTGTAAGAAGGTATCATATAATTTTTATTTCTTAATTGCACAAATAATCTGAAATAGTATCTCTTGGGAATACTGAACTGACAGAGCATAGATATGATCCGTCAGTCATATCTTTATATTTCTTAATTGCACAAATAATCTGAAATAGTATCTCTTGGGAATACTGAACTGACAGAGCATAGATATGATCCGTCAGTCATATCTTTAATTGTGTGTTTAGTTATAATTTTGCACGGTTTCTTTATCTTAATTAAGTTGTCACCTAATTGAATATATCTACAATTCAACTGGAAAATTGAATGTCACTTTGACTCGCTCGCGCCGGGAAGGGAAGAACAAGCGATAAAATAAATATTATCATTTCTTTATCCGAAAATCCATTTGAATGAACAAAAAACTTAGGTGGGACTCTGTAAAATAGTAACGGGAACATTTGCATATTTATGGTTTTTAATATGGCGTTTATTTTCTTTCGGTATAATTAAAAAAAACCTTTTATTCCTTTGAAAGAGATTTTTTTCAAATAATATGTATATTCAAGAGACAATTTCCTTTTGGAATATTCCGTTTCGGTTAATTTTTATATAGTGATAAATGAGATAAAGGTACGTAAAAGATACCCGTATTCAGAGACAAAGGAGACCTTGTACCTTCAAGGTACCTTGAATGTATGTGTTGCCCAAGGAAAATGGAGCCATCGAGGAAAATCTACACCTCAAGCATAGATACTGATGACATTTTTCATCATACAAAGATAATCTATGTACCCGTGACTTTTGACAACTGATAGAAGATTCCATAATTTTTTAATCAATATCTTGTTGATAAGGTACCCAAGTATTATTTGAATTTTTCAATATCGTATTAGTTAGGTACCCAATTGGAAAACAAATGGATTTTTTTTAAATACGTTCTACAGAAAAATTCTAATCATTCGTCACTCGTTTTCTGTTAGACATTCAAAATCTTCTATCTCTGCATTCCTTTTTTTATTATTTGACACTTAAAGGAATCTATGCACCTTCAATGCAGTTGCTTACATGTGCCCAGAAAAGACATATTTATCTATGAATAACAAAATGTCAAGGAATACTCTCTCTCTCCTTTTTCTTCCTCAGCTTTTATCCCACATCAGCTCTCCTTAGTGCGCTCCTCCACTTCGCCCTATCCTGAGCATCGTCCCCAGAGACATTACATGCCCGCTTATCCTCCGCCACCAAGCCCTTCCATCGTCTTTTGGACGCCGTTTGGGTCTTTTGCCGGACACCCGATACTCCAGAGCTGTGTTACACAATGGCGTTTTTCTTCGGATATATCCGAACTTTCAAAGGATGCATTTTGTTGAAATAATTGGGAATACCCATGGTATGTGACGTGACATTCCCATTAAATAATAAAATCGCCGTCAAGTTGCCTTGAAGATCCAAGGCCTCCTTAAGATTTATCTCTGAATAGCGATATTACCAAATGCTTTTTTACCTTCCTTGGAATGTATCGTATAATAGATTCACGAATTACATAAAACATTATCGCTACTTCCTATAGAATAGTATTCACTTTACCAGAAGATTACATTGCTTCTATAAAAGGAACGACTTTGTGACTTTCTTTATTCACTCACATTTATTTTTATATTACTTTTATCCATTTTGACTTTAGTTCATGTTCATGGACCTATCAACTTTTAAGTTGTTCAAAAAAAACCCTCATAACCATATTACACTTTGAAACTGGCAACTATCTAAAGATTTTATTATTTGTCGACAAATATCGTGGTAGGTATTCAGGATCTGAAAAAATACACTTCGCAGCTATACATAATGAATAAAAAAGATATTCGCATTTATGTGATTATGTAAAAAAGGAAATTTCATTGATTAAAAAGTATTAGTCTATTTCACGTGATATTTTTTTTTTCAATGTTTGATACTATATTACATATATAATAGAACTCCATAATCAACAAGAATTAAAAAATTTTTTTTTTTTTTTTTAAGTTGTTTTTATTTTTATGCAAACGCGACTCATATTCACCGGTATCGCTCAAAGCTGAGCATCGTTAGTATGGAATCGCCATTCCCATCGCCATTTTCCTCATAATTCTAGTTAAAAAATATATGATTGAAAAAATAGTAGGTGAATGTAACATTATTTAACCGAAGCGAATCAACAAAATAATATTATATTCTTTTATTTCAACTGTACAAAATAGAAATATAGTTTAAAAAGTGTAGGTATACCTACTTATTAAAATATGAGTTGACACATTGATTTTGTACAATCATTTCATATTTTATCAATTGACAAAACAATATTTCAATCATAATAGCAAAATTAAGTATATACATTGGTTTTTCTATATTTGTTCATTGAAATAAATAAGCCAAAGTTGATCTTATAGTTGAGTAGGTTTACTATAATACAAACATGTTTTAGGAATATGCGCGTTTAGAAATATGCACTTTTCAAACTGCTTTCATCGCAAATATTTCGTAGTGAAATATACCGCTTGCCTTTTTATAACGGAATGTACATACCTACTAAAAATTTGCGAATTATATCATGATTCCGTCAAATGCAGCTGTAGTATTTCCAAAGCAAAAGTCATATGAATTGCTCAACAAAGATTTTGCCAGAGTTTTGCTACACCTACACATAGAAAATAACACAATATTATGCACTCATAGCAGGTACAACCTATTATATATGAAATCAAAGGACTCAAAATAAATCCATGGTTTAAATATATTTGTTGAAGAATCAGTGTGTAAAAGGATGCTATGTAAGTATTTTTTAAAAGAATTAATATTTTATATCTAACTACCTATTCATAATCTTTGTCTATAAAAAACTTATCAGCTCTAAGTTTATGTACTTCACACATATGGTATCAATATGAAGTTCAGCGGCCTTTTATTTTGGGATGTACAGAGGATACAAATTTTCATATTTGTGTACAGCATACGGAAGACGGCATACACACAAAAACATCACGACGAAACTCAAAAATATGCGCTCTCTACATGATGCCTATTGAGAAATAGATGTGAAAAATATGCTAAAAAAATTGTGAAATCATGACTCCACTATTCCATAGTGGTGGAGAGTGAAATACTTAGAAGTAGGGGATATGAAATGATATACCGATCATCCAATGATGGAATAATGGGAGGACTAAGAAGTTTTGGTAGAGCAAATATCCTGGCTTCGCAACATTTGAGGCTACGCAGAAACGACAGCTGTTGAGGAGCTATTCAGAGCTACCCTGCCCCCCTAGACAACGTGTTATTTAGCTCAAGAAAAGAAACAAGAAAATATAGCTCAATGTATGGAAGTGACAGTTGCCAGTCACGTGACAACTGTCACTTCCATTCTTTGAGTTATCCTTTCTTGTTTCTTTTCTTGAGCTAAATGACACGTTATCTAGGGGGGCAGGACAGAGATCCTTTCAACGTAAGGTGAACCTGTGAACCTGATCAATATCTATATTTAGTGATTTATTTATTTATTTACGGTTACTTTTGTAACAATTACAGTCACAATTACATAATCCATTAAATAAGACAGTTAATTATCCCCTTTCAAACCAGAAAATCTATAAAATTTTACAAAACTAATAAACATACATGAATGGTGGTGAATCTAAATCAAAAGGATCTAGGAAAAGATTAAAAGGGATGCTTAACAGCATTACTACATGCCACCACGATGACAACTCTATTAGGACATAACGATTTATCATAATATTTACATATTCACGTGCATACATACATGCAAATGCATACACACACACATAAGAAAGAAAGAAAATTATTACACTGTCATATTGCACTGTAGACATCGCTTATACCCCTGAAGGATCAGAAAAAATATCAATATTTCCACAGTATATATTAAATTTGGAGCAAGCTCTTATGATAAACATATTTTTTTGTGTATTTTATAAGCGGTACAATAGGTAGGTACACAGTATTAGCTCATTTTTTATACGAAATGTATTCTTTTTATATACTATCGAATCCTACTGAATCTTATACATACTTATCAATGTTATACACAATTATCAATCGATAAGTGCATTTATTCCATTTGTCTCTCGCGGCATTGTTTTTCAAGTAAAAAAATACATCACCAAAAATTAAATATGGGAATTACTGGGGAATCATAAGAAGGCATCGATTTTTTTAAATTAAAGATACAAAATAAATTGTTACTGAGAATAGAGAATAGAATTGTGTATAATAATTTTTATATATTTAATTTTTCTAACGATTGATCTTGATGGTATTACATTTCATTTTTTTTATAATTTATAAAAAATATTTTTTTTATGATTATACCACTATTATAGCAACATAGTTTAATATAGCAACCTCCTCAGAGCCCATTCATTTGATATGTCAAGTATCTGGATGGGTGAATTATTCCAAATTGAAGGCTTGATCGGTGCTTTTTATAAATGTTATTTTGATCTATTAAATAATTTATAATTTACGTATTTATCTAATATTTTTTGAGGAATGTATAATAGTAACAACAATAATTGAATATTATTATTTGTAGTACTTTATTGTTATTTATATCATTTATAAATCGGCCATCGCCATTAACCACATAATTCAATAATTTTCAAGATGGCGGGAAATAGCATAAAAATACACACGAGCATATTTTTCGTGTCAGCACCTAGGCGAATTTTTACTCAATTTGAAAACAAGGATATATACGATATTAAATGTAAATTAATCGTATCTTTTCGAAATTATCAAGTGGAAAAAAAAACATTTGATTATGAAACGCGTAACAATTTAAATATTGAAAATATGAAAGGGTTTTAAATGGACTTATAATAATTTTATCCCAGCCACAACCATAAATAAATTTGATGTATGCAATTAGAGGTTTTGTCCTCACAAAATATTATAATAGTAACACGCTGATCCTAATATTTTCCAGACGGTTTATGTGACCGAGCACAATCATTTTACATTCAACATTTTTAGATAAAGTCCACCCCGAAAAGTATTTTAAAATGATTTTGCATTAAAAAAACATGCAAAGCGTTAGGTAATTATGTATGAAGGTACGTTCTTGCCTACTTTACCTCCATTATAAGGTCATTAGCATTGATCCTTCACTTAATTTTGTCAAAATTTTAGGTTTTCACATATTATTTTAATATTATTTGCAGATTTATGAATTTATTTACATTTTGTAATAAATAACACAGAAATCGCTAATGTACAACAGTGGTATTAGACAGTAGCGGAATTGCTTGTAGAACCCGAAAATCTTGGCTTGTCTATGAATATGATGTTAAGAAATTTAAAACCTAATATTTTTTTTATTGTTTTATTGCAACTATACTACAAGATTTAAAATGGAACTTTATGTAAATACGATGGTTTACAGGGCCACAAACTTGAATATTATTTTGTCATGTGATTTTAAAATTATTTTCGTGACTACTAGAATGAACAACGATACTAAAAAAACATTATATTATTGACGTTTCCCAAATTCCTTTCAGGGTTTGCGTAGTACGAAGGTTCTAGGAACGCCCCTGATATTAGATACAAAGTACTTTCATACACTCACATGGTAGGTAAACAATATATTATTTTATTATTTATCAAATAAAAAATATAGGTATACTTTATACAAAATAACATACTTAAATCATAATTAAAGATTCATTCATCCCTCGGTTGAGATTGGATCTTGTGTTCGAGGGAGGAGCATAATATAGTCTACACTTATTTCTGTTCAACACAATCTTAGTTTTATTTAACTTACATAGGTATACACACACATACACATATACATACACACACATACATGAAATACATATACATTTATACATACACATATGTACATACACATTCATATAAATTCAAAATTTAAAATTATTTATTTAAATTAATTATAAGTATGCTACGCTCGCCTCTACCCGCTCCGCATATGGGGACTGAAACGGCCCCTTCGCAGAACGCTAGTAAGAATGACAAAGAATGCATGGCACGAAGAGTAGCTCTAGAAACTCCTCTTGACTCGTGGTCTCGGCACAATTGTATAAGTATGAATCAATTATAGATTTTCCAATAAGTCTTAATATTCATTTCTTGAACTAAGTGCAGTCTGTTATTCTTCTCAATTCATCTGGAAGGTCATTGAATAATATGTATGTATTGAGATGTAATGGTAGTCAGTGGGCTTATTTTTTGTTCTTCGATATGTTAAGGACGTCTCTATATTAAATTGAAATCGATATTTGTTCATGAATAACATATGATGATCATGACATAATATGTATATCACTGCAAAACCAATAAAAAGAAAGTACCTACATACATAATAAAATAACAAGGTACACTTCAGCCTCCTGCACATGCCTTGTTGCTAGTGATTGATATAGGCAAATCTGATTGATACTAATACTATCTATTTATTTTGTCTTTGCTTATATTTTGTATTTTCTTGATAATGTTTAGGTATATTATACTGATCTTCTTATAAATAAAATAAAATATTTGATTGCGTGTTGAGAGACTGAAAAACACAAAAATAAATTACAAAAAGTATGAAAAATAAAAGTCTCCTAGACAATAAATAATGCTTGAGCTGTAAATGTCCCTTAGGTACAATATTCTGCAAGGTTGAGGACTTATTGAAAATGGCAAGTTATCAATAGCTTTTCTCCAACTCCGTTTCATGAGACATATTGTCTTAATGCTTGCTCAGATGCAAGAGTGGGTGACAAAAACCTATTGTTCTATGTAAGCCTTACACGAATAGATTTGGCCAATCACTGCCGGTTTTAATTTTAAAACTCCCTTGCATACCCTTGCAAGTCTAGAAAATAATTTTCTCCAACCATATTAGCTCCATTTTTTTGTAACCTTATTCTCTACAATAATTCATATATTATTACTCTCCACACTATGGAATAGGGGAGAGTCATGATTTCGCAAAATTTAAGCGTATTTTTTTTTAGATCAATTTCTCAATGGGTATCATGTAGCGAATGCACACTATGAGTTTCGTCGTGATGTTTTTGTGTGTATGGCGTATACGCCGTACGCCGTAGCATTTATCTTTTTTGTGTCCTCTCTACAGCCCAAACTATAAGTCCAATCGACTTCATATTAACATCATATGTGTAAAGTGCAAAGACCTAGAGCTGATTAGCTTTCCATAGACAATTTTTGATTTCTTCTCTATGAATTCATCATTTACGTTGTTTTTTTTGTGTCCTCTCTGCAGCCCAAACTATAAGTCCGATTGACTTCATATTGATATCATATGTGTTAAGTCCATAAACTTAGACCTGATTAGTTTTCCATAGACAACGGTTCATTTTTTCTCAATGTTTCTTTATGATTTCATCTATTAAAACTGAAAAAATGCTCTCACGACCTGGAAATTAGAGATATTTTAATTTGGTTTCAATTATTTATGCAACACTAAGATTCTTCATAAAATTGTAATCAAAGTTGGTCAATGTTAAAAGAAAAATATTCAACGGTTTCAAAAATTATATTTAATTTAATGGATTTTTGTATGAAACTTATATGTAACAAGAGAATTTTTTTATGTTTGGCAATGTTCAGTTCTTTGATTTCATATTGATATAAGAATATTAAAAGCTTGAACTTAGAATTGATTAGCTTTTCATAGATATCATAAAATTTCTTCATATGATATCACGTGTCAAAATTGTCAAAATGCTCTAACGCTCTTTGAAACAAAATCATCTGCTTTTATTAAAATATTTCATACAACATAAACATTTTCACCATCCTGCATTAATAGTTTGTATATCTTAACATAAAAATATACTATCGTTAGAAAATTTATATTCCTGGTAGTAAAATTTAGAATGAATAAAATATTTCATATAACATAAGCATATTTTACCATATTGAGATTGTCAATATTTGAAGAAGAAAAAATAAACGCTTACTATGGTGTGGAGAGTTTAGTGTTGGCCACAACCCACTCGTTTTTTAAATGAACGTGATTTTTAATGATGTTTATAATTAAAAGTAAACCACTTTTTGATTCTTACATGAATTTTATAACGTGCGTTAGGCCTATTTCGCCTTGTTAGGGCATTTACTAGCTTATGACTATTTTGACAATTTTTACTTATATTTATAGATTAATTATGTAGGAGGAATTTACAGGTTCTTGTGATTGGTCATTTAAAACTATTGATATTATACAATGCAAAAATTAATAAAATCTACTTTACTTTGGTTGGTTGAGGCTATTTATTTATTGACCAATCCCAACTGTTAATACTATACAATAATACAATGTAACCAAAGTTTTGATATTATACAATGCAAATATTAATAAAATTTTCACGTGATTTTTAATAGTATTCCATAGAAAATTTATAAAAAATCACGATTATAACTGACTTTCTACACCTTTAAGTACCTACTACATGTTATCTGACAAGTACACCACTAATGAGAGCTCGTAGAAGCAGTAAAAATTTTCTTTCTAGCAGTTACGGGCTCATGTTCTATAAGATCACTCACATAGCCCCACGCTCGAAATCAAAATAATGATAATCGAAAAGCTTTTAGCATTTTTTCCTTTATTTTTCTTTATCACTGAGGTATCCCCTGGGACGGCGCTTCGTTCGCCCTATGGGAGAACCGGCCCTGTGGTCGATTGGTTTATTCATAAACTGAATTAGTTCTTAGCGTGTGAATGTAACGTTTAACATTATATTAAATTTTCACTCATCCGTATTCATGTATAAAACTATTGGGTTGTGGCCGACGCTTCACTTCTCACTGACCAGACGTTCTAAGAAGTATTCAAATTTTGTATGGAAAATATTTAGCAATTTCATGAAATGAGTTTGAAAAATTATTTTTTATTAAAATATTTTATTAAGAAAACTTGATAACTCTTCAATGCCATTTTATGAAAGTGATGAGCCTTTTTACCAATTTGAAACTAATAATTTCAATTTTTAAGTTTCCTGAGCTTGAAGTCACATTAAAATATTTGACAGTTAAAAAAATTGAGAAGCACTATTCAGATATCCTTCAAAATGAATATACAAAAACATGAAACAGCATACCTACACGTACTGACATATTATATTTGTACTGACAATTTTTATAAATAATCTCATATTTTCATGTATAATATTTAGTAAAAAAGGTTTGCTAGCAATGAATTTATGTACGTATATAAATAAATGGTCCACTAATTCAGAAGTACCATTCAGTAGATGCTCTTTGAGCGAAACGCGTCAGTGGTCAACATTTTAAATTAGTGGAATAAAGTTAAAAATTTGTGTTGTTACTTATTTTTTTAAGTAATTTTATAATATTAATAATGGGATTCCATCACGTATTAATTTGCAGTCGAAAAATTATAAATAATTAAATTTAGTAAAGTGGAAAGAATCAAATGAATCAAGTAGAATAAACACCCTGTACATAGCACACAGCACACACAGATATATTGTGATTAAATTTTCAGAAAACGATGTCAGCATACTAATTGATAGTAAAAGAAATACCTTAAAAATTGCGAATTTATAACTTCCCACTATGTCCCTTTGGGGTAGGGAGGAGTAATAATAACCTTCTATACATTTAGCTGTTTCATTTCAGGCAACTTTTACTTTTGGTATACTTATTTTATTTATCAAATTTAACAGAAGGACTATGTTAATACACAGTAAGAACATTGCCTAGATAATGTTCAATATTATATACGTGTCCAAACAACACAACCGAAATATATTAAGGAAGGGTAATTATAATGAAACAATATTATGAAAATGGTCGTTACATGCAAATAGCTATATAAACCTATATTATTATCTAAGGGTTTATTCGCAACAGTGGTAACATAATTTAATATTGTAGTTCTCTCAAATTATTAATTAACTATGTAACTTAATATTATACCTACTACTGACATGTTTTGAAGTGAGATATAAATTTACCTGTTGAAATATACATACTTAAATAGACAATCACATATGGAATGACCAACTCTATATCCACAATAAGGCTTTTTATAGATTTTGCATAAAAATAATATAATGTAAAGGTTTTCTTAACAACGGGGTCACAAATACAAATATGGGAATTGTAAAACAAAATGGAAAAAGAAGGATTCCTTTTGTCACAAAGCTTGCATGTATCAGAAAATAATGTCATGTTTATGCTCAAGGCAAGACTTGAAACAATAGACAAAAAATAATATACCCGGAATATATTTTTACTGATAGCAAAAAAAAAGCATTTCAAACGCATTTCAAGGAAGGTTCTGATCAATCACTTTTTTAAACTTCATTCATACCATCACGACATATCCCACAATAAGGGGCTTACCAACGACAGGTGTTCGGGTGTGTATTATCTAATAAAAGGAATCAAGACACATAACGTCTTGTCTCACCTAATAAGGCACTACATACATTAAGAATAAGTGATGAACCTCATTGCTGAACTATGTGAGATGTAATTGCTTCCTTTTGTATTTTCGATTTTCGGCTTTTAGGGGTCACCCAAAATTGATGATAATAGAAATTGATGATAATAGTACTTCACGGCAAACAATCACTTTTTAATTTGCAATATCAAACGAACAAGGTAGGTTGGTTGGTTTTATTAAGGCCCTTGTATACCCTGAGTATACGGATATACGCAAAAATGCACGCTAAATTACCTTCTAATGTATGAAACACAAAAAAATATTGTATATCACCTGATATGTGATATACAACATTTTATCGTGCAAAAAAGGTAAAATTTAGAGGTTTTTTCTAAATAGCAAGAATAGTTATTATAATATTAGCGCACCCCTTCTAAGCACACTCCGTTTTCACTGTCCACTTAGGAGAAATAGAAACCAGTCTCTCTTTTATATAGAACCTTCTAAAACTAACTATATGCTAAATTCTTATATTAATAGAGCTTGTACTGGGTACAATAGAAATTGTTTGAGCGTTCCGGAGTTGGGTATGTTTGCTTCAAGTTTTAATGTATTCAAAAAAAAATTGTGAATTTGTCGGATGTTTAATCTGTGCTCTGTTTTATTGTGCACATCTTTAACTTTTTAATTGTGCCCCTTAACAATAACTTTAACTTAATTTTAATTTACTATTCTTCATACATTGAGACACGTGAGGCAAATCATAATATTAGTTTCTAGTGGTCAATGCTTCCCCCCACTCCCCTTCCTACCTCTCTCCTTTCCCATCCTGTCTTCATAATTGTTAATAAATGTGTATATACTTAATATATTTAGAATACTATAATTGGCAACATAAAAATTATCTCTGTATATCTGTATAAATTTTTATTGTTATGCTGTTGTATTCTATAAAATAAAATAAAATTTCATATTCTCTTTCGATTGAAATAAAAATCTACTTCACATGCCTTGTAGTGTTTTAGTTACTTACAATAAAAAAATAAAAAAGGGTTTTGCTAAAACTTATTTTACAAGAAAAGTATTAAACAAATTCAAATTTCAAAAAACTCGTATAATAGAATAAAGTTGTAAATACAAACTGTTATTGATTTCAAAGACGTATCTTTTGAGGGTATTAGGGAAATAATTATCAAAATATACTATATAGCCTACTATAGCCTCTCAAGAAGAGCTGTTTGAAACCAAATTTATGACTTTAAAACTATAATACAATAACGAATATTCTATGATGCAATAACATTTGAATTGTTATATCAGAAAGCAAATAACCAATCCGTGAACCCAAGATTAAGCCTTCCCAGATTTTTAACATTCGATACAATGGAGAGAATTTAAAATCAATTTGAGTAATGTTACACAAAATGCTTTCCTGAAGACATTTTACTGTAATATTTTTATTTATTTATTTGTCACACCTCAATCTTCAACTATTATAAACAAGCAGGCAACTGCTGCCTAACTAGGAAACCGAGTTCTAGGGCTAGCAGTTTACAATTTCAGCAACGACAATATATTTTGAAGTGGATAACAGTTCCCGCTCTATACTAGGTATCACACGCAACCACTACTTCAACAAATATCACATAGCTCACACAGACAGATCAATCAGGTGCAAAATCAAATTGATTGCCAAATTAGTTTCATTGAAAATTTTACAATAAAAGGACTATTTCAATTTTTACATCGCCAATAACTGCATCTATCATTTGATATAAAAATAGGTTTTTTTTTATATCATATAAAGAGACTAAAAGAGGCAGGGAGTAGACGGGAAGTAAAGGGGAAGGGAAGAATATTGTGTTCGTGAGTCAATCAGTAGTCCGCGCGTGTATGTGTGCGTGCGCGTGCTATACAACCAACAAGAGGTACATCGCATCTACCCGAATTTGGTGAAAATCATGGCAATGGTGTACGCGTTACCTTGCATAAATTTTAAAGGATTGTAGCTTTAAAAATTGAGACTTCTGCCATTTCTTTCTTAAACAGTTTTTGACTTGTATCAAAAGGGTCTAGACCTCCATAGTTTCTATTGAAACTCCTGCATACTCTTCCAACTGTCGATTGGTTCAAGACAATTTATTTCTCTTAACATATCGACAAAGTATCAAACCATGATACGCGAGATTTATATGCCAGGTCTATATTTTTCACAGTTTTTTCAACTTTGGTCAAAAATCACCAACTTAGAGGCTTCACAGCATAATTGTTACATACGTGGATTTACTCAGAATTCGGATTAGAACATTTAAGTGTGTCTGTGTGTGTGCGTGTGTCCCCTTATAACTTTTTAAACGCGCAATGCACAGAGCCCAAAATTTCAGAAAATATGGAAAGTTGTAGGCCTACAAAACTTTATTATTTAGAATTTATGTTTCAGTCAGGGGTCATCAACTATTGAATTTTTACTTTATTTTTCCTTATATCTATAAATTTTGATTGGGATTAGAAAAAAGCTGTTTCAACTCATCTCCTTTACATTTTGTATGGGTGATTTGCTCATACGATGAGGTTTATTTCTTTTTGCTTATTTTTTATCAGCATGTCTACTGAAAATAAAAGAAAGATGAATATTATATATAAGATTTAATGTAATTATTAATATTTACTCATTTTATTAATTTCGTGTCGATTTTTCACCACATACATATAATCACTATTTCACATTCTTTGTGTCAGTCATCTGTAAGTGCAAGAATTTAACTTTCAATTGGCACTAATCCCATACGATTTATGTCAATAGAAATTCGTGTATAAAGCAAAATGTCAAAATTGTTTCTTATCCCCTCGGTCTCCCCTACTTTATCAATATTTATATACTTCACTGGATTTTGAATAAATATATTATAGATTTCTAGGTTTTCTTGAATGCGAATAATTAAAATACTATGAAGAGTTCAATTCAAATGGCTTCTTATCCGTCTTCACCGGGATCAACACACTTTTTGTCTTCTGTTTAATATTTTGAACAACCCTATTGCTCCATCATATTATCTGACCGAAAGATTTCAACCTCTGGCCTCTCGTGGACCCCCGCTTCGATCTACAGAAGAGAGAACCCTTGCCATCCCATCACATGCCACGGCTTTCAATTCATCATTCTTTACTGTCCATGCTGCCCGGTTATAGAACAACTTGGCCCCTGACATTAGAACTGCACCAACGTTAGCAACCTTCAAAATTAGAATAAAGCGCGCTCCTACTTTCTTTTTCTTAACCAACATACTTTTAATTTCCCTATTCCAGCAGTTAGACAAATCTCCTCTGCCTTCTTTTTTTCCCTTCCATCCCATAGCATTGTATCAGGTTTCATCCAAGATTTGTTTAATTGTCATTGGTGTACATATTTTTACTCTTTTACTTTTTTGTGTAAAAATGTTATAGTTTAATGTGGGTTTTCTTTTTTTATACATGTACCACTTTCACCCATAATTGTTACAAATGGTTGTCTGGAAGAAATTGCCACTAGGTAATAAGTCCGCCATTTGTACTGGCAAATAAGTTATGTACAATAAAGTGTTAAAATAAATATTAATTCTCTTAGGAAGTACCTAAATAAGGCGACACAGAAAACCCCAAAAAATACCATTTTGTTCAAAAAATAACATCCATTACAGTGATTTTTTATTTACCAGTACACTTACTGAGCATGATGAGAAATTGTATGGAATAGGGATACTATAAGAAATGCACAAAGTCTGCCATTATTTCTACAGACAAAGGCTTCTGTCTGTAGAAATCTTTATTTTGTATCTACTGTATACATATGTATTTATGTAGAATTACAATTGTCCGATGTGAAAAAACTTAGTAGCCCGTATGCATCTCCAAAACATTTTTCTCATAAAACGTAATACAACATGAAGGTATTACGTTTTATGAGAAAAACTTCTTTATATATGTATAAAAAAATCAACATTTATATTCAAAATAAATCTAATTGTTTTTATTTCTTAAAATATCTTGCAAAACAATTCTTAAGATGGATAATTAAAAAGCTAAATTTAAAAATAAGCGAAAAGGTACCTTTATTATTTGGAGTGACCTTTTTTTAAAATAAATCATTTTCAGCGAGAATTCATCAAAATTTAACACAAAAGGAAGTTCTCGATTATATAGATTATGTACCTAAAATACAAGAAGAATTAAATTAATTAACAATTCTTTGTACCGTGTAAACTAAAATTTATTAAAATCCAAGAATAGAAATTACGTCGTCCAAGACAAGGATAGCACGACCATGAGAAAGACATTCAGAAATAGAGAAATGTAAGAAGTTGAAGAGCAGACGATGGATGGATAATGAATTATTTTAATTTAAACATTCTGTACACAATCGCACAAAAGTACCCAACGGTCAATATATTTATTTATTTATTTTGTTCATTTTTTAACAGATTTTTAATAATCTCAATAGAGACGAATTTGGAATATTTACTGTGGGAGAACCGGAAAATCAAGGCACCTACAGGGCTTACGACCTGTCATCGGTTGGTTTACGTGATCACTTTATGCGCTTGCGCAACGTTCACCAATAATGCCTCTTTAATGAGATCCCAATCAATTCAATTTTTGAAAGTTCTATATATTGCCATACTGAAATTCTTTTCGCTTGAAAATAAGGATTTTTACTATAGCCATCTATGTGTGAAATTATGAACAACATTCTTATTATTTTTATTTATTTTTGTTGTAACGCCATCTATTGAGAGAATTGGTTTTATTGTAAATAATGAAGCAACAATTCTTGTACCTGAGGTGACAAATGCATTTTTTCGCATAGAAGTCACCCCTGAATTGCGCCAGATTTATAAGGTCATTTTAGTCTTATTTACCTACTTGTACCAATGTGTAAGTAATCGAATATTTTTATTATCGCATATGCGCAAACATTGGATTTTTTTCCCTGTCGGGATTCAAAGATATTTTTTAACAGATTTTTAATAATCTCAATAGAGACTAAGTTGGAATATTTATTATTTTGTTCATGCTTTCTCTAACATGGGTTACACTTTTATTTTGTTTTACAAAATATAGTGATGAGTGTAGTTAGCAGTGCTGGTATTGTTTTAATCACCGTCAAACTAGGCAAGGCCTGTACATAATATAGTGATGAGTGTAGTTAGCAGTGTTGGTATTGTTTTAATCACCGTCAAACTAGGCAAGGCCTGTACATAATAAAGTGATGAGTGTAGTTAGCAGTGTTGGTATTGTTTTAATCACCGTCAAACTAGGCAAGGCCTGTACATAATATAGTGATGAGTGTAGTTAGCAGTGTTGGTATTGTTTTAATCACCGTCAAACTAGGCAAGGCCTGTACATAATATAGTGATGAGTGTAGTTAGCAGTGTTGGTATTGTTTTAATCACCGTCAAACTAGGCAAGGCCTGTACATAATATAGTGATGAGTGTAGTTAGCAGTGCTGGTATTGTTTTAATCACCGTCAAACTAGGCAAGGCCTGTACATAATATAGTGATGAGTGTAGTTAGCAGTGTTGGTATTGTTTTAATCACCGTCAAACTAGGCAAGGCCTGTACATAATATAGTGATGAGTGTAGTTAGCAGTGTTGGTATTGTTTTAATCACCGTCAAACTAGGCAAGGCCTGTACATAATATAGTGATGAGTGTAGTTAGCAGTGTTGGTATTGTTTTAATCACCGTCAAACTAGGCAAGGCCTGTACATAATATAGTGATGAGTGTAGTTAGCAGTGTTGGTATTGTTTTAATCACCGTCAAACTAGGCAAGGCCTGTGTCATGCTGGCTATTTCATATATTGAATATTTTTTTATAAAATGTAGCATAAAATCGTAAATGTAATATAGATTTAACGTAAATATAATATGATATAGATAAAATATACCTAAGCATAACATAATATATGATATAAACACAACGTAAATGTAATATAAAAAATATAATATACCTAACTACATAGATATAAATATTTAACTACCAAAATCAAACAGAAAAATTTCCATTATTTCACTTGCTTTAATCTCAGTATGCCCTCCATCACACGCCAGGTTACAGAAACTCATGCCAGTTTATATTTACGATTTTGTTTAAAAGATGTTCTGTAATGTCCATTTTAAATTTATTTTTTATTACCTTAAGTTCCAACGGAAGGCGATTGAATGCTGTCGGTGCTCTAAAAGCAAATTGATGTTGAGCCATTGCTTTTCTAGTCAAAGGCACGTGAAAATTCGTGTTTAATGATTGGCGTGTATTACATATTTGTTGTGATCTCGATCGTTGAAGAAAAATGCAACAACATTGATCTTATGTATAACCAAAGTGAGAAATGAGGTTTTCAATTCCCTCTGCCTAATCGTGATAGACATGGCATGATGAAGGAATTCTTTATAACACTTGTGACTAATTAAAACATCGTATTTATATGGCATAATTAATTTTCATCTGTCGTGAATCTTACTTTGAACGAATATTAGAAAAACCTTGTTTTCATTGGTTTATTATAAAACGAATCAAAATAATTATTTAACGTATTTGAATGGTGTATGTTTTTGTATAGGAGAGGTACCTATGTTATAAAATATTAGTTTCATTTGAATATTTTAGTAAATTCGATGAAGTCAAACAGAAATACAAATTTACTTGGTTAACAAAATTTCCCACATCTGTTCATCCCAAACCCTCCTTTAAAAATGTTTTCCATTGAAAACCAATACCAAGGTAATGGCTCAGCAAACCAAATAACATTTTATTTTCTTTATATAGTAACTACTACTTCACAAAAAGCTTAGGTAATCGAAAAAGTGATCATTAAAATTGGATTTAAAAAAATGACTATTTGCTATGTAACGTAATTTCCAATTCCCCCACAAATCAATAAAGTTTAACAAAATTTATAAAATCGATTTGCCAATTTCAAATTGTGTAACCTATGAATAATAATATCTGCCATCATAATATTATGTATATGTCTGATACAGGTATTATTATAAAACATATTTACCAAATTCATAATGGTATGGTCTAAACCAGGGGTGGCGAAACTAGGGCACGCGTGACCGAGGTGGCACGTTTGATAATTTGGATGGCACGCGAAGGATTTCTAAGTAAATTTTTTTTTTAATTTTTAATTTTAAAAAATTAAATTTTTAATAAATAATCCGTGAATTATTAATTTATTCCGTTTTATTAATCATCAAATGTTTCCCAAGATAAACGACAATCGTTTATTTATTTTATCGTGACAACTTCTAACAATTTTTATATTGGCAACACTGCCTTTGACGTTTGTTTTCATTTGAGGTTATGTTAATTGTAATTTGTTGTTTATCGCCGTCGCATGTATCAGTGAAGTATATGTACAATATACACCACATCACATATGTACAATATTCACAAGTGAAAAAGAACAATATCTCTTTGGAATAATGTTTTTCACCAAAAAATTATGTGATTAAATGAGCTGTGTTTTGTGTTTGTTCGAATTTTTGCTTAGTGTAGGTATATCATAAAGTGACAAAATATGAACCAGATATTAAGAAATTGTCATCGAATCTCATTGATAAATAACTAATGTGTACTTTTAGTGATTACAATTTTATTTTTAAGAAAATCTTTTGTAATTTTTAAGCTTGTTAATAAAATTCAGAAAAAAACTCTTTTTTTCTATTTCGTTACTGCTTAGGCACGCCAGAAAATCGAGAAATAATATTTGAGGATTTTTGGCACGCGGACCCAAAAAGGTTCGCCACCCCTGGTCTAAACTGTTAAAAATTCATTCTATTTTGCAGGACGATCATATCGGATGGTTAAGGGTTTTTTCAACCGTTAAATCTTGTAATACGGAAGAAATATGAGGTATTTGATACAAAGTAACTAAAATAATAATTATAATATCAAAAATATTCGTGGTAACG